>CM035426.1:152101381-152113881 GCA_020310875.1 Ceratopteris richardii | reverse complement strand
TAGCTTCCTCAAAAGCTCTACGAGTGAGTCTTTCGCGTGGTAACTCCCTCACCCTTTGTATGAAACTCACTGTATCGAATAGTGCCTCGAGGACAATGGGTGGTGCCGAGAGCTCTGCTCGGATGATGTCATGTGGTATGGTCTGCTTGCTACGGAACAAGCGTGAGATCATACATACCTGGGGCCTCTCAATCTGTGCCCACTGATCGACCGTCAAGCCTGGTGCCCATACTGTCAAGGTGGGGGCGATTAGTGTGTCGAAAAGCCACCCCTTCGTGCGGGGTTCCTGGAAGTGTGCCTGGTGACACCTCCGCTCTAGCATGGCTAGGGCTGCATACCCTCAGGTGAGTCTGTCAATAGCTGCCTGCCTCATGGTGAAAGGTCCTGGTAGACTGGTGAAAGTAACTCCCAAGTAGACATATGAAGTCACCACCTCGATGTGCCCTCCTGCTATGGTGAAGATGGTTGCACTCCTCACTGCACCGGACGTGTGAAAGATCATGACCTTGGTCTTGCCAAGGTTCACAACCAATCCTCTATGTGAGCAAAAATCATCCAAGGCTCCTAGGTGGCATTGGAGCCCCTCATGTGACTCTAAAATCAAAACAATATCATCGGCATATAAAAGAATGTGAACTGAGGTACCTCCGAGGTCGCTTCCCTCTCCGCCTTCTCGTAGTATGTAATCGGAGATCTCATCAATGTAAAGCCTAAAAAGTTTCGGGAAGAGGGGACAACCTTGCTTAACACCAATGGTGCTAGCAATGGGCTCTGATAAACCTCCAGGGCATCGGACTCGACCAAACACCTTCTCGTAGAGAGAGTAGATGGCCCATATCATCTCTGTCGAGCTCGGAAGGCTCAGTAGGCGCTGGAATAGCCTCTCACGTGGAACTGTATCAAAAGCCTTGCGGAAGTCCACAAAGCAACAATAAAGCCTCTTCTTCCTTGCCTTTGCCCCATCAATGAGACAACACAAGATGAAGATATGGTCGATAGTGGAAAAAGCTAGTCTCAACCCGGCCTGACCTGGTGCTCGGAGGCCCTCTGCCTCTGCATATGAGCTAAGCTCTGCCTCAAGTACTTCTCCATATAACTTGGCCATTGTGTGGCCAATCATGATAGTCCCGTAGGTACCCAGATCCAGAGCATCGCCAGATTTGTGGATAGGCACGATAGTATGCTGTGTCCACTCCTCTGGGAATCTCTCCCCTATGGCCCGGTTGAAGACATGTGCAATCAACGGGGCTATAGTGGAGGCTGCATAGATGAGGTGCTCGCTCTGTAAACCAGTGTGGTCGGCAGCCCGCCTGTGCTGCATGCGACGTATGGCCCTCTCCACCATGGATGTAGTAAAGAAAGAGGAGTGTGTGGGTCAAGGCTCAAGTGGATGTGGGATGGGTGGCTGTCGAGGCACATCATATAATCGCGCTACATAATCTCGCCAGATCTGTGGGTCCTCAATGGGTGTAGTCGAACAAGGCTCGCGGAGAGCGCGCCATGCAATCGCACTATCCATGCTCATGAATAGACGATATAGCTCAAGCTCCTGTACCTCCCGGAATGCCCATCGCTTTCGACGGGTCAGTGCCTTCATCTGTCTACTGACCTCTCTCTCTGTAATCTCTCCCAAGGCTCGTCGCGCATGTAGGTGTCTATAAAGTGCTCTACACTCATCATCGTACCAATTGTTATGGGGTCTAGCCCCAGGGGGAGGGATACGTCCTGTATGAGTGGTGTGAGGGAAGGAGCTGATAGCTAAGGTATGTAAGATGGATGAGATATGCGAGGTGAGAACTGAAAGGGGGGTGGATGGATGTAGTAGGCATAGGCCACGCTCGACCTCATATGAGTATAGAGGGGCTAGCTCACGTGTGAAGTGAATGGTGGTGTATGGGGTACATGTGGTAGGTCTATGTGGAGTTCTATCCCCAGCGATGGAAAGAGAGAGGTATGTGTGATCGGCTCCGATGGGTATAGGTGGGATGGTAAGCGATGTAATGAGGCGGGTGGTCTCCCTCAATCCCAAGATATAGTCAACTGTGCTCCCTCCTCCCCCGAGAGACCCATGTGGCATGCAAGTCAAGCCTCCTGAAGTAGGCCACTAAGCCATCCCGTTATAGATGACGAGACGGTGCTCAGATCCAAGCCTAAGTAGATGTCGTCCATATGCTGTGATAGGAGCTCTGTCTACAGAGTGTCTCATGATAGTCTCCTCTCGTAGGGCATGTAGTGCTTGTGGATCCTCCTCGTCATACGTCTCGCACTGCTCACTGCGTGTGCAAGCATTGAAGTCTCCCATGAGGAAGACTTCACAAAGCGTGGAGTACTCCATGATCTCATCTGACAGACATGCATAAGGTGAGGCCTCCTGTGATGAAGAGTCATGCTCAGTGGAGGAGAAGCGAGAGCCTGTGGGGGCGAAATAGCATATGGCTATGTAGATGAAACTGTCATGTGATAGCTCAAGGCGGGTCAAGATGTATCGGGCCTGTGGGTCGCGGGCTATGATCTGTAATCTATTGTGTAGTCTCTGTCGAAAAAGTATGGCCACCCCTCCTGATCCACGAGATGTGTGTTGTCGTGTGCATCCTCGGTGTAGAGACTCCCACTGGAATCCATGTATATGAGGCAGTCCTCTAGTCCTCTCTCTGGACTCTCATGTGTCTCTATAAGTAGGATGATGTCATGGCCTCTCATCACCTCCTCGAGTCTCTCTGGGTGTGTCCATAGATCTCCGTTGCAGTTCCAAACTGCCAAATGGATCTCTTCTCGTGTCCCATAGGCCGCAAGTCCCTATGTGATGACCTTGCCATCTATGATGACCCGACCATCTCTATAGGATGCTCGTTTCCCCTCTTTGCGGGCTTGGTGCACCCTAGGCATACATGCACGCCTATGTGCGACTTGCATTTTGGTGAGGTCATCATTGAGATAGACGGGTGGGCCTTCGAGTCCTCATAGGATTATCCTCTTGCGAAGGAAAGTAGATCGTGACTCGCCATCGGGGAAGTGGAGGATGAGGGCTCGTTTTTTAGTGGCATCTTTGCCGACTCTCCAAGCTTTACTGAAAGGGGATGTTTCCCCCTCCGTATATCCGAGTTTGGCGCATAACATCCTTCCATCTTCTTCCGGAGTGGATCCCTCCCTCTCTCCCATTCCAGTGACTCGTACATTGAGGCGTCTAGCTTGCCTCATCCTCTCTTCCTCGATAGTGTTCTGTACGAGGAGAGTCTCTTCTTTATGTGCTTCTTCACGGGCCTCTTTTTGATGTTTTTTTTTACTATTTCCACCCAACCCTCTTTGGTGGCTTCGAGTTTGTCTTCCATATGCTTCGTGATTTCTGCTTTGAGGGCTTCCTTGGTGATGGTATGAATCTCACCTTCCTCTGGGGAGAGTGATGCCACCGTTGTCTTGAGGAGAGCTATTTCTCTCTTCAAGTTATCTCGTTCCTTCCTCCATTCCTCTTGTGCTGCTTCCCAAGTTTCTTTTTCTGTTATCCTCCTCTTCTCCCACTCCTCTTTCTCTTTCTTCCATTGAGCTTTTTCCCTATGGAATGTCTCGGTCTCTTTTTCGAGCTTAGATAGGCGGGCAATGATGTTGTTGATGGTGGAATCCATAAGCTTCTTGTTGTCCTTCAAGCTGCTGTGGAGTTCGTCTTCTAACTTGAGCAGGTCCTCCTTCTTTGCCATGTCCTTCTATTCAAGCTAGTGTCTTCTTCAAACTCAAACCTTAATTTCAATTATTGCTTAGAGAGAGAGAGAGAGACTCACCATGCCTAAACCAAAGCAAAATTGTTGGAAGTACGTGACTAGCCAAGGGAAGTTTGGATCGGGTGGGAGTGAGAGATGGACATGTAACCTATGTGGTTACAAAGGGGGTGCTGGGCAGATCGTATCAAAGCCCACCTTGCCAAATTTAATGGCTTGGGGGCATTGCAGCATGCAAGCAGCCTATACCAGCTTACATCAAGGATGAGCTCCTTGAGTGGGTAGCTCAAAGGGAAGCCAAAAAGTATCCACAGAGCTCTCGGCCCACCTCCACCTCTAATAGCTCCTGTGATCCTCCTCCACATGATGCTCAAGCACATCAGAGTCAAGACTCATAGGGGATCCTCTAGTGGAGGGAATGATGAGCATGGACATGATACCATCGATCTTGAGGGTGACACTCAGCCACCGATGAAGGTGGCTAGAGGATCACTTTCTTCGGCATCCGTACGTGCAGGTTTTCAGAGGAAGCGGGAGCTTGAGGCCAAACAAGGTATAATGAAGCTTCTCATACCGTGTGGCCTCTCTTTTAATGTTGCATGCACACCCGCATGGAAGGAAGCCATGGAGTTAGTGAGCACATTGGGATATCGATGGAGCGGTCCTTCATATGAGGAGTTGAGGACTAGTGAGCTGCGCAAAACAAAGGATAGAGTGGAGAAGAAATTAGAGCCGATGATGGGCACATGGGAGAAGTATGGATGCACTATTATGTGCGATGGATGGAAAGACGTCAAGAAAAGGAATGTATATAACATACTAGTGCATTGTTGCAAAGGCACTATGTTCCTTCACGCCATTGATGCATCACAGGCTAGACTTATAGTGACAGGTATGTATAGGTGAAATTTCAAGTTTTAATTTTAGGATATGCATTTGAATTTTGCATATGCTATATATATGTATTATGTATGTAGTAGGTACATGGCACATGCCACATGGCACATGCACATTGCATGTAATATGTATATTGTATGGAGCATGTTGCATGGGCCACGCATCATGCATGCGGCATGATGCATGTGCCATGCATATATTGTAATGTGTAATATGTACATTCTACATTGTAAAGTTACAAGTCTTTTCATATATGCCATATGGCTGATTTGGTGTAATTTTTGTCTCACATGTGAGTTTATATATGGTCATATCCGCCAGGCTATTTTGGATGTCGGTCAAAAGAATGTTGTGCAGGTCATTACCGACAATGGAAATAATTGTGTGGCCATGGGCAGATTGTTAGAGGCAGAGTTTCCCTCCATTGTGTGAACCCCATGTGCCGCACATAGCATTGATCTTTTGATAGAGGATCTTGGAAAGATCCCTTGGATTCATTCTATTTCTTCCGCCTGCCATAAGGTGGTCTCTTTGTGAACTATTAGCTATTTTCAGATCATACAGTGAGTTGGATATCCTAAAGCCTGCGAAGACCAGATTTGCTTACATGTGCATAATGATGGAGAGACTACTTCAGGTGTGGTTCGCTTCGATGCAGACAGTTGTATCTACAGAGTGGACTGCCTGGGATGGACACACTACCCCGAGAGCAGATTTTGTACAGATTACATGCTTGTCAGATTCATTTTGGAGGGATGTAGAGGCACTTGTGTGTGCCATACATCCATTATATTATGTTCTTCGCATCGTTGATATGGAGGGGAGTACATTGGGACTCGTCTATGAGCTCATGGATCGAGTTGGCGAGTCCCTTTCACGTTGCCCACATTTGACATTGGACAGGTATTTATTAAGTTATTACTTATTACTTTGAATTATTAACACTTAAAATTCTTATTATTTTAATAATTAGTCTCTAAAACTTTATAATTTCTTTGTTTATAGGATTGAGCAGCTTAAGGATGTGTGGAGGGATCGATGGGATTGGTCTCATCGCCCGATCCATGGGATGGCACACTTATTGCATCCCTTATGGAGATCTCAACAGGCCATCGTGGATGAGGAGCTCTTGGGTGCATGGAACACATATGTATATAGGCTTTATCCAATTGATGTAGAGTTGCGACTTCAGTTGGAGAGACAGCCCTTGGTATTCCAAAATGGTGGTGGCCATTTTGGAAAGGATACGGCTTGTTTGAGATCTGCTCAGTTGCAGCCAGTATCATGGTGGGAGATGTATGGTGCTAGTGCTCCTCAGTTGGTAAGTACTAAGTCAATAGTGTTTAGTGTATTATATGACATGTGCTAAATATGTATTATAATTTATGTACTAATTATTTTTTGAATTATGTTGTAATGCAGAGAGAGTTAGCTATTCGTATCCTTTCACAAGACTGCAGTGTAAGTCCTTGTGAAAGGAATTGGAGCACATGGGCCCTCTTCCATACAAAGAAGAGAAACAGATTATCTAGAGTGCAATTGGAGCGGCTAGTTTATTGCCACTGCAACTTGCGTCTCTTGGAGAGCGGCGGACATACAGGAGATGTGAGGAAGGTTAACATGGACACAGTAGATATAGAGAAAGTGAGAGATATTCCAGATATTCCTCCAGAGGATCTGACTTACATACTATGTTGTACCATGAGTTGACCTTACCTCAGCATGATACCAGATCATCTCGCAGACGCACAGGACCTAGCGGTGATGCATCCACTAGTAGCCGACCACATACCACTACTACTAGGGATGATGATGATGATGATGATGATGATGATGATTTGTCATCTGACACCATGTGAGAGTGACAGAGTTTGATTATTGACATTTGAGACTTTGATATTTCACGTTTGACATTTGATATTTCATGATATGTATTTACTATTGTGATGACAGTGGACACTTATCACGACTCACTTGTGACTTTATATTTATCATTTGCCACTTATGATTTATGCCATGCGTCATGGCTCATATGATTTATGATTTATCATTTGTCATAGTGATCTTTATGTTTTTATTTTGATGTATCAACGATGATATGACCATGTGACACGTATGATGCCCGGTGTTTTCATTTATGTTATGAATCATGATGTTTATTGTAATTTGTTAAAAGTTAGAAGTTAGAACTTAGAAACTAAAAACTTGAAAGTTAGGTGTCAAATGTTATGATCATTATGTTGTTAGATCTGGATGATGATGTTATGATTATTGATGTTAAATCTTATAATTTATGATGTATCATGTATCATGATTCATGGGACATGTTAGATGTTATTTAATCAAGATTCAGATCATTGAATAATAATTGATAGATGTAACATGTTAAAACTTTAATAGTATGATCATGTGACACGAATGATGTAATGAGTGACCACTAACCAATCATCAGTTCGGACTCCAGACTCCGAAGTCGTGAGTGGTGACTCATGACTCACGAGTCACGACCAAGTTAGATTGATAATCTCTATTATTTATGATATATCTTATATTGTAATAAGTGTCATGGACAAAGGAAACCATCCTGAACCTTAGATTCCATGTGAACCTTGTATCTCATGATTGGTTCAGAATTAGGAGAAACTAATGCTTCCATTGCGTCCAGAACGTGCCAAAACCCTAAGATCGACTGTCTACTTGCCTGATTCGGATATCCAGAGCTCATGTTTCGAATTGATGACATCATCAATTCGTAACCGCCTTTCATGAACCGCCCTTGAAAACCTATATAAGGAGGGGTTGGCCACATTCATAATCAGTCTTGCCAATACCAGTCTTGGGAGCTCAAGGAGTCGTGACCGCCAAGTAAGTACTCTTCAAGTTCCAGTTCTAGTTCTTGTCTTGTTCCTTGTTCTAGTCTAGTTCTTGGACATCCTATCTTGTCCCCTTGTAATCTTGTAGTACGAGATCCTGTCGAGTTCTTTCGTGTATCAAGTTCATCTCCTTGTATTCCAGATATCTTGTCTCATACTTACGATCCCGGGTTGTGGGATCTCTTGTATCATCTCTAGTCCAGTTTTCCATACCTATTGGTCTCGGGTTGTGGGACATCTTGTATCAGTCACATATTCTTGTATCATTTTCCCTACGTGGGTGTACTTGTAATCATAAGTGTATTTCGGAAATCTTGTCTACTGTAGTCAGAGAGCACAATCTAGTGCTCCCCTGACATTTTGGCAAGACTAGCTTCAATCCAAGACCAGTCATCATGGAGAATGCTTAGAACAGATTGTAGCAACACTTCAGAGTCTCCAACAACAAGTCGAAGACCTAACTCATCGACAGACACAAATCGAGATGGGACATCCAGGGCATGTAGGTGCACTCCTCCAAGAATTACAAGAACGAATCGGGAGTCTTCAGATAAATCAAGGGAGTATGCAAGTAAATCAACGACCTAGTACATCCTTCATGAGGGAACCGAAGATCTGCATGCCAGAAAAGTTCGATGGTGATCGCACAAAGTTTCGGGGATTCTTGCAACAAGTCAAATTGTACATCCGTATGCAGCCTGATAGATACCCTGATGATGCATCCAAGGTCGGTTTTGTTGGAACCTTGCTCTACGATCAAGCATTATCATGGTTCTCCCCAATCTTGGAGAAGGATCTGGCCGTACTTCATGACTATGAGGGGTTTCTTAGAGAGCTCATCGCTACATTTGGAGATGCAGACACGAGTCGAGTGGCAGAAACAAAACTTCGGAAGCTACGTCAAGGTAACCGCTCTACCTCTACCTATGCATCAGAATTTAGACAGTTGATATGTGACCTCACTTGGCATGAAGATTATTTCATAAGCCAATTTAGATGGGGCTTAAGGGATGATGTGAAGGACCTTCTACTCACGATGCCAGAGGTGAAGACATTGAATGAATACATCAACCAAGCCATTCAATGTGATAACCGCCTTTTTGAAAGGAAACAAGAAAAACAAGTAGAAGGAAGACCTCGCCAATGGAAACCCTTCCAGGGACCAGCCTACTCCTAGAGATGAGCCTATGCCCGAACCTATGCAGATAGATGTAACTAGGTTCCAGCCTCTAACACCACAAGAGAAACAAAGAAGGAGGGATAACAAATTATGTCTATATTGTGGAAACCCTGGCCACATTGCAGTTAATTGTCCCAACAAGAGAACGAACTCCAAAGTCGCAGCCACCCTTGTAGAGCAGGGAAACGAGTAAGTCCAATTGTAAAAGAGACCATACAGCTGGACCATGATATAAGAAAGGGTCTCATAATTCCATCCACACCCATAGAAACATGTCTTGCCCCTGTCAAGTTAATCATGTCTAAGAAGACCCTTTCCCTTATAGCTCTGGTAGATTCAGGAGCGTCCTCATGTTTAATTGATGAAGGACTCATTAAGAAACATGGAATTCCAGTACTTCGGAAGAACAGACCAGTAGTAGCTGAAGTAGTAGATGGACGGCCTCTAGCTTCGGGGAATATAACCATGGAAACCATACCACTAAGAGTACATCTTGGTGACCATGATTCACACATATGTTTCAATGTAATATCCAGTCCAGTAAATATGGTTATCATCGGAATGCCGTGGTTAAAGAAACATAATCCAGAAATTAATTAGGAGAATAATAAAATTACCGCTCGAGATATCCAGAAGAACCCAACATATGTCGGAGCCAAAGCCTTCATACATGCAGTAAGGAAGGAACCGACATATATGATCTAAGAAAGAATCTAAGAAAGATGATCGAGTCCAGCTACCATACCAGCTCAAGAATCTAAGAAAGATGATCGAGTGAAGCTACCCAATCAGTACAAAGGCTTTGAAGATGTTTTTGAAAAGAAGAATGCAGACATCCTTCCAGAGCATAGACCCTATGATTGTGCCATAGAACTTCAAGAGGGAGCACAACCGCCCTTTGGACCAATCTACAGACTATCCTCAGAGGAACTTACAGAACTACGCAAGAACATTGATGAGAATCTAGCAAAGGGGTTTATCAAACACTCAAAGTCTCCAGCAGGAGCTCCTATCTTATTTGTAAAGAAGAAGGATGGAACTCTCCGGATGTGTGTAGACTATCGTGGATTGAATAAAGTCACTATAAAGAACAGATACCCTCTACCACTCATATCCGAGCTCTTGGAACGCCTTGGAAAAGCAAAATTCTTCACGAAGATTGACCTTCGAGGAGCTTACAACCTTGTCAGGATCAGAGAAGGAGACGAATGGAAGACAGCGTTTCGGACAAGGTACGGCCATTTTGAATATGTAGTTATGTCATTTGGTCTCACAAATGCTCCAGCTGTCTTCCAACATATGATGAATGATATCTTCCGAGAATAAATCAGTTGATCTGTGAGAATCTACCACAGGATGAATTGTTTTGTAAAGTTAAGCAGAAAGCTCAAGAAGGAAAATTCCAAGAAGTAAACGAATTTCAAGAAAAAGATGGGTTACTACTCTATAAGAACCTATTGTATGTCCCTCCGGGAAAACCAAGGATCCAAGTACTTCAACAACGCCATGAAAACCTTGCAGCAAGACATTTTGGAGTGAATAAAACAATAAACTCATATCAAGGGACTTTTGGTGGCCTCAGATGTGGAAGGAAGTCAAAGAATACATTCAAACCTGTGATACTTGCAATAGATCTAAGATACCCCGACATAAACCTCATGGCCTCTTGCAACCTCTACCTATTCCAGAAAGGCCATGGGCTTCATTGTCTATGGATTTCATCACAGATCTACCAAAGTCAGATAAGTATGATGCCATTCTTGTTATTGTGGATAGATTTACAAAGATGGCACACTTCATTCCAACTACCAAGGCAATCACAGGGGAAGCCACTGCTAGACTTTTTCTCAGGTATATATTTAGGCTTCATGGATTGCCTGATGACATTGTCAGTGATCGAGGTCCACAGTTCATATCCAGCTTTTGGAACAGTCTTTGCAAGCTCCTTGGTGTTCAAGTTAAACTATCCACAGCAAATCATCCACAGACTGATGGACAAACAGAACGGGTGAATCAAGTCTTGGAGCAATATCTCCGTTGCACTAGCAACTATCATCAAAATGATTGGTTTGAGCTTTTACCCTTTGCAGAGTTTGCTTATAACAATAGTGTTCATGCATCTACCAAGCAGACTCCCTTCTTTGCAAATTATGGACAACATCCAAGAATGGATATACAACTCTCTAATCATGTAAAGAACCCAGCTGCTAGAGACAAGGCCCAGTACCTGATGGACATTCACAAAGAACTCAAGGAAGAGATCCATAAAGCTCAAGAACAATATAAGTACTATGCAGATCAACGTCGTGTCCAGAATCCATTGTATCAAATTGGGGATAAAGTATGGTTACTCAAAAACAATTTGCAAACCTCAAGACCTTGTGCAAAGTTAGATCATCAAAGATTTGGTCCATTTACCATCTTGGCCAAGATTAATCAAGTCACCTTCAAGCTCCAGCTACCAAGTACTATGAGAATACATCCAGTTTTCCATGTATCCATGTTGGAACCATATCAGATTCCACCCTTGAGGGAGGAGAGACCTAGTCCTTCTCCACCTATCGGGATTGATGATCATGAAGAATTTGAAGTCGAGCATGTCCTAGATTCCAAAATATCCCGAGGAAGATTGGAATACCTTATTCATTGGAAAGGGTATAACATCAGTGATCGTACTTGGAACCTACAGAAAACCTTCAGAGAGCACCAATTTCGAGAATTCCACAAGAGAAATCCAACGAAGCCAAGACAAGATAACATGACCGCTCCTCGTGGAACTCGTCGCTTGAGGGGGAGGTAATGTCATGGACAAAGGAAACCATCCTGAACCTTAGATTCCATGTGAACCTTGTATCTCATGATTGATTCAGAATTAGGAGAAACTAATGCTTCCATTGCATCCAAAACATGCCAAAACCCTAAGATCGACCTACTACTTGCCTGATTCGGATATCCAGAGCTCATGTTTCGAATTGATGACATCATCGATGACATCATCAATTCGTAACCGCCTTTCATGAACCGCCCTTGAAAACCTATATAAGGAGGGGTTGGCCACATTCATAATCAGTCTTGCCAATACCAGTCTTGGGAGCTCAAGGAGTCGTGACCGCCAAGTAAGTACTCTTCAAGTTCCAGTTCTAGTTCTTGTCTTGTTCCTTGTTCTAGTCTAGTTCTTGGACATCCTATCTTGTCCCCTTGTAATCTTGTAGTACGAGATCCTGTCGAGTTCTTTCGTGTATCCAGTTCATCTCCCATAAGGGAGTTCTTGTATTCCAGATATCTTGTCTCATACTTACGATCCCGGGTTGTGGGATCTCCTGTATCATCTCTAGTCCAGTTTTCCATACCTATTGGTCCCGGGTTGTGGGACATGTTGTATCAGTCACATATTTTTGTATCATTTTCCCTACGTGGGTGTACTTGTAATCATAAGTGTATTTCGAAAATCTTGTCTACTGTAGTCAGAGAGCACAATCTAGTGCTCCCCTAACAATAAGTATTTTATGGTATATATAGTCATATCCCACCTTATTACATGTCATAGGACTCAAAATACGTGAAAAATACATATATACATTTTGAAAAATAAATAACCTTATTGCAACTCTTAGGTCCAGACATTGCCCTCGTTGCTAACCCGTTGCCGTTGTCGTTGCCGTTGCTAAAACGTTGCTTTCCACTATGGTATGCATGTATGCATAGTTGTTACTGACGGGATTCTGACTTCTGACGTTTAGTCGACGTCTGACGGGTACGGAAAAACGTTTCTGACATTTACCGACGTGGCCTTTTTTTCCTAAAATAAAGACTCAAGATTACATATTTTGTTCTTTGCAT
>CM035426.1:152091381-152093881 GCA_020310875.1 Ceratopteris richardii | reverse complement strand
CGAGACAGTGTAGTGGCATGGCGACATTTGAGAGAGAGGAGACAGCAGACACCTATCCGAGACCCGAGCACTTTGCATAGCTATGCACGGAGCCTATACGAGATCCCAGACCAGCCTCCCATTCCCAGACCGCAGAGCCCACGTCCTACTACCTCTGACTTCTTCACACCCACTATGGTGGGACGCGCTATTGCCCGGCTGAAGCATGGCAGGGCCCATGATCATTTCGGTTTACAGGCAGAGCACCTAATCTATGGAGGCACGACTCTCGCACAGCTCATTGCCCATCTCTTCAACCGTGCATTGGTTGAAGGGTTCCCAGACTCATGGATTGAGCACACCATAGTGCCCATTCATAAGTAAGGTGATACTATGGATCCAGCTACATACCGGACGATCATGATTGGCCCTATATTGGCCAAGTTATATGGGGCGGTACTAGAGACAGAGTTGAGTACTCTCGCTGAGAGGAAGGGCATCAGGGCTCCAGGACAGGAAGGTTTCAGACGAGATTACTCTACCATTGACCACATCTTCACTCTGAGATGCCTGATCGGCCAGGCCGGGGTGAGGAAGAGGAGATTATATTGTTGCTCTGTGGACTTCCGCAAAGCATTTGACACTGTTCCCAGGATCGACTCTTCAGACGACTACTTGACATCGGAGCTCCGGAGGAGATGATATGGGGGATCTACGCCTTATATGAGAGAGTATCTGGTAGAGTCAGATGTCCAGGGGGCTTATTTGATCCACTTGCTAGCACTATCGGGGTGAAGCAAGGATGCCCTCTCTCACCCACCCTCTTTGGTCTTCTCTATGGCTCAGGCAGCCAATGACCGCATCACACGTGGGTACGCAGCACTAGCTTTGATGGAGAGACAGTGCCACAAGGCATATTTTCAGGAGCCCCGCACAAAGGGGTGGCTCTTTGACACTTTGGTTACGCCAGCGCTCATGTATGGGGCAGCCATATGGGGACCAGGATTAGCTACATCAGTATGGACAGCATTAGAGAGGCCACAGATCCTCATGATTGCCAGACTTATCCGCAGCAAGCCTTCAGTACCACATGATATCATTAGAGCAGAGCTCGCTGCACCACCGATGCTAGTTGAGGCACTATTCCAGACAGTATGCCTATTACACAGACTTCGGAGCATGGATACAGAGCGCATTGCTTATCGTGCTTTCGAGGCATCACGTGATATGGCATTAGCAGGCGACACCTCCTCATGGTATGCACATACACGAGACTGGCTTGCCCACCATGGCTTTGACATAGACAAGCTACCACCACTACAGTACGACTCATGCACCCACCTACTCGCTCTCTCATCAAGAGAGGAATAGGATCATTCATCAGGAGATATGGCATATATACATACAGAGGACATGGGTGAGCCCTAGGGGTACATTGCCACCGAAAATGCTCTACTACCGCGAGCATTTTCTACATATATCGGGCACGGGCTTCATCGAGATCCCGAGATACATGCAGACCTACCTTCCCCACCACCTACGAGTCGTCATTGGGCAGCTCCGGGTTTCATCACATCAGCTCGAGATTGAGAGGGGTCGGTCAAGGGGAGTCCCCCGTGAGGAGAGGTGGTGCCCAGTATGCCAGACAGAGGTAGAGAGTGAGGAGCATTTTGTTATCAGATGTCCAGCATACTTAGACCTACGAGCACAGTTCCAGATCGAGGAGTCATTCCGGCTGTGCATGACTATGGGAGACCAGAGACGCTTGGGACGCTTTCTCACAGCAGCATACGAGAGGCGAGAGCGGTCACTACAGCCCGTACATCAGCCACGGGTGAGTACCCAGCAGACCATTACGCAGTTCTTTCAGCGAGTTGAGCTACATCAGAGAGGTCCATCTATAGGGCTCACGCTGCACCAGGCAGCAGCACAGAGAGCACGGCGTCGACCACGCATGGGAGGATATCCTCGACCATGACTATATCAGGAGGATATCTCACGCATCAGGATTGCCTACGACCACATGATGGAGCATAGGCGTACCACCACCCCCTGGGTTGTCTTCCTTCAAGAGGCACTCAGACCACCACCGATGTACCACATACTACACCCACCTCCACCCATCACCAGTAGCTAGGGCGTTTTACTCACATTTTGGATCCCCCCATGTATTAGGTGGCCACTATCTGCAGAGTCAGAGCCACGTCTCCCCAGCCTTTTCCAGCCCTATATAGCTTTGTGTAGTGATATACTTTTTATTTCATTTTATCTTCTACACAGGGTTACTACACGTGTACATGGTTTTTGTCTCATAGGCCAAGTTTGGCCTCCAGAAGACGTTAATATGACTTTCTTTCTTTCTTTCTCTCTCTCTCTCTCTCTCTCTCTCTCTCTCTCTCTCTCTCTCTCTCTCTCTCTCTCTCTCTCTCTCTCTCTCTCTCTCTCTCTCTCTCTCTCTCTCTCTCTCTCTCTCTCTCTCTGGCGAGCAATGGGTCATGGGCCACGATGGGCTGAAAGTAAG
>CM035426.1:151766381-152083881 GCA_020310875.1 Ceratopteris richardii | reverse complement strand
AAAAAACGTGGGATTAGTGGATTAAGAGAAACGCCTCTCAAAGGGACGACGTGGATTCAAAACCCATCAGCGGCACAGCTAAAACGTTTGTCATGGATTTTAATTCAAAAAGCAAATAGACATAGATTTTTCGGCATCCATTATTTTGGAAGCTTTTTCGTAGTTTCGCCACGATCGTATGCTTTTCAGCTTTATGAGAATTGCTTTTCATGGAGATATCGTTAAATGTCTAAAAACTATATAATCAAGGAAGCTTAGGCTCATTATTTGAGTATCACTCAAGGAGTCACTTAGTGATCAGGAGGTGCTCTACAAGGAGGAGTTTGGAGGAGGGAGTTATTTTGAGGAGTTCGTTTGAGCAAACCATCAGCATCACTTGCTAAGTTACTATGAGTACCAAATCTATATTTGTCCTACTTGTTAGTTCACTAGTTTTTTGTCTAGGTTAATCAGAATTCAAGTTTGCTCTAAAAGAGTTCTAAACTGTTCATATTCTCCGTATTCTCAAACACACACTCTTCATACCTCTTAGCACTTTGCACACGATTTCTTGTATGTAGTTCATATTTCTGCCTAGATTCAGATATTGTTAGTTTGTATCATATTCACACATTGTAATTTGACATTGGAACATAAAATAGTGTAAGTGAGTATTCTAGCTATATGTACACTTTGAAAGATCTTGTCTATTCTCTCTCTATCTCTCACTCATCTATTTTTAAGTCTTAAGGTGTGTATGCTAAGGTTCATGTGTTGGAAGATCCTGTAAACCTGTGATTTATTGTTATTGAGGGCCACTCCACTTCCAACATTTGTTATCACAGCATAGTTGGCATACACCCTTAACAAGATGAGTGACTATAGACTTGAGAATGAAGACAAACTTGAAAGAATGTCTAACTATCCAATGTGGAGTTTTATGATGATGAGTCTATTAGTATCTAAGGACTTATGGAATATTGTCAATGGCACTTATTCAAGGCTAAGACAAATCGGAGAAGATGTTGCTTCATCTTCTAGAAGATGGAATATTGTCAATGGCACTTATTCAAGGCTAAGACAAATCGGAGAAGATGTTGCTTCATCTTCTAGAAGACCTGTTCCTATTTTTGCTCAACAAGAGGTTAGTGAAGAGGAAGGGACTACTTTATCTTCAAGAGGCCGTACTACTACCATATTACTTCCTACAGAAGAGATTCAATGGATGCACAAGCACTTTCATATATTGCTATGGGAGTGAAAAGGCATATTATACCCCAAATAAGGGCAGAACCTCTCATCAGGCTTGGTTTGAGTTAGAGAATCTCTATCAGTGCAGGAACCTTGCTAGGAAAGCTCATCTAAGGAGCCAGCTAGCCAACACAAAGATGAAAGTTGTTGATTCAGTTCAATCACATATTTTGAAGCTCAGAGTTGGTGAGTCAATTCAATCGCACATTTCAAAGTTCAGTAACTTACAAATTCAATTTTCAGTTCAGTTCAGATTTATGCACATTCAGCTCAATTAAGAGATATTGAGATATTTGAAGGAATTTCCAATTATGCTATGGTATTTCCAAAGTCGTCACATTTCTAACTTAAAGGTTTTTCAAATTTTGATAGGGAAGGTGATAAAGACTCGAGGATAACTGGCTAGTGTTTCTATCTAGGAGATTGTGTTATCTCTTGGTTATCCCAGAAACAACCTACAATTGCTACATCTTCAAGTGAAGCAAAGTATAGGGCTTCCTTTACAACTACACTTGAATCCGTTTGGTTACAGAAGGTTCTTAGTTATCTTGATGTTGATGTTCATCTTACAGTTCATATATTTTCAGACAGTCAGAGTGCTATTGCTATTGCAAAGAAAATCGTTCACCATGCTAGGACAAAGCATATAGAGGTTCATTACCACTATATTCAGGAACAGGTATCTAAGAAGCACATTGAGCTTGTCTACATAACTACAAGTGAAAATGTTGCAAATATTTTTACCAAATCGTTGACGAGAGAGAGTCATAGGAAGTTTTGCAAGTTATTAAACCTTGTATCATTATGACATCGAAAGAGAGATTGTTGGAAACAATGTCAGAAAGATCCAAAATCCTCAACAGGTAGTGGTTCTACTTGTAGTCTTTAGAAGATTGCACAAGAAAAAAATGTGGGAATAGTGGATTGGGAGAAACATCTTTCAAAGAGATGACATGAGTTCAAAACCCATCAACGGCGCAACGAGAACATTTTTCATGGATTTTAATTCAAAAAGCAAATCGGCACAGATTTTTCGGCATCGATTATTTTGGAAGCTTTTTCATAGTTTCGTCACGATCGTATGCTTTTCAGCTTTATTAAAATTGCTTTTCATGGAGACATCGTTAGAGGTCTAAAAACTATATAATCAAAGAGGCTTAGGCTCATTGTTTGAGTATCACTCAAGGAGCCATTTGATGATCAAGGGGTGCTCTACAAGGAGGAGTTTGGAGGAAGGAGTTATCTGGATCACTAGTTTTTTTTTTAGGTTAATCAGAATTTGGGTTTGTTGTAAAACAAGTCTAAATTGTTCATATTCTCCATATTCTCAAACAGACACTCTTCGCACCTCTTAGGCACTTTGCGCACAATTTCTTGTATCTAGTTCCTTTTTCTCCCTAGATTCAAATATTGTTAGTTTGTATCATATTCACACATTGTAATTTGACATTGGAATATACGATAGTGTAGGTGAGCATTCTAGCTTACCGTACACTTTGAAAGATCCTATCTATTCTCTCTCTACCTCTGACTCATCTATTTTTGAGTCTTAAGGTGTGTATGCTAAGATTCATGTGTTGGAATATCCTGTAAACCTGTGATTTATTGAGGCCTACCCCACTTCCAGCAAGTTATATGCATCTATCGCGCTTCTCAAATCCCCTTTTTTCTGGCGGAGAAACCCGGTTTTTCGCTGGCAATCCATCTATCGTTGTTTAGCCAAACCATCTATCACGTCGGTCGTAGCCTGCTGTCTCCATCGTAATCCGCATGGGTATTAGACCGTTAGTCTGGTTCTTTCGTGCCATAGTTATATTCTCCGTCGTTAGTACTTTAATAAGGAAATAAAGGGTTCAAGTAAAAATCTTAAGGAAGATGGACTTTTCTTCTTTAAAGACCGTGGGCTATTCAACTTGTTTTCTTCTTTAAAGAGGGTTTCCGAAAGGCTCTTTTTTATCTGATGCAAATCTTTATCTCTTCATGTAAAGAGTAGAACCTTATTAGTGGTTTGGGGGGGGGGGGTTTGGTCATTAAGATGTCGACCTTTACTCCCTCGCTTGTGCTGAACAATGTGGCTCCCCCTCACTCCTTGTGCCCCCTTGTGTTGGAGTCTGTCCAAGCGGATGTCGCACCACCAGTGGTTTCTTTATGCAAAGAGTCGGTGGCGGCAAAGCAAGAAGAATTTATGAAAACTTGTCTGATCGGTCAAATGTTTGGCCCTAGGCCCCCTCTAGAAAGTGTGAGAACTTGGCTTCGCAAGGAGTGGTTCCCGCGCGGCCTAATTGTGTGCAAATGTCAATTCCTTCCGACGAATCACCTGCTCCTAGTATTTGAGAACAAAGAGATGGCATTCCAAGCCCTGCAAGCCGGCTCTTGGCAAGTGGGCCGATCCACCCTCTGCCTTTTTAAGTGGACCCCAGACTTTGTTCCGAACAGATCAAAACCTCTACGTTATCCGCTATGGGTGGAGCTTCTGCCTTACTTTCTGTATAGATTTCTTCGTGAAATCGTTTCACTGATCGGTCGCCCAATGGCCTCAAGAGAGGATGTTGGGGGGTTAATCTACGATGGTACTCAACATTCTTTCAATGCAAGATGGCATCCTCAGATCTGCGTTGAAACAGACCTGAACAAGGTCCTTCCCTCGAAAATCTCCATAAATTGTGGAGATGGTAAGACCTGGACACAAGAGGTTACTTACAAGAATTTGCCAAACGCGTGCTTCCGGTGCGGGCATCAAGGGCACAAGATCAAAGACTTCCCTCTGAAGAAAAGTACTAATAAAAACAAGCTTAAACCAGACGGGACCCCGGATCCTTTCCCCCAAGATGACACTCGAGGTCATCCCCCTACGATGGAGGAACAAGAGGGAATCCGCGTTGCTTAGACGGATTCAGGAGGATTCACTGAAGTAAGACACAGGAGGAAAGTTAGCCCTCGAAGGTCAATAGCAAGGAACACTACGGCAATTACCCCTTCGAATAACATGTACTGTAACCTAAAAAAAGAGATTAATGAGGTGGACTTCCCAGGGGAGAATCACTATGAAGAAGACCCCACTGATAATACCCTTGGGTGCTCTACCAGCAAAGAAGACAACCAAGAAGGATACACCACGAGTAAAGAGGAAGGATTCACTACTAGCAATGAAGACAATCCAGACAGCGAAAGCTCCTTTCTTGGTCCTACCCTTCCGGTATGCTTTCCAAGATTACCGCAACAAAAGTCAAAGCTTAAAGGAAAACAACCTTCGGGCATGCCTTGGAAGAGCCCCCTCAAGAGTAGGATCCTAAGTCAAGAAGCTGGGAGGAAAAAAGAAGACCACAAGAAGAAAAAAGATCGGGTCCCTCCCCTCAAAGAGGGAAACCATCAATAATGAAATTCACATCACTAAATGTCAGGGGTCTGTATGACCCTTCAAGAGCGGCAATTCTTGGCCAGTGGTTCAAAGACAAGTGCCTCAATCCTGACTTTATTTGCTTACAAGAGATTAAGATCGACGGAGAGGATCTCCAGAAACGGCTTAAATGCATTTCTCCGAACCACCTTTGGTTCTCCACTTCTCACCCTAGGGGGACGGGGGGTGCTGCTATCGGTATTAGTCACTCCTTGTCTGGCAATGTGACCTCGACTTTTGAAGGTCGGAATCATCGTTGGATTGCAGCCTCTATCGGGTTCCCCTTCCAATTCACTGTGGTCTCAATTTATGCCCCTAATGGAGAAGCAGATAGAATGGATACTTGGGCTTCCCTCAACTCCCTTTCACATAATGTTCTGATTTGTGGGGACTTCAACATGGTTGAGTTTCTTGAGGACCGATGGAATAACAAAGGAAAAATTATTGACGGTCAGGAGAAAGAGATATGGGATAAAATCAAGCTCCATCTCGACCTGGTCGAAGTGAAAGACACGAAGGGGTTCTCCTGGTCAAATCTCCCATCGGGGGACTCTTTGAGGAAAGCAAGACTTGACAGATGTTACATCGATCAGAACACCATCCTTCAGTGGGGTATTCCTTCGATTTCCCAACACATGGACCTCACTATCTCGGACCACTACCCGATTACTCTGTCTTTCAAACCGATTCCCATGTTCCAGAAAGCCCCTTGGTTTCATGCTTGTCAGACATCGTTTTCCCTCCCCTCTGTCCACCAAGAAATTTCTGAAGTGTGGGTGGAAGCCTTTGCCTACTGTAATCCTTTGCCTACTGTAATGAACTGGCTAAGTGTTGGAGAAGCGCGGTGGAAAGGACTCGCAAAATTCTAATGACTCAAAAGGCTATAAAAGATATCCGGAAAAAAAGAAGAGAAACGGTGTACCGGAGGCTCTCACGGCTTGAAGAAGAGGTGAACAAAGGTAAGTTACATTTCCAACAGGGTCTTTTGAAAATCAGGGGAAGACTAAGATTAGAGGAGGAGGTTCAAAGGAAAAATCTTCAAATTTTCTTCAAAGATTGGTGGGCGGGGAAGGCCGACAAACCATCGAAAGAGATGTGTAACATCCTCAAAAGGAAACAAGCTAGGGAATCCATCCCCCTATTGGTGGACAACAATGGTACCGAATGTTGCACGGAAGTTGAGAATAGATCTATCATCGTCGAGCACTTTACCAATCTTCTCGGGGTCTCGACTCCTCCCTCCCCCCATAGGCGCGACTCCATGGCAACCATCTCAAGGGTTGCTCAATCTAGAATCCCACAGAACCTGATTGCTCTACTGGATGCTAACATTTCTGAGAATGAAATTATCAAGGTTATTGATGCCCTTCCCAGTGGGAAAAGTCCGGGACCAGATGGCCTCACCAATGAGTTTTTCAAGTCCTTCAAACATGTGGTGGCCACCCCATTGCGTCTTGTGTGGCAAGAGGCTCTCTCCTTCGGTGCCCTCACTGAGTGTCTTAATAATGGCATCATCAAGTTAATCCACAAAAGGGGAGATAAGAACAGAATCGAAAAATGGCGCCCGATTACCATGCTCCAAACAGGATACAAGATAATTGCAAAAGTTATCGCCAACAGAATCTCTTGTCATTTAAAGTCATGGCTGTGTGAGGACCAGAAAGGTTTTATCAAGGGCAGATCTATACTTGAAGCAATTGTTGATATTTGGGAAGGCCTTGCTTTTGCTGAGGAGTCTGCTCAAGATCTGGTATTCATTAAGATCGACTTCGACAAAGCGTATGACAGAGTGGAGTGGGACTTTATTCTTCAATCATTGAAAGACCTTGGGTGCAGCCAAAAGTTCACGAAGATGGTTTCCACTCTTCTTGGAAACGCTTCAACTAGAATAAATATCAACGGTAAGCTCTCTGAGCCCATTCATTTAAAAAGATCAATCAGGCAAGGCTGCCCTCTGGCTCCTTTACTCTTCGCGATCGCCTCGAATGGCTCAGTCCCCTATTAAAGCATCACATGGATGCTGGCAATCTCAAGGGTCTTTCCCTACCTCTAAACCACGGCCAAATGATTGCGAGACTTTTTGCTGATGACATGAATGCCTTTGTGCATAAGGATATAAACAGCATTGAGCTGTTTTGGTGGTGCCTCGACACCTTTTGTGTGGCATCAGATTCAAAAATCAACCATGCTAAAACTGCTTTTAGAGCAATCAGCGGACCTTCTCCCCAATTGTTGGTGGATCAAGGGTGTCAAGTTATCCCTAGTGGTCAAGTCTTCCGTCTCCTTGGCATTCCGATGGGATTCGATATCTCAATGGACCAATGCTGGAACTGGGTGCTATCCAAACTGAATAGTAAGTTGAATCATTGGAAAGGTATGCAAGTCAACTTGGCAAGACGTGCTATGGTTGTTAACACATTTATGCTATCTACAATTATTTACTTTATCTCGTGCTGGAGACCTAAGGAAAAAGACTTGGCCAAAGTGGAGAGAATCTGTAGAAACTTCCTTTGGACTGGAGACCTCAACAGGAGAGGGATTTCCAAAATCAAATGGGAAACTTGCATTAGCCCTAAAGACTCAAGGGGCTTGGGAATTTTAGATATCGTTGGGTTGGCTGACAAGCTGGCGACGAAGTGGCTTATCAAGGCTTGGAGCGATAGGGAGTCCTCTTGGGCTAAATTGATCTTTAGAAACACGGAAGACCTTACCTTAGTTGGCCTTCCGGGCTGGAAGGACATAGGGATTCTCACTCTTTTGTTCTCTCCCCACCCGGTGTCCCCCAAAGGCTCTAGCCTCGTGTCTTCTTTATGGAAGAATTGGAACAAGGCCAAACAGTTCATCAGAATCAGTGATGAGTGGAAGTGGGCGGCTGGGATAAGACAAAATGACTCTATCTGGTTCCCGATCAGTGGCATTAGGTGGGTGGAGTCTTGGAACCTCCAAACTGCAAAGCGATTATGGAACAAGGGGTTCAAACAGTGGAAACAGCTCTAGAAACAAGAGACGAGCCAGTGGATTAAGTTCGAAGATTTGGATCCGAGACTTAGAGTTACCCTTGAGGAATGGACTCTTCTTCAAAGCAGATGCTTAGCATGGGACCGCTCAACTACCCGCCTTCTCTGCGGTCAGGATCTTCCTTGCCTTGAGGGCCTCAAATGGAGCAACGGTAAGAAGCTATCCAGAACCCCCAACTTCAAAGAGAACTTAGATGTTCACCACACGCTTAACAAGAGATGGTTCCTTTCTTGGACCAAACTACGATGGGAACTAAAATTCATGTCTATTTGGCACCCCCTAATTGAGGTCAAAAAGTCAGTTCTCATGTGGCAGATCTTGCATAAAGGTATCTGGTCCAATGCAAGGGCTAACAAAATATGTGGTGTGCCGCCATGGTGCAAGCGCTGTCATCAATGCATCGAAGATTTAGTTCACCTGTTCTTCGACTGCCCCAAGTCTCGTGGTATCTGGCGTCACGTGACCCGAGTATTGAGACTCTCGAACCAAATCAATTGGCAACAGGTGATGTTGGGTGAGGCGGTCGGATGCTCATCGAGGCTATGGAATGCCATCAAGGGTGAGACTCCCTGGAAGATTTGGAGGGAGCGATTGTGCTGTCAATTTTGGCCAAACTCCTAAGGAATGGTCGATCGAGAAATCCTTGTTTCTCTTAGGTAAAAGAATCTCCCGAGATAAGAGATCTCCGCCGTTTAGACATCACTGTATTTATCTCCTTGAAAACAACAAGCTGAAACCCAAATGGGTCCCACATGAGGGTGATGATGAATTTATCCGCCTCATTTGTAATGCCCTCTAGGCTGCCATATTCCTCCCCTGCATTGTGGGATTTGGGGGGTCCCATGGGCACTAGTCCAATCCACTTGTAACTTTTCTTTTTTATATTAATTAAAGTCCGGGAGATTAGGCTAAGACCGAACTTCTTTTTATTAAACAAAAAAAAAAAAAAGTTATATGCATACAAGCAGCTGATGCTAATAAGCATACGTGATACAAGTGGTTAATGCCAAGTAAACAGGGAACGTTTTCTGCTTTCACTCTCTCGATCTATCTCTCATCTCTCACTCCAAGAGCAGCAATCTTCATAAAAGCCACCATAGTTCAGATCTCTCTCTCTCTCTCTCTCTCTCTCTCTCTCTCTCTCTCTCTCTCTCTCTCTCTCTCTCTCTCTCTCTCTCTCAACAGCTGAGAAAAAAGCATCAGTTTATCACAGCATACGCAAAGCAGTTCCTCGAATATACCTGGAACACGTGCTCATCGTAGACACCCGGGGAGGTTTGGAGAGCTTGGTATCCACCATCGTTGAAAGCCCAGGTGCGAGCGACATTGAAACCAGAAACTGCAGCGTCATCAAGGAGAGCCACGACCTTGGATCGAGAGGACAAATCAGCACTTATGGCCATGAGAAAATAGGCATTGAAACCGTGCACATAGAAGGGTCTGCCTCCATCAGCGAAAAACTGATGGCCGCGCCTGGAGACAAATGTGCAAGCCATGGACTCGTTGGAAAACACGCTGATGGGCAAAGGGAATGGCGAAGTAAACCCCTTGGTCGTCCCGCACAAAAAAGCGCCCTTTTGTAGGAATGTAGATCCACCCGCTCGGCATAGAACTTCATATCTGCAGTTGCTTGCACTTCATGCCTGTACTTGCTCGCCCGAAAGGCCTGCAGTTGCTTCGAAAGATGATTGTAGACTGCAGGTACACCATGCTTCTCGCGGGCAGCTGCCCCATTTAGCAGCGAGCCCCCAGTGAGTCATTCTCTTGTGAGCTGTGACGACGTACCAAGTAATGCCTTTTTTT
Organism: Ceratopteris richardii; assembly: GCA_020310875.1. NCBI lineage: Eukaryota > Viridiplantae > Streptophyta > Polypodiopsida > Polypodiales > Pteridaceae > Ceratopteris > Ceratopteris richardii. The sequence goes on along the minus strand of CM035426.1, from coordinate 152,074,433 downwards.
TTTAAGTTTTATACTAAAAGGCAAGTCCACGAGTTCGAGACTTTAGGAAAAGACCATGGTTGTAGCAAAACTTAACGACCAAGACAAAACTCACCCACTAGCCATCATGTGTCTTTGTAGGATATTTCTTTGAACCTTCTAAGAAAAATCTCTAAAGCATTTACAAAATAGAACATTAAAACTCATCGTAGTCTTTTCAAAAAATTGCAAACCCTAAACATTGAGTACTCTTCCTTTATTTTGTGTGTATGCTGAAGAGAAGAGGATCAATGATAAATGTGCTACTCTCCTACCAATCTTATGATCCCTTTCCTCTAAAATAGTTAGTTTCTAGTGTGATCTATTGTGATCATGCGGCCATTATGCACACTCACTCTAGTACCTATTTAGAGACCTCGGAGTAACCCAAGCTAGGAATATTGTCCATCTTACCCTTATTTCACACACACAAAATAATGAAATACTTACCCTTATTTCACACACAAAATAATGAAATACTTGGACTATGCCTAGAATTCTCAAGTTCCCTTCTAAAGAGTGTTATCGTCAATTATTAATGAGGGGAAATAGTTGCAAAACAAAGCTTCTATCTCCCATGAAGCATTATTAATGTAAATCCACTATAAATCCACTCCATGCTTAGATACTCTTAGATGATACAATTTCTAAATCTTTTTTTACTCGTATCTAATATCCTATCTAGAGAGTGGCCCAAACTCTCATTTTCTTATAAATAAATGATATGTTTTGTTAAATTTAACTTCCTAGATATATACTCTCTAAGAATACTAACATGTGACATAATGGCTTCTATAATATGGAGAAAGCTCTAGTTGGTATGCAACATCACAAATCTTCTAGAAAAAAATAAATCTCCTTCATTAAATATTCAAGGAAATTTCTGATTATTACCATATTCTTGTTGAAGAAATTATACTCTTTTCCATTCTAGTATTTCATCTCTAGTTCATTTCTATGAGTGCATCTCCATTTTGTATTATTCTTGTTGTATTTGGGAGACTTGACATTTAACTTCTTCTTGTATTCATTCTCCTTTTAGGGATGTATCCCACATTGGATGTACTTTCAAGAAGCCTCTCTTCAAATTTATATAAGGAGGTCCTATTCTCCCTTTGTAGTCAATTAAAAGCTCAAGTACCCACTCTATGCTCTCGGCAAGCTCAATCTAATCCATATGTGACTTTCCCATTTCATGGTCTACTCAATATTTTGAGTCTCTCACTCTTTTCGTTTGTGGATACATGTTTTTCTTTTTTGCTCCCACATGTACTCTCAACATGGTATCAGAGGCTCTCACTCTTTTCATTTGTGGATACATGTTTTGCTTCTTTGCTTCCACATGTACTCTCTTCATGGTATTAAAGCTCTTAACAAGATCCAAAAGCATTCTACTGAGAAATGGAAAGGTTTTAGGAAAGAAATGCATAAAATTTTCTATTTATAAGATTTTTGCCAACATAGTCGGCATGATTTTTTGAGATGGGTGCATTTCCTGAGGATAAAGCTAAAGTGGAAAAGGAGAATTGAAGATGCTAGAAAGAGACAAGGTTTGATAGATAAATTCCAAACTATAAGATGTGTAGTTGAGGTTGTTGCTTAGATGAAACAACACCAATCTATTTTATATTATTTTCCAATTCCAACTCAGGCTCATGTTGCATCCACATCCAAGACTCCATTAGAGTTTTATTTAGAGATATTATGTAAACAAATGGAAAATGGCATGACCATGCAAGCTTCTTTATCAATAGAGATTGCAAATCTACACAACAAGGTGTATTCAATATTCAAGAGCCTTGGAGTAGTCAGTCGGGTACTAGTCAAATGAATCCTAGGAATTGCTCAGCCAATCATGATGCCCTAGTTTGCTCCACCTATTCAGCCAGTATTCAAAGCAATGCTAGTCAAAATGAGAGGAGATTACACGCGAAAAAAGATGCATATGGTGTGATGCTCAAGATCATTTTTCATATGTCCATGAAGAGCTAAAAGAAGCCAAAGATGATCAATTGGTGATTGAAATTGATAAGAAATTTTGTGATTGTAGAACAAGGCTTTCCTTACCTATAAACTAGGGAAAAGGTGGGATGAAGAAGCTTTATGAAAAATTATCTTCTCATAATGCAAGGTCATCTATCAAATTAAAACCTTTGGAGTCACATGAGCAAGAATCTCAACAACTTGAGCCTCAACAAAATTATGTGATTGAAGCATTGGTACATGCACATGATGTGTGTGATTAATTTGAAGTCTGTTGTAGATCAATTCTCACTATACTCCTATATTGCAAATGTTGAGGAGAAAAGAACAAGAGAGGAGATGCAAGATGAGGTTGAAGCAAAAAGGGGAGTGATTAGGAAGCAAGTTGAAGATGAAGGGAATAAATCGAGAGATGGAGATAAGAAGGAAACTATAACCACAAAAGATAAGGAAGGACAACAAGAAATAAAAGAGGGAAAGAAACCTATGAAAGAGAACCAAGTTCAAAAGAATGAATCAAAAGATCAAGTTCGAGAGAAGAAAGAAATTGTAGAAGAGAATGAGAGTAAAGAAGAAGAAAAACAATAGAAGAAAATTAAGAAGGCACCAAAAGCCGTACTTGTTTGGAAAGATGGATGGACACTCCAAGAAATGAGTAGGTACAGCCAATCCCTGCTTTGTACCAGCCCCTTTTTGCTTCAAAGTTGAGTTGTAGGCCCTCTTAGCTTTCCAATGACACTAAGAAAAGTGCCTATATACTTTGGAAATGATGTGAGAAATGATTGAACCAAAATAGACTACTTCCAAGTTGAAGGATCAATGAAAACCTTCTATTTTTGTTCACACACTTGTTGCTTGTTAAGCTCAATGCTTCCAGTATAGTAGGAATTAGAAAAAATCCTTTTGGATATATCAAATTAGCTTAATGAGATAATGATTCCAAGTGGAATCACTTAAAATGATGCACTATACACGGAGCAATCAATTTAGCAATCAAACCATTACCCCTGATTTTTTAGAACCTCTGTAGAGTTTGATGAGTAGGTACTTCGATGCGCTTTTCTTCAAATTTGCTAAATGGATTATCTTCAAAATTTGTGAGCATGTAGAGGACTTGAAGTTGATTCCAACAACCTATAGAAGATTGAAAATGGTTATGAAATGACTAAGATATGAGCAGTTCAAAATGACTGTTTTGAGTAACTATGACAGAGAGACCATAGATGAAAAGTATTGATCTATTGTATTAGAAAAAATTGTTGTACAAGACCATTGGCATGATAATCAATGCCTAATGATAATGAATAGCGTATTCTATGATGTGAGCCTCACTCTCTTACAATGTAGTCAAGAAGAACTCGAAATTGGAGACCTCTCACCGCGAGTTTTTTTAGTCATCTTTTATAGATGATAGATTTGAATTTTGAATTTGAATTCTTCATTGGCTCTCACTAAAAAGTGATCCTCCAATCTAGGAGATATTCTCTCCAAATAAAGTCGTGGCTTTTCATCTAACAAAATCCACGAGTTTAGTGGTGGTTACAATTATTCCTCCAAGTCAAATAGACTTTTACAAGTGGTAAAAGGTAAAGGCTTTCATAGCAATTATTCCCATGGAACTTCAATTGTACATAAACTCGTAGGCTTGATATTTGCACCAACATCTCCCCCTCAAGACAAACATCTTGGCTTGATCTTCTTCTTCAATCTTCTTGAATGTCCTGCAATCTAATCAAAGACTTCAACCTGCAAAGTTTTGTACCATCTAATGCTTTAGTCAATAAGTCTGCACATTGCATATTAGTTGATACATATGCCAATTGAACCTCCTTGCTCAATAGCTTCTCTCTCACATAATGATAGTGAACCTCTATATGCTTGGTCCTAGCATGATAAATAGGATTTGCTGGAAGATGTAGTGAGCTTGTATTATCTCCAAAAATCATTGGAGATGTAGTATGCAAACCTAAATCTGTATATAACAATCTGATCCATATGGCCTCTTGAGTAGCATTGGCTAATCCTCTATGCTCTCCCTCTGTAGAAGACAAAGCAACAATAGGTTGCTTCTTTGAAGACCATGATATAGGTTTGTCACCTGCAAAAGATAGGTAACATGAGGTACTACTTCTATCATCTTTGCAACCTACCCAATGTGCATCTGAATATATCTTGATGTCCAAATCTGAGGTATAAGGAAAGTATAATCCCTGATTTTGAGTGCCCTTAAGGTACTTCAAAATCCTCTTGGCAGCTTCCAAATGAGGTGCCCTAGGTTTGTGCATAAATTGGCTTAAGACACTCACTCCATAAGCAATATCAATCCTTGTCAATGTAGCATAGTTCAAGCTTCCCACTATGCTTTGGTAACCTGCAATATTCTCAAGCACATCACCTTCATGAGCACTTAACTTTTGGTTTACCTCCATTGGAGTGCTTGCTATTTTGTCATCCTACAAATGAAACCTTTTTAACATGTCCTGTATATACTTTCTCTGAGTAATATAAATTCCAGAGTTAGCATAGACTAACTCAAGTCCAAGAAAATACTTTAGTGATCCAACGTCACTAATTTTTAACTCATGCATCATCTGATTCTTAATTTGCTTGATGCCATTAGCATCATTACCTATGAGTATGATATCATCAACATATACACATAAGTATATTACCTCTAAATTACTTCTCTTAAAAAACAAAGAAGTTTCTGCTTTACTCATGATGAATCCTTGATCTTGAAGGTATGTAGTCAACCTATGGTTCCATGCCCTAGGTGCCTGCTTCAATTCATAATGAGCTTTGTTAAATTTACACACATATGTTATCTTTCTTGGGTCCTCATAGCCAGGAGGTTGAGACATGTACACCTCCTCTGAAATCTAGCCATTTAGAAATGCATTTTTTACATCCAATTGATACATGTTCCAATTCTTTGATGCAGCCACACTTACCAATACCCTGATGGTTGGCATTTTGGCCATAGGTGAGAAGCTTTCTTCATAATCAACTCCTTGGGTTTGTGCAAAACCTTTAGCCATAAGTGTAGCTTTGTACCTGCTTATTGATCCATCAGAATTCCTCTTGATCTTATAGATCCATCTAGAACCAATTACCTTCATAGATTCCTTCTTTCGTAGCTTCCTTCCATTCTACCTTGGTCTTTCCCTCTTCATATGATGATGGCTCTTCAAATGACAAGCCTTTTGCAAAATAAATAGAGTGCTTAGTAACTAAGGAAGTGTCATACCCATATATAATTGGCTTCTTGCTCTCCCTTTGTGATCTTCTAATTGCTTGGTTGGATGATTCAGGTATATCTTCCAATTTCTTCATCTTGACTTTGCCTTTGGACTTCCATGCCTTGAATTCTTCTAAGTTGATGATGATGTCCTCATCATATGAGTTGATGTCTTCAACTTGATTAGGCTTCTCCTTAGTAAGGCTTGGAAATTCATCTTCCAAGTCATAAGGTAGTTTTGCTTTCTTGCATTCACTTTCAAACCAAGAGTCATTCTCATCAAAGACAACATTTCTACTGAACATAAATCTTTTGTGTGAAGGATTGTAGAACCTGTATCCTTTTTGATTCAAGTCATACCCTATGAAGATGCACTTCTTTGCCTTAGGATCTAGCTTACCTCTTATTTGGGAAGGGATATGTACATAAGCAACAGATCCAAAGATCCTGCAATGATCAAGAGAAGGTCTTCTACCATGCCATGCTTCATATGGGGTCATCCCATCAAGAGATTCGGATGACAACCTGTTTACAAGATAAGTGGCAGTAGATACACTCTCTGCCCACAAGTAATTTGGTAATTTTTTCTCATTTAACATTGACCTAGCTGTTTCAACAATTAGTCTATTTCTCCTCTCTTCCAACCCATTTTGCTCAGGGGTATACTTTGTTGTGATTTCTCTCTTGATTCCTCTATCCTGCAAGAATGCATCAAACTCATTTGAGAAGTACTCACCTCCTCCATCTGACCTTAGTCTCTTAAGGCTTCTTCTTGTTTGGTTCTCAACAAGTGCAAGATAATTTTTAAAGCAACTGAATACTTCATCTTTGTGCTTCATAAAATATAAGATAGTTCACCTACTGAAATCATCAATGAAAGATACATAATACCTTGATCCAGAAATTGAGGGATCCTTAGTAGGTCCCCATACATCTGTATGGACAAGCTCTAGGTAGTCCTCATACATGTAGCCTTTCTTTGAGAAGGGTGACCTGTGAGATTTTCCAAATTGACAAGTGCCACATTTATAGATCATGTGTTTCTTGGATACATTAGGTATCCCAAGCACACATTGATCTCTACATATTTGTTTTAAGGTTCTCTCACCAATATGCCCTAAACTCTTATGCCAAATTTCAAGTTCTGATAGTGTTTGGTCTTTGTAGCTATAGAGTGCAATATTCCTTGTATCTTCAAGTTCAAAAGTGAATAATCTACCTGTCTTTTCTCCTTTGGCAATTATCTTGAATCCATGTTGGGGATCCTCCACAAATGCTCCATATTGATTGAACCTGACCTGCAAACCCTTTTCCACAATTTTTCCAACACTCATCAAATTCTTGGTAATTATAGGTACATATAGAACTCTGCTCAATAGATTACTATTTCCAATAGAGGTCTTAACATTTCCTACTTTAATAATTGAGTGCTTGGTGTCATCACCTGTTTGTACCTGATGCTTACCCATTAGTTCCTCAAGGTCGGAGAGAAGAGCTACATTGCCTGCCACATGGTTTGAGCATCCTGAGTCAATGTAGAAGAGATGGTCATCATTTATACCTGGTTTTGAAGTCTTATTCATAATCAGAAGAGAATCCTCTTGCTCCTCTGTATAGTTGTTGTAGTTTTTCCTTGATTTGTAGCCTCCTTGGTAGTTGTTATTGTAGTTGGTGTTGTAGTTGTTATTGTAACCTTGATGGTGATTGAATCTTCCTCTTGATTGTGTATATCCACCTCTTTGAAATCCTCTACCTCTCTGATTCTTGAAGTTCCTGTAACACTCATCTGTAGTATGATTTGACAAACCAAAAATATTACATGGTGAGGAGTTATAAGTTCTCCCCCTACCTTGCTTACCTCCTCTGCCCCTTCCTCTTGAGGTTCTACCTCTCCTTGCAGGTTGGCTTGGGAGGTAGCTCCTTCCTCCTCAATCTTCTTATTCTTCCCTTTCTCTTTGGACTTACTTTTATTAGTGTATAGGGAAGAAGAGCTATTACCTCTTGATGAACCTCCATTCTTGTTGAGCTTGGCTTCATGGGTGAAGAGTTGCCCCATGAGTGTGGTAAGGTCTGGAATCTACATGTCCATGTACAAGTCCATGGCAGTTGTGAAGCTTTCCCATTTGTCATCTGCTTTAGTGCCATTGACTACCTGTCTTACAATCTGGTCTTCTTCAATTTCTTCTCCTATGCTTGCCAATTGATCAGCTATATCCTTGACTTTGGTCACATACTCTGAGATGCCTTGCTTGGGTTGCTTTCTTTGAGTGGTAAACTCAATCCACAATTGGTTCTTCCTAGCCCTTGTGTTGGAAGAGAAATAGGAAGACAATGTTTCCCAAGTCTCTTGGGATGTCTTACAGTTCCTAATATGTGGAAGAAGAAAATCAGAGATTGAGTTAAGTAAGTATGACCTTGCTAATGCATCCTTGGCACACCATGTATTGATTCTTTCATGTTCCTCTCTTGTAGGTTGTCCTTTGCTTCTGAAAATGGGCATCTCCTCATCTCCTGAGATGTATCCATAGAGGCTCCTTCCTTACAAGTATGTCTTCATCCTCAAGGACCATGCTTGATAGTTGTTCCTACCCAATTTATCAATGAAAGAAGGAAAACCATCTCCCATTTTACCTTAGCTTTGCTTTGATACCACTGTTTGGAAAGATGGATGGACACTCCAAGAAATGAGTAGGTCCTACCAATCCTTGCTTTTTACCAGCCCCTTTTTGCTTCAGAGTTGAGTTGTAGGTCCTCTTAACTTTCCAATGACACTAAACAAGTGCCTATATACTTTGGAAATGATGTGAGAAATGATTGAACCAAAACAGACTACTTCCAAGTTGAAGGATCAATGAAAACCTTCTATTTTTGTTCACACATCTGCTGCTTGTTAAGCTCATCGCTTCCAGTACAATAGGAATTATAAAAATTCCTTTTGGAGATATCAAATTAACTTAATGAGCTAATGATTCCAAGTGGAATAACTTAAAATGATGCACTATACACAAAGCAATCAATTTAGCAATCAAATCATTACCCCCGATTTTTTAGGACCTTTGTAGAGTTTGACCAGTAGGTACTTTGAGGCACTTTTCTTCAAATTTGCTAAATGGATCATCTTAAAAATTTGTGAGCACGTAGAGGACTTGGAGCTGATTCCAAAAAGCTATACAACATTGAAAATCGTGAAGAAATGACTGAGGTATGAGCAGTACAAAATGACTGTTCTGAGTAACTATGACAGAGAGACCATAGATGAAAAGTATTGATCTATTGTATTAGAAAACAATGTTGTACAAGACCATTGACATGATAATCAATGCCTAATGATAATGAATAATGTAGGCTATGATGTGAGCCTCACTCTCTTACAATGTAGTAAAGAAGAACTCGAAATTGGAGACCTCTCACCGCGAGTTTTTTTTAGTCATCTTTTATAGATGATACATTTGAATTTTGAATTTGAATTCTTCATTGGCTCTCACTAAAAAGTGGTCCTCCAATCTAGGAGATATTCTCTCCAAATAAATTTGTGGCTTTTCATCTAACAAACTCCATGAGTTTAGTGGTGGTTACAATTATTCCTCCAAGTCAAATAGACTTTTACAAGTGGTAAAAGGTATAGGCTTTCATAGCAATGATTCCCATGGAACTTCAATTGTACATAAAATCTAGCCAAATGTGTAGGCTTGATATTTGCACTATTGGAAAACAATGTCACATCAGTCCAAAATCCATTTAGGGCAGAAACCCTAATTTTGGTACTTAGTCATTTTTAGCACAAAAATGGGTAAAATTTTTATGAGCCTATCTTGTAGAGCTTGAAGAGAGCTTTCCAATGTTGTATGACATGCAATCATCAGAGATCAGATTTGGAAGAAAACCCTAACCCTAATTTTTTGCTGATTTAGGGTTTTGACCTCATATGTGTAGCTCTCAGCATGAGGATCATAAAAATGTTGTCAGATCATTCATCAGGTAGTCCGAAGTGTGAAAAAGCAGGTCAAGAAGCTATTTTAAAGTTAGCTAAAAGCAACTTTAAAAATAAAGCAAAATCACTTAAAATAAAGCTAAAAATATGCGATCCAGCTTTTGGCAACGAAAAGCAGCTTTATTATTTGAGTTTTTTGCATGGAGTTTTAAAAGCTATATAAGAGAGTCTTGGGTCACTTTTTTAGACATCCTACACCAATTGCAACGCCAGCTTTGGTCCCTCAATAGAGGTGGTGCTCTAGCACACATGGGGCAACCATGGTGCAATCTAGGAGCATGTTGAGGAGCAGCTATGGAGTTCTTCTTGGAGAAGAGTGTGCTCACACTCTTGCTTATGGAGAAGACTTACCTATCAGTAGCTTGGTGGTGTGGATCAGCCATCTACATAATGTATTTGAAGATTGTCTTCTACATGAAGATTTCGATGTACGTCAAAGACATTGGATGGAGGTTAACATAAGATTCATCTTATGTTAAGAATTCAGGTACATATTCTCTTTATGCACACATGTACTACTTGGAGTTTATGGAGGCAGTGGCATCCATATAAGGAGGAGTCCTATTCGGCATATCTAAAGGAGAATTAGTACATGCATGCTACATGCATTCGGATGAGGTGTTAGAGAAGGTGTGTTCACATGAGTATGAGGATTTCTGGCAGTAACCACTTAGCATGCTATGCTAATTCTCTAAGTATGTGATCTTTCACACACACATCTGATTTAGGGTCTTCCATAGCCTAAAATCAGATTAGGGTTTGCTGAATATCAGTTTCACACTGATCCATCCTCTTTCCGTCACTCATATTCACTCTTCTACAACCTATCAAGTCATACATGTCATACATATTCAGATTTCTATCTTTACATCTTAATATTCTTGTAATTTTGTACATACACTCATCCATCTATTTGTGTTCACATAGAGTGGTTGAGAGTTTTGCTCCCATGTTGTAAATTGACATTTGTATATATGATAGTGTGAGTAAGCAGTGGCTTATGTAACACTTTACACGTTGTCTAATCTCTCTCTATCTTTGTCTCATCATTTGTATTATTAAATGTGGTATGTTCATGTTTTATCAATATTGGAAGATTGTTGGATTCTATGTTTTAGATCTTGGATCTATGGAACTATGGACCTGTGGTATTAGTTATGGGCCTACTAAATTTCCAACATTTGGTATCAGAGCATTCAAGCTCCCATACTCCTAGGTTCCCAGACTTCTAGGTTTAGAACATATGATTTAAGAGCATCTTCTAACATTTGACATTTGACATACACACTTAATATAGATGAGTAGAGATTTGAGCATTAGACAATTTAGTCACATGTTTATTCATCAGTGTGGAAGTATGAAGTTGATGATTTGTTAGCAGCTGAATACTTTTGGAAGAGTATGAAAATACTTTACAGAAGTATTGTTTGAAGACCAAGACTTGATGAAGCGAAGGCTACTTCAAATTCAAGGAAAAACAATGGTTTGGAGAAAATGGAGGAACCAGATCAACATCAAATCACAGGTTTGAGAAGACTTACTTCAGGAGATAACAGATTCAGAGTCAGTTCATGCTACAGATGTTGTCAAGTAGTGATTGCTTGATGTATGCTAACACTATTGGATATCTAGTTTTCATATTTTCTCAACTATTATGGTTCACATTCAGCAAATTCAGATTTTTGAAGTTTGAAGAAATTCAAATTCAGTTTTGAAGAAGACTTTTGAAGAAAAGGTTTGAAGGTAAATTTGGGAGGACAAGTTTGAAGTTTATGACAATTTGCAGATGAATGAAGTTGCATATCTAGCTCAGTTTGTACCAATATGACATTGCAGGGGGGATTGTTGGAAAACAATGTCACATCAGTCCAAAATCCATTTAGGGTAGAAACCCTAATTTTGGTACTTAGTCATTTTTGGCACAAAAATGGGTAAAATTTTTATCAGCCTATCTTGTAGAGCTTGAAGAGAGCTTTCCAATGGTATATGACATGCAGTCATCTGAGATCACATTTTGAAGAAAACCCTAACCCTAAGTTTTTGTTGATTTAGGGTTTTGACCTCATATGATAGCTCTCGGCATGAGGATCATAAAAATGTTATCAGATCATTCATCAGGTAGTCAAAAGTGTGAAAAAGCAGGTCAAAAAGTTATTTTAGAGTTAGCTAAAAGCAACTTTAAAAATAAAGCAAACTCACTTAAAATAAAGCTAAAAATATGCGATCCTGCTTTTGGCAATGAAAATCAGCTTTATTATTTGAGTTTTTTGCATGGAGCTTTAAAACCTATATAAGAGAGTCTTGGATCACTTTGTTAGACATTCTACATTAGTTGCAATGCCAACTTTGGTCCCTCAGTAGAGGTGCTGCTCTAACACACATGGGGCAACCATGGTGCAATCTAGGAGCATGTTGAGGAGCAGCTATGGAGTTCTTCTTGGAGAAGAGTGTGCTCACACTCTTGCTTATGGAGAAGACTTACCTAGTAGCACCTTGGTGGTGTGGATCAGCCATCTACATAATGTATTTGAAGATTGTCTTCTACATGAAGATTTCGGTGTACTTCAAAAACATTGGATGGAGGTTAACATAAGATTTGCATCTTATGTTAAGAATTCAGGTACATATTCTCTTTATGCACACAGGTACTACTTGGAGTTTATGGAGGCAGTGGCATCCATATCAAGAGGAGTCCTATTCGGCATATCTTGTTGGAAGTCAATGTCCTATGGTCCAAAAACTGTTGTAAAGTAAGTATAGTATATATTCATTAAAGCCCTCAACAACCAAACATGGGTGGTAACATGGCTACATGAAAGCACTCCCAAACGATCGACCCAAGTTCGAATTCCGTTCACGGCAGCGCGTGGAGAATTTGTTTTTAGAAAAGCAAAAACAAGAGCATCATTTTCAGGTTTTCACAAAGAAGATTTATTTTTATTCGTTCGTAGTTTTTTACTTTTGATGCCTATTCTAGCTTTTAGCAGAGCTTTTGGAGGGATCAACAAGCTATATAATAAGGGCCTTGCTCATTGTTCACTCACTCACTCAAGGAGAACTCAAGACTCAAGAGTCTCTCAAGGAGATTAAGGAAGAGGAGTCTCACACTCTTGGAGGAGGTGAAGTTTTGGTGAAGGAGAGGCTACTCTCTTGGAGCAAGAAGTCTTCTACAAGGTGGTGGTAACTATCTTTTGTGAGTTAACCTTATATTTTGTTTTCAGGGTTTCTCTACCCTAATCTCAAAATAAGGGTTGGTTGATTTACAATTTTGTTACACTATTTTGTGAGAATAAGGTTAGCTTCATTGCCCATTCACTTCACACACTTAGATTATTTCAACATAATCTAAATTTTGTACCATCATCTTCTTGGATATTCTTCCATTAGTGAGTGCACCACTTTATATGGTTGAGTAGTACTCCCATGTTGTAATTTGGACATCTATTTTTTTAGTGAGTAAGCATCTAGCTTACGTTCCCTATCCTTGTCTCAAGATCTCTTGCTTTCTTTATCTCACATATCATCTTGTCAATTAAGTTGTTTATGCTCAAAAGGTTTTAGTTTGGAACGATCCTGGGCCCCCAAATTCCAACACTTGGTATCAGAGCATATTTGACATACACACTTAGTTAAGATGAGTGAGATTAGAATTGATATTGAAGACAAGTTGGATGGATCTTCTAATTATCGCATGTGGAGTTTCATGATGATGAATATTTTAGTGACAAAGGATTTATGGAGTATCGCCAATGGATCCTTAACAAGACCCAGATGAGAAGGCGAAGAAGGAGCTACAAAAACTTCAAGAGGTACTGGAATTACTATTGCAGAACCAACGGAAGAAGAGGTAACCACTTAGACATGCAGAGTCATTGCTAGGTCTTTACCTAGAGTTCCTCCTACTGAAGATCAGGCAAGGTGGGATGCTAGAGGTGCTTTAGCACTTTCATTCATAGCAATGAGTATTAGAAAGCATATTCTACCATAGATCAAATCTTGCAGAAGTTCTAGACAAGCTTGGTTATTGTTTGAGAATCTTTTTTAGAGCAAAAATCCTGCTAGGAAAGCTCACTTAAGGAGACAACTAGCAAATACAAGGATGAAGGTTGGTGAGTCAATTCAAACCCACATTATGAGGCTCATTGACTTGAGAGATCAACTTCTAAATGTAGGAGTTGAGATATTAGATGAAGAAATGGTAAATACTCTGATTAACCACTTCCTATTTCATATAAGTCTTTCATAACCACTCTTACGCTTACCATAAGAGATAGAGAGGTTACATTTGAAGAGTTAGAATTCTTGTTGCCTCAAGATGAAGATCAGTTGAAAGGAATGGAAGAGAATGAAGAAGCACTTTCATCTTCATCAAAGGGTAAAAAGAACAAGAAGGATAAGAAGGAAAAGCAATCCATGAAGGAAAGTAGGTCCCTTTCACCTTCTACTTCAGATTCTGTTTCTACTACATCTAAAGAGAATTCTTCTAAGAAGAAGGAAGTAATATGTTTTTACTGCAAGAAACTTGGACATTTAAAAGCAGCATGTTATAAAAGGATTGCAGCAGAAAAGAAAAAGGCATCAGTTAATGTTGCAGAAGATGATAAAAAAGGGAAATCTCAAGGTGATTCTTGTTGGAGTTAGACGTCTGCAGAAGCACGCAAACAGCATAAGGAAGAAGAAGAAGCTTGGAGCACAACACACAATACTGAATGTATAACTAGAGAATGTACAAAGATAAGTAGCCCATTAGGGCAATAGGCATATATACAAGCCAGGGGAAAAAAACCTCCTAAAGAGGGAAAAAAGTGCCCCGGTGGTCCTAGAGTGTTCACACACATCACTACCTAAATATATCAACAAATCCCCCCTGGGAGTGATGCGGTGAACAAGTAGCTGGCACTCATGTATAAGGAAGTGCCAAGCTATGTGGAAATCACTCCACAAAAGGAAGTAAGCCCAAAGCTTTGTGGAAAGCTTCAAACTTCTCCCTAGGTAGAGCCTTCGTGAAAAGGTCTGCAATGTTCTCTTGCGTGGGCACATATGCCAAGCTGATCTCCCCAGCAGAGAACCTCTCCCTAACATAATGATAGTGCACCTCAATGTGCTTAGTGCGAGCATGGAACACAGGGTTCCTCGCAATTGCCAATGCGCTTTGACTGTCAGTGAAGATGGTGGTGGCAGAAGACTGATCAACACCCAAATCAGCCATAAGGCGTCTGAGCCACACACACTCAACAGTCGCTATGAAAGCTGCCCTATACTCAGCCTCACAACTGGAAGTGGCCACATTAGGCAGCTTCTTGCTCAACCAAGATATACATGAGCTACCAAGCATGAAGCAAAAGCCACTAGTGGACACACAAATGTCATAACAACCAACCCAATCAGAGTCAGAAAAAGCATGCAAATCTAGCGGTAGTGATCCCCCCTTGGGATAAAACAACCCAAGTAGCCGAGTACCACTCAAATAGCGAAAGATGCGCTTAACTGCCTGCCAATGCTTGACTTTTGGGCAATGCATAAACCTACTCATCTGTGAGACAGCAAACTGAATATCTGGCCGAGTAGTGCATAAGTAAATCAAGCATCCAACAGCTTGCTGATAGAGAACAACATCAAATGCATCTCCAGCATCATGAAGACTCAAACATAAACTTGTCTCCATAGGAGTGGCAATAGGCTTACAACCTTCAAGGCCAAAACGCTGCAATAATGTGTCAATATATTTCGTTTGACACAAAGCCATTCCACCATCAACTTGCATAAACTGAATGCCCAAATAGTGATGCAAATGCCCCAAATCAGACATCTCAAATGAGGCATGCAAATCAGCCTTGAAATCAGCAATATGCTTCTCAATAGGACCAGTGAGCAGCATGTCATAAACATAGACAACAATGATCAGAAGCACATCATTAGCACGCTTAACATATAAGGTGCTTTCAGTTGGACTGTTCTCAAAACCATGTGCAATCAGATAGGCATGTATCTTCTCATACCAAGCACGTGGTGCTTGCTTTAATCCATATAATGCCTTCTTTAACCTGCACACCTGGTTTTCATGCCCTTTCTGCAAAAAGCCACGGGGGTGAAAAACATACACTTATTCATGCAAGTCATCATTCAGAAATGCAGTTTTAATGTCCAACTGATGTACATTCCAACCATGATGGGCTGCAAGTGCACAAATGCTCCGAACAGTAGTCATATGGCATGTAGGTGCAAAGGTCTCATAAAAATCAATGCCTCTTTCCTACTCATGACCCTTTGCAACAAGCCTAGCCTTATACCTGTCAACTCTACCATCAGGTTTACGCTTCAGCTTCTATACCCACTTAGTGCCAATGCCCTTCTTGCCAGGAGGCAAGTCACATAAAGACCAAGTACCATTCTTCATTATAGCATCATATTCAGATTGCATAGCAGCCATCCAATTTTCTGAATTTTGTGCTTCATCAAACGAAACAGGCTCAGTCTCATCACAAAGACTAGATGCAGCCATAGCATAGCAATCTGATGCAAAAGAGGCACTATGAGAGCCTGAACGAGTACGATATGACAGAGGTGCATCTAATTTGCTATCACGCAAGGTCTGCACCAGCCATTTTGGCATAGTTCTTGCCTGCTCAATATCAGCTTTCTCATCAATAAGTGCATCATGTAAATCTGCATCAGAAATGGAATGATCTGCATCATCACATGAAACTTGCAAAGGCTGAGAAGTTGCCTCATTGGGACCAGCACTAGACTGTCCACCTGTAAAAAGAGGAAGCAAAGTATCATACATGTCTTTGGAGCTAACAGATGTCTCCTTAGTACATGAAAGCAATGGCTGAATAGCATCTTCCACAAAAACAACATCACGGCTAACCAGAATGCGTTTAGTCTGTGGATGATACAGACGATAGCCTTTACTTTCAGAACTGTACCCAACAAAAATACATTTTTCTGCTTTATCATCCAATTTTCTACGATGTTGTTCAAGCACTAATGCATATGCCAAACAACCAAAAACACGCAGATGAGCAACAGATGGCTTGCAGTCATGCCAAGCCTCATATGGAGTGATAGACTACAGTGCTTTAGTGGGACACCTGTTCAGTACATGTGCTGCACACATGACAACCTCAAGCCAAAAACTATGTGGTAAAGCCTGACTCTTGACCATACACCTCGCCATCTCCATGAGTGACCTATTCTTTCGTTCAGCAACTCCATTCTGTTGAGGTATATACGCCACTGTACACTGGTGTTTTATCCCACGTTCAACTAGAAATGCATTAAAATCAGAAGACATATATTGCCCCCCTCGATCTGAACGGAGGGTGCCCATTTTACATGCTGATAGATTTTCAGCCAAAACTAAAAACTGTTTGAAGCACATGAAGACTTCGGACTTTGCCTTCAATGGATATACCCATGCACGCCTGGAAAAATCATCGATGAAAGTCACGAAGTAAAGATAATTCCCAAAAGAAGGTGTCTGCATAGGACCACAGACATCGCTATGTACAAGCTGCAATTTCTGAGTAGCCCGAACTGAACCATCTTTTGGAAAGGACGAACGCTGCATTTTGCCCAAAATACAGCCTTCACAAACATGTTTTCTAGGTGCCTCTAGTTTGGGCAAAGAGGACACCATTTCAGATTTCTACAGACGTAGCAAACTACCAAAATTCAAATGAACAAAACATGCATGCTAAAGCTTTGCATCTGACATAGCTTGAGAATCATTTACTGCACATGCCAAATCATTTACAGATATTTCATAGTCTATGAGCTTATACAACCCACGACATAAAATGCCAGAAGCAATAATCACATCACCATTTGGCAGATCATGAACTGTACACCTGTCATCAACAAATTTCACAACCAAGCCAATCTTGGCTAATGCAAAAACTGATAACATGTTCTTCTTGATCCTTGGCACAAATAAAGCATCTGATAAAGTGAAAGAACTACCATCAGCAGTAGTCAAAATGATCTTACCAACTCCCATAACAGGATAAGAGGAGTTGTTGGCACATGTAACAGTATTCCCTATAGGGGCAAGCTTGAGTGAAGAGAAGAAACTACGCTGCGAGTAATATGTTTGGTTGCCCCACTATCAAAATACCAAACATCTGAGTCTACTGCAGACATGCACTGCTCATGAGAAGATGGGTCAAAACTACAGACAGTAGTAAACGCCCATTCTTCTTCTTGCACAAGATTAGCAGACTTTGTTTTTGGTGTAGAGGCCTCTGCAACAACCATTCCAGCCTCTTTCTTCTTTGCCTCTTTAGCAGCCAGTTTTGGAGAGTTCTTTATGATATGATCATTCCCTTTACAGTACTTACAAAACAATTTCTGCTTTTCTGATTTCTTCTCGTCTTTATCTTCCTTCTTTGAATATGTAGAATTAGCAGATTTCTGCTTACTAGTTGAAGAGCTCCATTTTCCTTTGCCCTTTTGACTAGCGAGGAAAGCTTGATCTGCAACTCGCATAATGGACCTGTTCTGCTTGGACTGATCTTCCTGCAACAGAACAGAGACTAACTCCTCAAATGATAAGGCATTTGGATTGCCTTTCATCATCAACCAAAGAGTAGAAGCAAAACTCTGATATGAATCAGGAAGACCATTCAGAACGGTCTGCACAAGTGAGCTATCTGGTATAACCTCATCAGCAAAAATCAATTGTTCCTTCAAGTCTTTGATCTTCGTTAGGAAACTGTCCATAGAATCACCTTCATTCATGTGCTCACTTTCCAACCGTTTTCAGAGGTAAGCACGCGAGCCTCATTCCTAGCTTGTTACAATGTGGTAAGTATATCCCAAGCATCCTTAGCTGTTCTGCAAGAGCGTATGTGAGGAATAATGGCACGTTTGATAGACAAAGCTATCAATGCATGTGCCTGGGCATCTCCGCCATCCCAATGAATCTGCTCTGCAGTAGGTGCAACAGAAACCACAGTACGAACAGGAATATGCAAAATATCATCATCTTCGACACCTTCTGCATCAGCTTCTGTACCTGCTGTTGTAACAGTTGCAGGTGTGATAGGATGTTTTCAACACCCTGCATAATGTTCCACAGTCCTTTTGCAACCAATACATGTCGCATCATATAAGCCCACAACGGGTAGTTGGTACCATCCAACTTATCCTCAACTGCCAACATACAAAATACATCACTGCTTTCAACCATGGCCGGTGAATAAAATACCTTGATGCAGAAAATCGACTGTATCTCAAAAAGTTGAACGGAACTACCCAGACAAATTCTGTTAGACTTATAGCAGACTTCGAGATGCTTAAACTGGTGAATAGAAACTGGTATATACCTTTGGCACAAAAGGATGAAATAGCCTACACAAGCACTGCGATAGTGTGTTCGGAGGCCAAAACGAGCTCATATCGCAATTTCGGCACCACACAGCAAAGCTGTTTTGATCTTGAAAACACGTTGAGTCTGCTCACCAAAATTCGTGCGATTATGAGATTGCAAATAGAGGAGTGTCGACGACGCCCTAGATGAAGTGACGATGTGCTTGATACCAATTGTTGGAGTTAGACATCTGTGGAAGCACGCGAATAGCACAAGGAAGAAGAAGAAGCTTGGAGCACAACACACAATACTGAATGTATTACTAGAGAATGTACAAAGATAAGTAGCCCATTAGGGCAATAGGCGTATATGCAAGCCAGGGGAAAAAAACCTCCTAAAGAGGGAAAAAAGTACCCCGGAGGTCCTAGAGTGTTCATACACATCACCCACTAAATATATCAACAATTCTTATGCTTGTATCACTATTGAGGAAGTAGCTTTTGATCAAGCAGCTTTACAAGTTCTTTTAGCAAGTCCTTGGATATTTGACTCAGGTGCTACAAAGCATATGACAGGTTGCAGATATGTATTTTCTTCTCTTTCCTATTCTTCAGGTAGACAAGTTACTATTGTAGATGGTAATGATTTGGATTTTGTGGGAATAGGTATAGTAACCCTAAAGTCAAGAGAAGGTGGTAATTTTCAGATTTCAGATGTGCTTTATGTACTGGAAATGAAGAAGAATCTGCTATCTATATTTGCATTTATAGGTGATGTTTTTAAAGCTATATTTGAAAGATCTTATCACACAAAGATGACAAGTGTATTTTACAAGGTCAGCATAGAGGAGGGATCTTTGTTTTGTCAAAAATCAGTCAGGCATATGCGGTCAAATTTTCATCACCGGGAAGCTATGGCATGAAAGATTTTGACATATTAGTTTTGGAGCTCTCTAAAGTATCAAAGACAGAGGTATGGTTGAGAGTTTACCCTCATTCAAGCTACCAAATGATTCAGATATATGTGAAGGTTGTCTTGAAGGTAAGATGCATAAACTACCTTTCAAGAAACATGGTCATATTACAGCTACCAAGAAATTACAGATTATTCATTCAGATGTGAATGGACCTATGAGAGCATAATCTATTCAAGGTTTTAGGTATTTTGTTCTATTTGTTGATGATTTTACGAGATACTCATGGATCTATGGTCTTAAGTTGAAGTCAAAAGTCTTTCCTATGATTAATAAATTTGTAGCTATGGTTGAAAATGAAAGCCAAGAAACTATCCAGATTCTCAGAATTGATAGAGGTGAAGTTATTCTTTCACATAATGCTTATATTGCTGAAAATAAGGTTTATGATAAAGAAGCAGAAATTCCAGAGTTCATTAGTGAAAATGACTATGGATTTTTTAGAAAGATTCTGGATGTACATGTTCAGCCATATCAGGAGGGAGTTAAAATTCCTAGGATTCAAGAAAGAGTTGAAGAAAGAGGAATTTCACAACCTTCTAGAGAGTCAGTTCCATAAGAGACTTTGGTTCCAGAAATGGAAGAAGTTAAAGTTCTAGAAAGTCCTAGTACCTCGGCAGGACAAGTTCCAGAACCTATGGAAGCTGAAGGATTAGAAAAAGTTTCACCACTATTTAAGGATACACCTACTTGGTTATATCAGATTTGGAAAGATAGTGGTATAAAGACCTTTACTGGAAGAACAAGGAGTCAGACTAGACAACAACAACAACAAGATCATGTAAGAACAAGAAGCCATACTAGACAACAACAACAAAAAGATCATGTAAGTTTTGCTAAAGACTTTGAGATCATGATATTTTGGCACTTACGACAGTTGCAGATGAACCTGCATGTGTCAAAGATGCACTTAACATTCTAAGCTATGCAAGAAGAGATTGATTCTATTCATAAGAATCAAACTTGGCAGCTATGTGAGTTACCAGAGGGAAAGAAGGCTATAGGTGTAAAATGGATCTTGAAAATCAAAAGGAAAGGAGATGGTACTATTGATAGATACAAGGCTAGGTTAATTGTCAAAGGATGTGCACAACAAAAAGGTATTGATTATGATGAGACATTTGCTCCTACATCTAGGATGACTGTTATAGGTCAATACTTGCTCTAGCAACACATTTTGGTTGGCATATATATCAACTTGACATTAAGACTACTTTTCTAAATGGTGATTTACATGAGGATGTGTATATTCAATAGCTAGAAGGTTTTGAAGAGATAGGTAAAGAACATTTAGTGTGTAATCTTATAAAAGCTTTGTATGGTTTAAAACAGGCACCTAGAGCATGGTATGAAAAGATACATACATATCTTTTATCCATTGATTTCCATAACTCAGATGGAGCTCCAACTCTTTATGTCAAAGCTAAAACAAGTATGATGATTATAACAATCATTTATGTGGATGATATTATAGTCACAACTCCCAGAGATGAAGATTTGCAGATGTTCAAAGAACAATTGAAGCAAACATTTGATGTGAATGATTTAGGCATTTTGCATTATTATCTTGGGATTCTGTTTTTGTTTCGAGAGGAGTATATCTATATGACACAACATAAGTACATTGAGAAACTTTTGGAAAGGTTTCAGATGGTTGATTCTAAACCTATGCAAACACCTATGGATTAGAACGCATCTTTACAAATGGTAACAGATGTAGAGCCATTTGATGCTACTCTATATAGTCAAGCAGTTGGTTGCTTGATATATTTTTGTAATACATGTCTTGATATACAGTTTGTAGTTTCTCAAGTATCAGGGTTCATGCAGAATCTGACAGTGTTACATTGGAAAAAAGTAAAGCGGATCTTCCGATATTTGAAGGGAACTTCAAATTTTGCTATGGTATTTTTTAAATCTACACATTTGTTACTAAAAGGATTTTCAGATTCTGATTGGGTAGGTGATAGAGACACAAGAAGAAGTACTAGTGGATTTTGTTTTTATTTTGGAGATTGTCTTATCTCATGGCTTTCGAAGAGACAACCCACTATTTCCACTTCATCGTGTGAAGTTGAATATCGTGCAGCATTTACAACTACTCTAGAGTTAGTTTGGTTGCAAAAGATTTTCAGTTATCTTGATGTGAGAGTACATGAACCCATTCAGATATTTTCTGATAGCTAGAGTGCTATAGCTATAGCTAAGAATCCAGTGCATCATGCAAGGACAAAGCATATAGAGGTACACTACCACTATATTCGAGAGCGGATAGCTAAGAAGCACATTGATCTAGTTTATGTTCCTTCCAGTGAGAATGTTGCAGATATATTTACCAAAGCATTGACTAGAGATAGTCATGAGAAGATTTGCAGGTTACTCAAGCTTGTACCAATATGACATTGAAGGAGGGATTGTTGGAAGTCAATGTCCTATGGTCCCAAAACTGTTGTAAAATAAGTATAGTATTTCTTTAAAGCCCTCAACAACCAAACGTGGGTGGCAGCGTGGCTACATAAAAGCACTCCCAAACGATCGACCCAAGTTCGAATGCCGTTCACAGAAGCGCGTGGAGAATTTGTTTTTCAAAAGCAAAAACAAGAGTGCCGTTTTCACATTTTCGTAAAGAAGCTTTATTTTTATCGTTCGTAGTTCTTTACTTTTGATGCCGATTCTAGCTTTTAGGAGAGCTTTTGGAGGGATCAACAAGCTATATAATAAGGGCCTTGCTCATTGTTCACTCACTCACTCAAGGAGAACTCAAGACTCAAGAGTCTCTCAAGGAGATCAAGGAAGAGGAGTCTCACACTTTTGGAGGAGCTGAAGTTTTGGTGAAGGAGTGG
Organism: Ceratopteris richardii; assembly: GCA_020310875.1. Lineage (NCBI taxonomy): Eukaryota > Viridiplantae > Streptophyta > Polypodiopsida > Polypodiales > Pteridaceae > Ceratopteris > Ceratopteris richardii. Next base: position 152,052,074 of record CM035426.1, on the reverse strand, counting down.
CTACTCTCTTGGAGCAAGAAGTCTTCTACAAAGTGGTGGTAACTATCTTTTGTGAGTTAACCTTATATTTTGTTTTTAGGGTTTCTCTACCCTAATCTCAAAATTAGGGTTGGTTGATTTACAATTTTGTTACACTATTTTGTGATAAGCTTCATTGCCCATTCACTTCACACACTTAGATTATTTCAACATAATCTAAATTTTGTATCATCATCTTCTTGGATATTCTTCCATTAGTGAGTGCACCACTTTATATGGTTGAGTAATACTCCCATGTTGTAATTTGGACATCTATTTTTTAGTGAGTAAGCATCTAGCTTACGTTCCCTATCCTTGTCTCAAGATCTCTTTCTTTCTTTATCTCACATATCATCTTGTCAATTAAGTTGTGTATGCTCAAAAGGTTTTAGTTTGGAACGATCCTGGGGCCCCAAATTCCAACATATCTAAAGGAGAATCAGTACATGCATGCTACATGCATTCAGATGAGGTGTTAGCGAAGGTGTGTTCACATGAGTATGAGGATTTCTGGCAGCAACCACTTAGCATGCTATGCTAATTCTCTAAGTATGTGATCTTTCACACACACATCTGATTTAGTGTCTTCCATAGCCTTAAATCAGATTAGGGTTTGTTGAATATTAGTTTCACACTGATCCGTCCTCTTTTCGTCACTCATATTCACTCTTCTACAACCTATCAGGTCATACATCTCATATATATTCAGATTTTTGTCCTTACATCTGAATATTCTTGTGATTCTGTACATACACTCATCCATCTATTTTTGTTCACATAGTTGAGAGTTTTGCTCCCACATTGTAAATTGACATTTGTATATATGCAGTGTGAGTAAGCAGTGACTTACGTAACACTTTACACATGTTGTCTAATCTCTCTCTATCTTTGTCTCATCATTTGTATGATTAAATGTGGTATGTTCATGTTTTGTCAATATTGGAAGAGTGTTGGATTCTATGTTATAGATCCTAGATCTATGGAACTATGGACCTGTGGTATTAGTTATGGGCCTACTAAATTTCCAACATGCACCGACAATACTCATGTCATAATTGGAAAAGAAGATAGATGTCAAGGAGATTCTAAATGAAATTCTACTCAAAAGTCAAGTAACAATGTCTTTGGAATAGGTATTTTCAATCGCAAAGTCTGAGTTTAAAAACAGTTTTAAAAAGCTTGTTAGAAGGAAGAGATTCCCTCTTCTGCAAGATGTCAATATGGAAGAGTCTCTTGATGTTACCAATGTTATGAATGATGTATTCGCACCAAGTGACTCATCTAGTGATAAGGAGGATGATGAAGTTGAGACTTGCCAAGTAAATAAATCTTTTCTTGGTCCCATTATACTTGATGAGGGTGTGAAAGAAACTGAGAGCCAGTTTAACAAGAACCTTTGGGCTATAGGAACATCAGAAGTAAAAATTAAAATAGGTGATGAATGAGAATCATGTTCAGCTCTAGCACTCGTACACTCATGATCATATATAAATGTGATTTCAAAGAACTTGTATAATGAATTTTAGTGTTCAATAGATAAGGAGCATGGATGGAGAATTAAGAATGCTAATAATAGGAATTCTATTAAGAGCATGTGCCAATGGATGATGGTTGGGGTTTTTTGAAGAATTCCACCTTTGTGTTCATGATAATTTCTTTGATGAAGCTATACTTGGGGAAACTTTTATAGCCGAAATGAGAATGGAAACTAAGGCAATGGATGATAGATCAACATATGGGCAAATTCAATCTAGATCTGGCTTGCAGACACTACAAGTGATGATAGCATGTCCAAATCATAGCAACAGCTTGTGATTGAGTTCCTAAATGAATTTGTTGGTGAGGTTGAATACAAAATATAAAATAATTGGCAAGAAAGTGAAACCTATAGCTCAACCATTACCAAATGGAAGTTATGAAAATTTTCAAAGAGTTTCAAGAGACCCTATTTTGAGAGATTGTAAAAAAAAGGGCATTGTTTTATTGAACATTCAATGAAACATATCAAGGGAGAATATTCATTTATTATAGAAGTAGAGAAAGAAAAACTTGCAAAAGTTATCAAAAGATGTGAGAAAGCTTTTTCTCTTTTCCCACATGAGATAAGATGCACATATCCAAAGCTAATGCCACCCATGATTATTTTTATTGTGCCTCATATTATGTTGACTTCTTCTTATTCTAGCTCTAAAGGCTCATTAACTTTAGCTAATGTGAGTGTTAAATGAGAAGATGCACATGTGAATATTAGAGCCATCATCACCACTCCATTTGAACAGATGGTTCACGATGTGGAAAAAGAATGGAAAACTATGCTTTTTTCACGATTCCTAGCCTACTAATAAAATCACAATACGAAATGTAGGAACAAAGCCTATGCAAGATGAGTTTGTGAGAGCTTTTGTTGGGCATTCCATTTAGCCAATGGGTGACCTATATTCATGATATGATCAGTTTCAATTAGCAATTGAGAGTCATGCCATTATGACCATGAAAACTCCTATTGGCCTTGTACACATGTGTAATTTTCCACAAGGAGCAACAAATTTTGTGGCTCATATGATGAATGTGACCAATCTAGTTCTACATTACTTTATTCCGCATGTGACTATGCCTTTTATTGACAATATCTTAATAAAAGAATGTGAAGAAAGGGTGAAAGATGAGACAAAGGATTCTTTTGGATGTAGGAAGTTTGTCACTAACCACATAGCTTATTGCAAAAAGATTTGTGAAAGATTCAAAGAGGTTTGATTGACCTTCTCTTTGGAGAAATCTCTTTTTGGCATCAACAAAGTCTTGATTGTTGCACATATGTGTGGAAATTATGGATGAAAGTCGTACCCACAAAAGTTGAAGCCATCAACAAGATTCCTAAATTTTGCAATAATGTTAGCAAAATGAGATGATTTCAAGGAGCTTGCATCTTCTATGTGATATGGATCCCTCACTATGCTCATATTTCAAACCAGTTATATGATCTAGTAAGAAAAAAAGGAGAATTCATATGGACAAAGAAGCATTTGAAAGCAATGGGGAAACTAAAAAAAGGAGAATTCATATTTCAAGCTCTAAATTTGAAATGAGTAGATTATTCAAGCAATAGACCAATCATCTTAACCATTGATACTATTCCTATTGGAATAGGCTTCATCGTTGGTAAATAAGATGATGAGTGGTGATAATATGCAAAATTTTTTAATGCAAAAATCTTACATGACACTAAACGGAATTACCCTTAGATAAAAAGAGAGCTATGGAGATTATTAATTACATTGAAATCAAATAAAGAATATGTTATTAGAGCTAATGTGACAGTGGAAATGGATTGTCTTCCATTAATTGGTATGATAGCAAATTGTTCATCTCCAGGTATTGCTATAGATGATGCAACATCATGGGAAAAAAAATGATGCACTATGATCCACAAGTATAGTTTATGAATGATTTCAAGATAAGTAACATGTTGGGAATTGAACTCACAACCTCCTAGCTAGGAGTATGATGAGCTAACCAATATCCCCAAAAGCCATGGAGGAGTATTACTTCCTAATCCTCTCTCTTAAGGTATGGTTCAAACATCCCCTTGCTAGGATTATGTGACATTCATTTCCCCTTAGACGGAGCATTGCCCTCAATGCTCACTTGTGGAGCCTTTTGACTCTCTTGGACCCACTTTCCATGCACGAGTGCTTCCACCAACCTCAAACTCTAGTGCTTAGAACAAATTTGGACCTATCCCACCCTCTATGGGTGCCCAAATGCCCATGTCCCTTCATCTAAGGCTAGGTTCACACTCACTAAGGATAAAAAATGCTTTTTCCAAGTGCCCACCAAATGAGGCACCTTACCTCCATCTAGCCCAAGTTCCTCAACTAGGCTCTGATACCTATGTGAGGGATTGAACTCACAACCTCCTAGCTAAGAGTATGATGGGCTAACCACTAGCCCCAAGATCCTTGGATGAGGATTACTTCCTAATCCTCTCTCTCAACATATGGTTCAACCATCCCCTACTAGTATTATGTGACATTCCTTTCCCCTTAGACTGAACATTGCCCTCAATGCTCACTTGTGAACCCTTTTGACTATCTTGGTCCCACTTTCCATGTAGGAGCATTTCCATAAACCTCAAAATCTAGTTGTTAGAACAAATTTGATCCTATCCCACCCTCTGTGGGTGCCCAAATGCCCATGCGCCTTCATCCAAGGCTAGTTTCACACTCACCAAGGACAAACGTTTTTTCCAAATGCCCACCAAATGAGGCGCCTTACCTTCATCTAGCCCAAGTTCCTCAACTAGGCTCTGATACCAATGTGAGGAATTGAACTCACAACCTCCTAGCTAGGAGTATGATGGGTTAACCACTAGCCCCAAAAGCCATGAATGAGGATTACCTCCTAATCCTCTCTCTTAAGGTATGGTTAAACCATCCCCTGCTAGGATTATGTGACATAATATGATGGAGAATGGAAAGATATTGGAAATTATCTTAGTACTTTGAGACCTCCCTCAAGTTGGACCACAAATAGATTCAAGATTATCAAGAAAAAGGCTTACAAATTCTTCATAGAGATGGATTAATTTGGCAACAAGCTAAAGGAAAAATAAAAAAATCCACAACGAGTTTTAGGTAAGAAAAGTCTTCAAGTCAAAGTCATGAGAGATATGCATGAAGCCTTATGGACATGTCACAAGGAAATTGTGTATGAAACAATTAAGGAAAGTTACTAGAGGCCTAGTGTGAAGGCGATCTTGAAGGCTTGTAATGGTGACATAAAGAAATGGCCAAAATATCTTCCATTTGTATTATGGATAGATAGGATGATGTTGTCATAGAGGATGCTGGAGCTTTAGGATGTAACTTCTTGAAGAATCCTGTGAGGGCCAAAGTTCAACCTAAGGGAATCATCACACTGATGTGGGGGTTTCAACATGACTTTTCAGCTATAACTGTAGTCACCATAGACAGATTTGGACAACGAGTGCTTTTGATCATAGGTGATATTGTCATGGTCATATGTAAGTTCATCATTGCAATATTGCTACAACAGTTCTATGGGGGTGATGATGTGCTTTCAAAGGGTCTCTGAATTGTAATAACAATATCAATTTTTATGTTCGATCTTGGATTTGCTACATCTTGGGTGCTTTAGGCTGGGTTGTTCTAAATGAAATTTTCTCCATTGGAGATTCAACATTTTTATTGATTTGAGGGCAATTCATTTAACAAATGTCTAACAGATATAGATATTTGGATGATGTAGATCAGGGATTCATGGGTATGCATGTAGCCGCATCTTATTCTGTGGGTGTAATCAATTTGTAAGAGAGAGAAGGGTGTGCGTCAAGGAAGAAAAGAGTTTTTGGTTTTGCATATAAAATAATTGAAAGCTCACATGGGAAAATTTGGTTAAGAGCTTTGTGGCATTGATCTACATCATATAAAAACTAATTGCAAGCTGATAGACACAAATTTGGTTAAGAGCTTTGTGGCACTGATTTGTAGCACATTGCACCTTGACATGAATGTTTTTTGTTGGGAATTGAACTCGCAACCTTCCGGTTAGGAGTGTGATGGGATAACCACTTGCCCCAAAAGCCATGGTTGAGGATAACTTCCTAATCGTCTCTCTTAAGGCATGGTTCAACCATCTCCTACTAGTATTATGTGACATTCCTTCCCCCTTAGATTGAGCATTGTCCTCGATGCTCAGTTGTGGACCATTGTATCTAACTTGGTCCCTTTTCCACATTTGAGCATCTACAATAGCCTCAAATTCCAGCTCATGGACCTATTTTGTACTTAACCAACCCTCTGTTGGTGCCCAAATGCTCATGTGCCTTCCTTCTTGGCCAGTTTCAGAATCACCTGTGGTCAAGTGCTTTCGAAGTGCCCACAATTGAGGCTTCTTACCTCTATCTTGCTCAAGTTCCTCAACTAGGCTCTAATACCAATGTTGGGAATTGAACTCACAACCTGCTAGCTAGGAGTGTGATGGGCTAACCACTTGCCCCAAAAGCCATAGTTGAGGATTGCTTCCTAATCCTCTCTCTTAAGGCGTGGTTCAACCATCTCCTACTAGGATTATGCGACATTTTTGTTTAATGATCAATGGTTTCAAAGAACTCAGGCATAGCACGTTTACTAGGAGACATGTTGTTGGAATGGATTGGTTCAAAGGTGGGAGGTCCTTATTCTTGGAGTTTTAGATTATGCGAATCTCCTTTGTAGATGAGAGAGGCATTCTGAGTGAACTGATACATAAGACTAACAAATGTATGAATAATTTATAATGCCCAAAAGGATTGGAGTTCATGTCTTAATCTTTAAGAGGATTTAAGAAGAAGTGTAGATGTTTATGCATTGTTACTATATCTTGCATCTCCTAACAAATTAAGAGACAATATAGAGATAATATAAAGATAGTATAGGGCTATTGAATTTTGAATGACTATCTTCGAGACTAATCCATCAAAGACTCTAAGTTTGAACTTTGGAATTTAGTTTCATAACTTCCAACTCCGAATCACATTACAACTTTGTGAATGATTAACGAAACCTTGAGGGATCATACATTAGTTTTCCATGGACAATGAAATTATCTGTGGACAATGAAATTATCTCTTCATGTGAGTCCATAATATGTGACCACCCTCCACCACAAATGAGGATCGACACATCTGTTCTGTGTGATCCAATTACAATTTCGGCCTTAATCCTTCACATTTTAGTTTCACGCAAACGGACAATGCTTCTTTTGTTGAAATGGAAATCAAATTTTCCATATTAAAATTCGGGTCTTGCTTGCAACATTTTAGCATTTCCATGCACACGAAAAACACCCTGCATGTAGGCCAAGATCCCTTTGACTACATATACCGTAATATAGGATTTATGCTTGCAAAACTAATGTACTGTCCTACTATTCCCTATCCATACTCAGATGCCAACCTGAATAAATTTACCCTATATAAGTTTACCTTGGACAATGTTACCGTGGAATGACAATCTTTGAAGAGAAGAGCTATTAATACTTAGAATAAAGCACTTAGAACAAGGAAAAGAGAATGTAAATGAAGTCGTATAAAAATTGAAGGAGTAGCATCTTAAGAACAAATTATACTTGATAAAACACCTCATCAAAGGGGATTGGGTATGAGTGTATGATATTACTTTTGATCCCCAATACAATGCATGAAAGAAATTAACAAAAATATTGTTGGTCCTTACGTACTTGTGAAATTTAATGAAAATGGATTTAATGCACTTCATGAATTTCATGGCAATCCTTTGGTCCTTACGTACTTGTGAAATTTAATGAAAATGGATTTAATGCACTTCATGAATTTCATGGCAATCCTCTTAGAACTTTGATTGTAGGAAACCTTATAAAATTGTTTAAGAGACGGATGAATGTTAAATATGAGATTGATGATGAACTGCTTGCATATGAAGATATTGAAGACGAGGATGAAGTATGATAAGGTGAATATGTTCTATTTCAATTTTCTTTTCTAAATTTACGTTTCTATTTTTATGCATTTCATTACTACATGTCACAAAATTCTCGCATCAAAAGAGATTCTAAATTACAAAGCTAAAATTGAGAACACTAGTAGGCATATGTATAATGGAGATAATAGGTTTAGATTCCTTATAGCTATCATGAAGAGTTAGATAAGGCAATCTAGACACTACAAGGAATAAGGGGGCTATAGCGATGCCCCCAATTAAAAAAAAAGGTGGATAGCATTGCTTATGCAATGCTATATCCACCTAGCATTGCATAAGTGATACTAAGAGAAAAAAAAGGACTCCGTCACATAAGCGATGGACCTCATTGCTTATGCAATGGTTAAAGATATTGTTGCTAGGAGCATCGCAAATTAACAATGCTCTGAGCGATGTAGGAAAATTGTTTGTGATGCAAAAGCATCACCTAAGTGACGGGTTGTGAATACAAAAAAAAAAGGATTTCTCTTAACACAATATGATGAAAGCAGCTCAAGAGTGAGAGAGAGAGGGCAAGAGATAGACATCATGCTAGGAGCACACTTGGGAACACACATTTGGGTATGTACACACATGCATACATAGACACACACATACACTCATGCATACACACACATAGAGATACATACACATATATACATACATACATACATACACACATACACTCACATGCATTCATACATACACATAAGAGAGACACATTTTCACTGACATACACACATACATACGCATGCATACACACACATACACACACATACACATGCACCTACACATCTTCATACACACACACACATACACACATATATACATATACACAAATACACATATACACACACATACATTCACATGCATACATACACACATGTGCATACACACACATGTGCATACACACACATACACATATATACACACACACACATACATACATACATACACATGCATATATACATACACACATACATATATCCATACACATGCATACCCACACATACACATGCATACACACATACACATGCATACACACATACACATACACACATATATATACATACACATAGACACACACACAGATGCATACACACACATAAGAGACACACATATACACACACATACACTTACATACACACATAGATACACATGCATACACACATATATGCATACACATATTCATACACACACATATACACATATATACATACACACACATAGACACACACACATACACATATACACACACATACACCCACATGCATACATACACACACATGCATATACACACACACATACGCTCACATACACACATACATACACATGCATACACATGCATACACATGCATACACACATATATACATACACACATACGCATATACACACACATACACTGACATGCATACATACACACACATGCATATGCATGCATACATACACACATGCATACACACACATATACATACACACACATACACATATACACACACATACACACACATACACACACATACACACACATATACACTCAGATACACACATATAAATACACATGCAAAGACATGCATACACATACACATATAAACATATATACATACACACACATAGATGCACATATACACACATACACATACACACATAGACACACACATACACATATATATGCACATATACACTCACATGCATTCAAAATGCATGTATACACATGCATAGGCATACATACGTACACACATATACACATACACACACATGTATGCATACACACACATACACATATACACACACACATACAACCACATACACACATATACATACACATGCATATACACACATACACATACACGCAAATAGACATACACACACATACACATACACTCACATATACATACACAAATACACACACACACACATGTACAAAACACACATAGACACACATACATACACATGCACACACATGTACATACACACACATAGACAGACACACACATACATACAACCACATGCATACATACACACACATGCATACACAAGTATATGCATACATACATACACACAAACATGCATACACACATATATAGATACACACACATATACAGATACACACACATATACAAATACACACACATACACATATATGCACACAAACACATATTCACACACAGAAAGTCACATACACACATATATATACACATGCATACACACATACACATACACATACACATACACATACACATACACATACACATACACATACACATACACATACACATACACATACACATACACATACACATACACATACACATACACATACACATACACATACACATACACATACACATACACATACACATACACATACACATACACATACACATACACATACACATACACATACACATACACATACACATACACATACACATACACATACACATACACATACACATACACATACACATACACATACACATACACATACACATACACATACACATACACATACACATACACATACACAACACATACACATACACATACACATACACATACACATACACATACACATACACATACACATACACATACACATACACATACACATACACATACACATACACATACACATACACATACACATACACATACACATACACATACACATACACATACACATACACATACACATACACATACACATACACATACACATACACATACACATACACATACACATACACATACACATACACATACACATACACATACACATACACATACACATACACATACACATACACATACACATACACATACACATACATACACATACACATACACATACACATACACATACACATACACATACACATACACATACACATACACATACACATACACATACACATACACATACACATACACATACACATACACATACACATACACATACACATACACATACACATACACATACACATACACATACACATACACATACACATACACATACACATACACATACACATACACATACACATACACATACACATACACATACACATACACATACACATACACATACACATACACATACACATACACATACACATACACATACACATACACATACACATACACATACACATACACATACACATACACATACACATACACATACACATACACATACACATACACATACACATACACATACACATACACATACACATACACATACACATACACATACACATACACATACACATACACATACACATACACATACACATACACATACACATACACATACACATACACATACACATACACATACACATACACATACACATACACATACACATACACATACACATACACATACACATACACATACACATACACATACACATACACATACACATACACATACACATACACATACACATACACATACACATACACATACACATACACATACACATACACATACACATACACATACACATACACATACACATACACATACACATACACATACACATACACATACACATACATACACATACACATACACATACACATACACATACACATACACATACACATACACATACACATACACATACACATACACATACACATACACATACACATACACATACACATACACATACACATACACACACATACACATACACATACACATACACATACACATACACATACACATACACATACACATACACATACACATACACATACACATACACATACACATACACATACACATACACATACACATACACATACACATACACATACACATACACATACACATACACACACATATACATACACACATACACATACAATCACATATACATACACACATATACACACACATGTACACACATATACATACACACATATACACACACATACATATATATATATACATACACACAGAGACACATACACATATACACACACACATATACACTCACATGCATAAAAAATGCATGTATACACATACATATGCATACACATATACTCGTATGTTGGTTGTTGAGGATAGGTCGGATGGTGGGCACATATGATGCGTCATGTATTGGTGGCAAAAGGATTTTGGAATATTGTGTAGTGCATTGAAAACATCCTACTACTAATTACCCATTGTGGGCACATATCGAAGATGAGAAGAAAACAAAAAAGCAAAAATATTTTTGTAAATATTGTAAGGGAAATGATCATGTCATAAAGAGTTGCCCAAAGCTGACGGCAAAAGAGGAAAAGAAGAAAGAGGTTGGAATGGTTGTTGCACATGCCTCTATCCCTAAAACAAAATCTTCTAATCTTGTTCAAAACAAAGAATGGGCATTTACCACTGTATGCAACTATGACCCATGTTCTCATGATTAGTGTATGTTTGTAGTAGACTCAGATGTTTGGTACTTTGATATTGGGGCAACCAAACCCTATTACCTTGCAGCATAATTTTTTCACTTCACTTGAGTTTGCCCCTATAGGGAATACTATCACATGTGCTAACAACTCCTCTTATCTTGTAATGAGAGCTTCTAAGATCATTCTAATTACTACTCATGGTAATTATTTCACATTGTCTGACGCTTCGTATGTACCAGGTATCAAGAAAAATCTATCTGTCCATTTCAGCATTAGCCAAGATTGGCTTAGTTGTCAAATTTGTTGATCATAGATGTATAATTCCTGATTTCTCAAATGGCGACGTAATTATTGCTTCTGGCATTTTATGTCCTGGGCTGTATAAGCTCATAAACTATGCAAAATATGTGAATGATTCAATGTGTGCCATTCAAGATTCTCAAGCTATCTCAGATGCAAAGCTTTGACATGCACGCTTTGAAAATTTAAATTAGCTAGCTTGCTACACATGTAGAAATCTCAAATGGTGTCCTCTCTCCCAAACTTGAGGCACCTTGTAAACATGTCTGTGAAGGCTATACTTTGAGAAAAGTGGAGCATTCATCCTTCCCAAAAGATGGTTCAGTCTTAGCTTCTCATAGATTGCAATTTGTTCATAGTGATGTTTGTGATCCTATGCACACACCTTCTTTTGGGAATAACCATTACTTCATGTTTTTTATTGATCATTGTTCTAGGCATGCATTGGTGTATCCACTAAAAGCAAAGTCTGAAGTGCTTATGTGCTTCAAACAATTTTTGGTTATGGCTCAAAATTTATCAACATCTAAATTAGGCATCCTCCATTCTAATTGAGGGGGGAATACATGTCATCTAATTTTAATGCATTTTTGGTTGATCATGGGTTAAAAAATCAGTGTACAGTGTTGTATACACCTGAACAAAATGGAGTTGCTAAACAAAATAATAGGTCTCTCATGGGTTGTTGGAATCAATGTTCCTATTGGTCAAAATTGTTCACATATATCAGCATATGTATAGTTCAGTGTTAGACTCTCTACAAGCAGGACACATAAACACGTGGCTACACCATTATCCTTCCAAACAAGTGGGCTGGGTTCAAATCGCGCCTCCAGCAGCACCATTCTGATAGTTTTTATGATGTTTTTAGTTTGTGAAAAATCATCCAAGCACGACGGATCGCGATAAAAGGCAAAAGCTTTTGCTTTAATGAGCACATTTTATTTTTTCAAGAACACTTGTGTGTAGTGCTTTATTGGTGCTTTTGAGGGATCAAGAATCCTATATAAGAAGAAGCATGGCTTATTGTAATACATCCTTCACCTAGTGTTCAACACAATCTTTGGAGAGCTTGGACCTCAATAGAGGTGGTGTTTCTTCTAGCACATGGGGCAGCCATGGTGCTAACTTGAAGCATGTTGAGGAGTGGCTATGGATTTCTTCTTGGAGAAGAAGAGTGTGCTCAGACTCTTGCTCATGGAGAGGAGGTTATCTCTTGTCCATGGAGAGGACTTGGTTATTAGCAGCTTGGTGGTGAGGATCGGCCATCTACATGGTGTATTTGAAGGTGTCTTCTACATGAAGATTTCGGGTTACTTCAAAGACATTGGATGGTGGTTAACATAAGATTTTCATCTTATGTTAAGTATTTAGGTACATATTCTCTTTATGCACACAGGTACTACTTGGAGTTTATGGAGGCAGTAGCATCAACATCAGAAGGAGTCCTATTAGGCATAGGTACAAGAGAATCAGTACGTATATGCTTTATGCATATTTGGATGAGGTGTTTGAGAAAGTGTGTTCATATGAGTTTGAGGATTTCTAGCAGCAAACTTGTTAGCATTCTTTGCTACTTTTTATGTATGTGATCTTTTCACACACGTATCTGACTTAGGGTCTTCCATAGCCTAAGGTTAGATGAGGGTTTGTTGATTATCAGTTTTAGACTGATCCTTCCTCTTTTGGTCACTCATATTCACTCTTCTATAACCTATAAGGTCACACATCTCATGTATATTCAAAGTTCTATCCATACATCTGAATATGGTTGTTACATTTGTATATTCACTCATTCATCTATTTCTCTTCACATAGAGTGGTTGAGAGTTTTACTCCCACATTGTACATTGAACATTGGTATATATGATAGTATGAGTAAGCAGTGGCTTACGTAACACTTTACACATGTTTTCTAGTCTCTCTCTATCCTTGTCTCATCATGTGTATGATTAAATGTGGTATGTTCATGTTTTGTCAATATACGAAGATTGCTAGATTCTGTGTTGTATATGCTGGACCTATGGAACCATGGACCTGTGATATGAGCTATGGGCCTACCTCATTTCCAACATTTGGTATCAGATCACTAAGGTTTTGGTATCAGAGCTCTAAGGTTTTGATTTCAGAGCTTTAGGACTTTGGCATCAATGCATTCAGGCTCATTCATATTCTTAGGTTTCTAGACTTCCAGGTTTACAACATATGATTTAAGAGCATCTTCTAACATTTGACATTTGACATACACACTTAATCTAGATTAGTAGAGATTTGAGAATTAGACAATTCAGTCACCTGTGTATTCATCAGTGTGGAGTATGAAGTTGATGATCTGTTAGCAGCCGAATACTTTTGGAAGAGTATGCAAATACTTTACAGAAGTATTGTTTAAAGACCAAGACTTGATGAAGAGAAGACTACTTCAAATTCAAGGAAGAACAATGGTTTAGAGAAGATGAAGGAATCAGATCAACATCAAATCACAGGTATCAGTTTTTACTATCAAATTATCATTTACAGGTCATGTCTTAGAAGAGCAGTTATGAAGAGATTTGAAGGATTCAAGGAATGCTTTTGTACACTTTCATCTTTCGAAAGTTAAAGGCTACATTAAAACAGGTATCTAGAGGTTTTTCTAGAGAGTTTTGAGAGATCTCTTTCATGGAAAGAAAGTTCATCTAAGAAGACAAATTTGGAGATGGGATGAGTTTTGTGTTCAGCCAATTTTCTGTTGTAAGTTGGTTGGATATCAAGGTACAAATGGTATCTAGAGAAGGTAACTCTAGAAAGGTTAATTCATCATTCAGACAAAAGGTTGGTGAATTCAGTCATATCAGACATTTGAAGCAGAGGTTTTACAGAGATATGAGGAGATGATAAAACATGTTTCTATATTCACTTCCATTTGTATACCATGTTTGTTTTGTCTCTTACTCTTAGCACTAGAGGAAGAGAAAGAATTCATTTGAAGAAGTTAAGAGTGCTTGCTACTTCAATATGAAGAGAAAGGTATGGAAGAGAAGTTTGAAGATGTTGACATCATCAGGTGGAAGAAAGATGCCGAAGAAGAAAATCCATCATTTCCAAAAGAAAAATGTTGAAGACTTGGGTTGAGGTTTTGTGTTTGGAAAATGGTTACCTCATATTCAGTATTTTAAAAAAACTTCAAAAAATTCAGATTTGTTGATGTACAAGTCAATGGAGAATCTACTTTCTATGATTGTCTTGATTTTTGGATACATGCTTGTATTCGAAAAGGTGTTCCATCAGATCCTATCACTTGATTGAGAAGTGGAGTTAGCCAAAAGAAAATCAAGCAGGTACTATTAGATTTCACCCAGGTAGAATATGAAGATATGAAGTATCAACTTGCAGCTTTTGGAGTTCTCAAGGTGAGAAGTTTGTCCACTTATGTTTCAATTAGGAGTTGCAGATTCTTGGGAAGGATTTGTTTGAAGGAAAGTTTTACAACTTTGTAAGAAGCATGGAAACTTGGAGACATTCAAGTAGCAAATCAAACATTCAGTCATGAAGGTTTGATGAGAGCAGATTCTACACAGGAAAGATCATTGGTCTTGGATGATCTCATATGATCTTGTAAGAACTTGATAGATCTAGACAGATCTTGGATGATCTTAAATGATCATGAAGATCTTGAGTATTTATGAGTCAGTTGTCTATCCTTTTGTTTGTAAGTTTTTAGCATTGGAGAAAGTAAGTCAAAGATTCAAGTTCTATCAGATTTGTGTTGCAGAGAGATAGAAGAAGATACTTGTTATGTTGCAGAAGGTTATGAATCCTATAAAGCTTTCAGCAAGGTTTTGTTATGTTAGGATCAGCTAACCTTATTCTACGATATGGGAAGCTGAAGACTTACAGTGAAAGGTATTAGCAACTGCAGTGCTAATAAAAAGGGTTCAAAGATTTTGTTTCAGATACATGTATTGATCACTGAAGATCAGATTTATGAAAAAGGACGTCCAAGATTTCATAAAGTCTGATATAATTTGAAGAATACTGGATACTAGTGTTAAGTCATCCAAGGGGTGATGAAACATAAAGACTTAGTTTTAGTCATATGTGAAAGAATGCAGTCATACTTACAGGTATTCCGATTTCAGGTATTCCTATATTTCCTTTGTCAGGTTCTCTTTATGTTCCAGCTTTGAAAGAAGAAGGAAGAAGGATAATGTCTGGAGAAAGTTCCTGTTAGGATGTTCCTATTCAAGAGAAGGTTCCAGAGTTCTATTGAAGAGAAGCTTGATATTTCAGAGAGGTATGTTTGAGAAGTGCACACATATATGTTTATACCAGGTTCTGAAGGAAGGAGGTATGAAAGACTTACAAATTGAACAAGGATGATGACATGATGACATCATAGATTTTTTGATGAGACTCATGAGTTGATCTCAGTTGATTTCAGTTGATTTCAGCTGAGTTGAGTTGAGTTGACTTGAGTACAGTTAGAGATGAACCAAGTGTTCATAATACACTAAGTTGTGAGTTGTCAGTCACAGGTTCCAAGATTCAGTTCTTGATTCTGTTTAGTGTATTTACATGACACAACAAAAGTACGTTGAGAAATCTTTTTGGAAGGTAAATGCAAATATGTGGATCCTAGTGTATGTTTTCAGGTTTTGAAGATAGGAGATAGCAGGTTCAGAGACAGTTCATGCTATATTTGTTGTCAAGCAATGATTGCTTGATAGGAACACTTGGATATCTAGTTTGCATATTTTCTCAAGTATTATGGTTCATATTCAGCAAGTTCATATTTTTTGAAGAAAAGTCAAATTCAGTTTTGAAGAAGACTTTTGAAGAAAAGAATTGAAGGTCAGTTGAGGAGTACAGGCTTGAAGCTTGTGATAGTTTGCCGCTTGTGCCAGTTTGCAGATTCAGTTCAGTTTGTACCAATATGACATTGTAGGGGGGATTGTTGGAATCAATGTTCCTATTGGTCAAAATTGTTCACATATATCAGCATATGTATAGTTCAGTGTTAGACTCTCTACAAGCAGGATGCGTGAACACGTGGCGGCTACGCCATTATCCTTCCAAACAAGTGGGCTGGGTTCAAATCTCGCCTCCAGCAGCGCCGTTCTGATAGTTTTTATGATGTTTTTAGTTTGTGAAAAATCATCCAAGCATGACGGATCGCGATAAAAGGCGAAAGCTTTTGCTTTAACGAATGTGTTTTATTTTTTCAAGAACGCTTGTGCGTAGTGCTTTATTGGTGCTTTTGAGGGATCAAGAATCCTATATAAGAAGAAGCATGGCTTATTGTAAGAAATCCTTCACCTAGTGTTCAACACAAGCTTTGGAGAGCTTGGACCTCAATAGAGGTGGTGTTTCTTCTAGCACATGGGGCAGCCATGGTGCTAACTTGAAGCATGTTGAGGAGCGGCTATGGAGTTCTTCTTGGAGAAGAAGACTGTGCTCACACTCTTGCTCATGGAGAGGAGGTTATCTCTTGTTCATGGAGAGGACTTGGTTATTAGCAGCTTGGTGGTGAGGATCAGCCACCTAGATGGTGTATTTGAAGATTGTCTTCTACATGAAGATTTCGGGTTACTTCAAAGACATTGGATGGTGGTTAACATAAGATTTGCATCTTATGTTAAGTATTTAGGTACATATTCTCTTTATGCACACAGGTACTACTTGGAATTTATGGAGACAATAGCATCCATATCAGAAGGAGTCCTATTCGGCATAGGTACAAGAGAATCACTACGTATATGCTTTATGCATATTTGGATGAGGTGTTTGAGAAGGTGTGTTCATATGAGTTTGAGGATTTCTGGCAGCAAACTTGTTAGCATTCTTTGCTACTTTTTAAGTATGTGATCTTTTCACACACGTATCTGACTTAGGGTCTTCCATAGCCTAAGGTTAGATGAGGGTTTGTTGATTATCAGTTTTAGACTGATCCTTCCTCTTTTGGTCACTCATATTCACTCTTCTATAACCTATAAGGTCACACATCTCATGTATATTCAGATTTCTGTCCATACATATGATAGTATGAGTAAGCAGCGGCTTACGTAACAGTTTACACATGTTGTCTAGTCTCTTTCTATCTTTGTCTCATCATGTGTATGATTAAATGTGGTATGTTCATGTTTTATCAATATAAGAAGATTGCTAGATTCTGTGTTGTATATGCTAGACCTATGGAACCATGGACCTGTGATATGAGCTATGGGCCTACCTCATTTCCAACATGGGTATGATGAGGTTATGGTCAAAATTTAAGCTTTACCACATAGCTTCTGGCTTGATTTTGTTATGTGTGTAGCATATGTTTTTAACAAGTGTCCCACCAAAGCAGTACAATCCATCCTTCCATATGAGGCTTGGCATGGTTTCAAGCCATCTATTGATCATCTGTGTGTCTTTGGTTGTCTAGCATATGCATTTACACATAAATAACAACACACGAAATTGGATGAGAAAGAAGTGAAATGTATTTTGTTGGGTATAATTTTGAAAGCAAAGGTTGTTGTTTGTATCATTCATAGACTAAATGCATTTTTGTTAGCCGTGATGTTGTTTTTGTGGAAGATGCAAATCAACATTACTTTCATGTAGCAAGGAGACTTTAATTAGCTCTAGAGATGTGTATGACCTGTTCCTTTTGATGAAGCATGAAATTCAAAAAATTTGATGGCTACTATGCAATCAAATATATGATGCTATTATGAAGAATGGTACGTGGTATTTATGTGATTTTGTTCTAGGCAAAAAGGCTATTGGCACTTAATGGGTATACAAGATGAAACATAACTTTGATGGAACAATTGATAGGTATTAAGCTAGGCTTGTTGCCAAAGGTTATGCTCAAGGGAGAGGCATTGATTTTGATGAGACCTTTGCACTCGCTTGCGGAATGACCATCATTTGTAGCATTTGTGAACTTGTAGTTCATCATCATTGGAATTTACATCAATTGGACATTAAAATTGTAGCCCCATGATTTTGTGTAGAAAGAGCATGAAAACAAAGTGTGCAGGTTGAAAAAGACATTATATGATTGGAAGCAAGCACCACGTGCTTGGTATGAAAATATACATGCAGACTTGATTGCACATGGTTTTGAGAATAGTCCAACTAAGAGCACTTTATATGTTAAGTGTGCACATGATGTACTTCTAGTCATTGTTGTGTATATTGATGACATGTTGCTCATTGGTCCTAATGAGAAGCATAATGCTGAATTTAAGGCTGATTTGCATGCCTTCTTTGAGATGTCAGGTTTGGGGCATTTGCATCATTATTTGGGCATTCAATTTATGCAAGCCGATGGGGTAATAAGTTTATGTAAAACAAAATACATCGACACATTATTGCAACATTTTTTCCTTGAAGATTGCAAACCTATTGCAAATCCTATGGAAACATGTTTACAATTGAGTCTTCATGATGCAAGAGATGCATTTGATGTTGTCCTCTATCAACAAGCTTTTGGATGCTTGATTTACTTATGCATAACTCATCCTGATATTTAGTTTGTTGTGTCTTAGATGAGCAGGTTTATGCATCACCAAGGTGTCAAGCATTCGCAAGGGGTTAAGCACATCTTTCACTAGTTGAGTGGTACCGGATACTTGGATTGTTTTATCCCATGGGGGGGATCATGGCCACGATTTACATGCTTTTCTGACTCAGACTTGGCTGGTTGCTATGACACTCATGTTTCCACTAGTGGTTTTTGCTCCATGCATGGTAGTTCATGTGTATCTTGGTTGAGCAAGAAGCAGCCTATTGTGACCACTTTTAGTTGTGAGGCTAATTATAGGACAACTTTCAGATTGACTGTTGAGTGTGTGTGGCTCATATGCCTTTTGGCTGATTTGGGTCTTGTTTAGTCTTCTACCACCGCCATCATCACTGACAATCGGAGCACATTGGTAGTTGCAATGAACCCTATGTTCCATGCTTGCACAAAGCACATTGAGGTGCACTATCATTATGTTAGGGAGAGGTTCTTTGTTGGAGAGATCAACTTGGCATATGTGCCCACACACAATAACACCACTCCTTTTCACAAAGGATCTACCTAGGGAGATGTTTGAAGGTTTCCCCAATGCTTTGGCTTACTTTCTTTTGTGGATTGATCTCTTTCAACATAGCTTGGCACTTTCTTACACATGAGTGTCTGCTCCTTGTCACCACATCATTCTCAGGGGGGGATTTGTTGATATATTCTAGTAGTGATGTGTGTGAAAACACTTAGGACTATCGAGGCACTTTTTTTTTTCTTTAGGAGGTTTCTTTCCCTTGGATTGTATATATATATATATATATATATATATATGTGTGTGTGTGTGTGTGTGTGTGTGTGTGTGTGTCCATAACCCTAACGGCTTACTTATTTTTGTACATTAACTTGGTAATTCATTAAGTGTTATGTTGTGCTCCAAGCTTCTTCTTATTCCTTGTGATGTTCATGTGCTTCTGTAGGCATCAAAATCCAACAAAAGAAACAACGCAAACTTCATCTGTCTTCAAGAGATCAAAATAGGTAGTGAGGTTCTTCTAAAGAGACTTAGTTGAATTTCTTCATCTCATGTGTGGTTCCCCACATCGCACCCACGAGGCTATGGTGGCTTGGTTATTAGAATCAAGCATGGTTAGATGCCTTTCCTTGAGGGGATTGTTAGGCCGCCGAAATGGATTGTATTTTTTATATAAATCGCATGTAAGGGCGTGATGAAGAGATGTAACTTTTTATCCATTAATGAAAGGGCATTACGGTGTTCTTCGACGAGAGAGACGGGTTTGCCAGACTGTCTGTCTGGGCGACCGCGCAGAGACGCTGTATTGCAGAGTTGCAGATATCTGAGTACTGTTGGGAAAATTAAATAAAGGGCCTCTGCACTATCAGACCCCTAACCATCCCCAAGAACCTGAAAAGAGATTAAAAGCGACTTGATAGAAGTCCTTTTAACACTGGCGCCGTTGCCGGGGAGGTGGATTGTGAGGTAGCATTAAGTCGGTAGAAACACTCCATGTGGATTGTGAATGTGAGGTAGCGTTGATACGGCAGAAGCATTCACTAATTTTCTTTTTCTTTTGTGTGTATGATTTGACTGGTGGATGATGTGGAACTATGGGATACATGCCTTCATGGTGGTTTGAGTTTTCATATATTCATTGATCTTCCTGGTACTAATCCGCAAAGACAAACTATGCTTGATCATGATTTATGTTGTGGTACTTATGGAGAATGCCGAATAGAAGTAAAGCTTGCTGATGATAAAGCTATGATTGGATGATCTAGCCCTCTTACCGATTTGCATAGATTGTATATCAAAATGATGTATTGTAAGAAGATATATGACAATGATGTCATTGATGTATAAGATGATTCCATGTAATTATGTCCCTCTTTTATTTCATGTTAATGCATATAGAAGGGCAGACTATGGGTTGTATGTAATGCACTTGCATAACTTGGATTAAGTTCCAAGCACTTTGCTTGGCATTACACATTTCTCCTAGTTCTCGATTGTTATGGGCATTGTCTTCCCTTCCATACCATGGATTTGGGCCATGCACTTTGGTTGGGGGATAATGTTTCATAGGGTAGTTACATATAGTACACCTAGGACATTGGTAAGCATGGTGTGGGATTCGAGTCCACCGTGCGTGCCAGTGTTAAAGTGGCACGTATGCGTTGGCATTTTATGGTTTTATTAAGGCTTAATTTTAAGGGTCTATGGAGGGTTGCAATGAAAAGGCATGAAACCCCGTGCGAATGGGTGTGACAAGTTGTATAAAAATATCACTTGACTTAATAAAAGAGAGCACGCACGTTTCTTGGAGCAGTCTGTGATCTTGTTGGTTATGGCTTTGTTGTCTCTCTCTACCTTCTTGCTGTTATATTCGTATTGGTCTACATACGTCGATAATGAGAAGTGTGTGGCTGTAATGTTATATACTTGTTAAGTGAGAAACATTCTTGTTCTTGTCCATTCTTGGAGTTTGTGTCGCATGTAGTCTTCTTTCTGTTCACGCAGGTGACGATGCGAAGTTGATGGCAGGTTTTCTCCCTCTCTCTATCTCTCTTCTTTGTTGCAGGGAATGTGCATGCATTCCTCTTTTAACAGGACCTATGAGGATCTAAACCATTGGTGGGTTGTTGCCTCCCTTAAAGCCCCCTAGTGTTCACCATTGCTTCAGTTTATGCACCCAATGTTGATACAGATAGACAAGTTACTTGGCAATTCATGGGAATCTTATCTACATACGTGATCCTTTGTGGGGACTTCAATATGATAGAAGCTCAATCCAATAGATGGGCGCACAAAGTGCTCATTATCAATATCCTTGAGAAGGAAACATGGGATGAGGTTAAGCTACACCATGATCTCATGGAGTTCAAAGATAGATGTGGCTTCTCTTTGTCAACCTTCAAGATGGATCAAATTTGCCAAAAACTAGACTAGAGAGGTTATGTGTCATAGAATATCGTAGATAGGTTGGGCCCCCATCCCTCACTTGGTGTGTGGACCTTGTGATTTCTGAACACTATCCCATGTTGCTCTTCTTCAAATGACATGCTCATCATAGGAAAGATCCCTGGTTCCACACCAATCCTGTAGAACCAGGCCTTCAACTTTTGTTCCTCTCTAACTAAGTGCTGGATTGCAGTGGTTAGGAAGATGGAAAATATTATGTTCAAGACTTAGATGGAACTCCAAAATATCCATTGTGTGCTCAAAGGGAGAATATTTATTGGATTCTTTAGAGGCCTAAATATAAAGTGAAAAAAGGTCATTCGCACCAATCTAGGCTTTAGAAGATTAGAAGCATGCTTGGATTAAAAAAAAAATTCAAAGGAAGAATCTTTAGATCTGCTTCAAGGATTGGTGGGTGGGAAAATCAAATAAACCAATGAAAAAAATGTGTAGACTCCTAAAGAAGAATCAAGATAAGGAATCTATTCCATTTGTGATTGATATCCTTGGTGTGGGTGCAAAATAGACAAAAAGAATAGTTCTCTTATTGTCAACCACTTCACATAGCTTCTAGGAGTGATCACACTGCTTTCTTCTCATAGGCAAGGTTGTATGATTGCCATCACTAGAGTTATAACCAAAACAATATTGCAAAATATGGTGCCACTTTCATTCTCCTTTCATCGACATAATTTTAGAGCGATTAATTCTCTTCCAAATGGTAAAAGCTCGGGTTTGGATGGTCTCAACAATGAGTTCTTCAAGTCCTTCAAACAGCTTCTAGTGACCCCTTTATGATTGTTTTGGTAGGAGGCCATGCTCTTTTGTGCATTTTTTGATTGTATCAATGAAGCTGTAATTCAATTAATTCACAAAAAAGACTGTAAAAATAGGATAAAGAATTGGAGGCTAGTTATGATGTTGCAAATGGTCTACAAGAACTTCACTAAGGTTCTTGCTCATCACATTGCTTTTCACCTGTATTCATGGATCAATGAGGACCAAAAAGGGTTCATTAAGAGAATTCCATCCTTGAGGCTATCATTGGTGTTTGGGAAGGACTTGTCTTTGTGGAGGAATCCTTGCAAAATGTTATATTTCTTAAAATCAACTTCAATAAATCTATGTTAGACTTGAGTGGGATTTCATTCCTCAATCTCTAAAAGACCTGATGTGGCCCAAAGTTTATCAAGATGATTTTAATATTAATATTAATGATCAGCTCTCTCAATTTTTACCATTAGTCTCCATGTGAAAGGCTAAATGGCCATCACACACTTTTGTATATGTTCTTTAATAAAACATATAGTGGCTTGGTCAGGCATAGACTGTAAGTTCAACTGCATTTCTAACACACAAGAAATCTGTGTTCGTGCTCTGAGTGTACTTTGTTTTCTGTGTAACTTGCAAGCTCTGTGTAGAGTATTGTGTGTGGCATCTAGATCTAGGTTTTCTATGTCGAGGGTATCATTGTGGAGCTCTCAACAAGGAGAGTCCATTGAGGCGCATTGCTATCAAAATACTTCATTGGTATCAAAGCATTCAGATGTAGAAGCTTTGTTCCTTTTGTGTGAGTGAAGCGAGCACCCGCCCACCCACCCAAGGCTTACTCCAAGGCTTACAACTAAGGTGGTGGCCAAGGCATAGACCTTGGCATACCTTGTCATACCTTGTCATCCGAGTCACCAAATTCAAGGTTGGCGCCATTGAATATGCATGAGGGAGGACCTCAACAATCAAGGAAGATAGATGTTCCCGGTACTTCTCAGGAGGTTACCCATCCCAGTATTGTTCCCCCTAGAGCTCACTTAACCGACAATCTGTTGCCACTAAGCTACACTCTTGTGGTGTTTGAAGAAGAAGAAAAATAACATTAACATTACCTTGAACATGTTTTTGGCCCTCAAAGCTTCATTCTTTGCTTTCAAATCCTATTTTGAAGCATTTTTGGGGTGATTTTTGGAGCCATTTTGGAGTGCTTTGTAAGATAATCATTACACATTATAACACAGGAGCAGTAGCAGAGAAGATAACATATATAGAAGAATCTCAACAATTTTCTACTAGCAACAAGTACAAATATGATGGCGTTGTCCACCCATGCGCTCTCAAGGTAGAGCTTAAATGGTGATCTAGACAACTCTAGATAGGGAGATACAAGGTAGAGGTATGCTGGCTCAATTCGATATCTCCAGTAGTGCAAAAGTCATGTATATATAGGATCATGGGTGGCCTTCCGTAGATGGCTATACATGGGTGGTAGAGCGTGGGCAGCCACCACCCACGTAATTATCATACACGGCTTAGACCAGTTGAACCGATCTAATAAATATAAATGATTTTTGGCTTTGATAGGGAATATTCCATGGAATATTCCCTTTATCGTCACGCCGGCGGCACTACCCTCGGACCCCCACCAAGGGGCCCGCTGGCCCCCTTGGACCCCCAGTCGAGGCTGCTCACCGCTGCCTTGGACCCCACAATTGGGGACCCTGGTAACTCCATTTCCTTACAATACCTTAGATGGTTCAATATGACCTTCATCCAACATGCAAGTTGGGATTCCCATCAATTGGGTAATGCATGCTTGGCTTCTCCTCATAATGGGGGCCTTACAAAATGTGCATACAATCATGAGAGGTAGACATTGATCATATACTAACATACTTTTGTGCATAGTTCTTTTTACATAGGTTCAAGAACATCAAGAAGAGTGCTCTTTCTACTTCTCTGACAATGAATATTCACCCTTGGGGCTGTGCTTTTACCCACACTAATAAATCTATTGGTTTCTTGAAAGGTTTTATTTGTGGTGGGAGCAGCCACCACAAGTCTATGCAGGTTTTTTGAGCCTAAAGAATAGAGTTGACAGACACTTGCAAGTGTTATTGGCTAGTATTTGGGCTGTGAATTCAACCTTTTCAGTGCCATCTTACTGCATGTATTGAGTGTTATGTTTATAAACTTGTAAACATCAACGTACACAATGAAAAGTGATGAGACCTCCCAAGATCTTCAAAAGATCAAAGAAATATTTCCAAACTTTAGAAATCAAACTTTCCTACAAACTTTTAAGAAAACAAAAATGGGTGATTGTAGCAAAATAATCACCAAAAACTATTTGAGTAGAATTTGTTAAAACCAATCATATATTCTGACTCTGATTAGCATGATTTAGAAACAAAAACATCAAAAAAGGTGTAGTATAGCTCCCAAACAAATAGTTTGAAGTCAAGGTATGTGGAGGCCTACAACAACAAGATATGATTAACTATCCTGCTGATGTACATCAGCAGGAAAACTCAAAGATGTATGAGAAATTTTGATATATATATAAAGTATGCCTATGAGAACCTCCTCCAAGTGAAATCACTCAAAAAGATCTCATAACGTAGATAAGTGGATCTTCTAAAGGTTCACCATCTTCAACACTGTACTTCACATTGGATTTCATCAGTTTACTGATACTCTTGCGATGCTCCATGCCATATTTTTTTTACAAATATAAAATATACTTCCTTTGTAGAAGATATACTCCATCTTCTTTCTTCAAAACTTTGATTCCAAGAATCTACATCAATTCTCCTAAATCTAAAATTGTAAATTCAGATCCAAGCTTTGCTTTAATCTTGGCTATCTCACCCTCATCATTTCTTGTTATTATCATCATCCACATAAATGTTTGTGGTTGCCTTGTTTCTCTTACTGGATACCTTGATTGACTTCTTGTCCTACCATGCTTCTCTTGCCTTTGAGTTTGGGTTCTTCTTGATGTAGAACCTTCACTTTCTTCTTCCTATGAATCAATTTCCTTTGAAATCAAATCTAGAATTTTCTTCAACTTTTGATTGGGAAGAGTTACCCTTCATGTGTAATTTGACTTTTTGGCAAGCTTGGAAAACTTGGCTCTTCTTCGTGACTTCTTGTAGTTTCTTCTTCATCTACTTGCACTTCATGTTTATACCAAGATTTATCTTCATGAAAAATAACATCTCTCGAAACAATTACCTCTCTTGTATCTGGGTCACACATCTATATCCTCGTTGCCCTTCTGCCATACCATTGTGACCTTGGATCCAAATTTGACCTTAACTGTTGTGGAACATGAAGAAAACATATGCTTCCAAAAATTCTACATTTAGAAATATCTGGTTTTGATCCATAAAACAATTCATAAGGTGCTTTTTGTACATGACTTTGAGTAGGTGGTAACCTGTTCATCACATAAACTACCATATTGCATGCTTCAGCCCAAAACGTAAGTGGTAAGTCCTTTTCATTTAACATGCACCTACCCATCTCCAAGATAGACCTGTTTCTTCTTTCGGCCACACCATTTTGTTGAGGTGTGTATCCATTTGTAGTCTCATTTTTTATTCCTTCTTCTTCCAAATATGCAAGAAATTGATTAGAAAAATACTCACCTCCTCCATCTGATCTCAACCTTTTTATGCTTTGATCTCTTTGCTTTTCAACCAATGATTTAAACTTCTTGAAAATATCAAACACTTTAGATTTGTATTTCATAAAATAAATGAAATGTAAACTTTGAGAAGTCATTAATAAATGTTGCAAGTACTTGCTACCTGACATGGACTCTTCTTGAGATGGACCCCATACATTAGTATGAATCAAGTCCAAAATACCTCTGCTTTGCAATCTTGCTTTTGAAAAAGGACTTCACAGCTGTTTTCCAAACTGACATGACTCACAAACAAAATCCAAATCTTGCTTAGGTAGTTGTGGTAGACCTTCAACCAAGGATTTCTTTGCAATATTCTTCAATCTGCCAACACTGATGTGTCTTAATCTTTTATGCCATAAATCCAATTGACTTCCTTGAGCCCCATTGACCATTGTATAACCTGCATAATCTGGAACTTCTACTTCATGAGTATATAATCTATTTATCTTTTGTGCTTTTATAACAAGAGCCCCATTGTTCTTCTGATAAGCCTGCCACTGATTATTATCAAAATCCACCTTCACTCCATTGTCCTCCATCTATCCAACTGAAATCAAATTTCTTGTAATAGTAGGAACAAACAAAACATCTCTGAGAGTTACATATTCATTAAGTGGGCAATCACCAATACGTTTTGTTTGCCTCACTCTGTTGGAAGTTGCAAATAACCTTTCTAGAGACTCCCAGGATTCTCTGCTAGTATTCAAACCTCTTATATGTCCAAGCATAGTATTCGAAACTGTTTGTGATATAATAAACAAAACTCTTCTGTCTCTTTCAATCCATTCTTGCTCTCTTGCTCGATCTGCTTGTGTAGGAGCTTCACTTCTGTACCTGTTATCGATCCCACTTGATAACTTTTCAATCGATGCACTCAAATCTGCCATCTTGATTTGTTATAAACAAAGAAGATAATTTAATAAGATTTATGAAGGATGTAATAAAAAAAATCGCTTTGATACCACAATATTATGTTTACAAACTTGTAAACATCAAAGTACACAATGAAAAGTGACGAGGCCTTCCAAGATCTTCGAAAGATCAAAGAAATATTCCAAACTTCAAAAATCAAACTTTCAAGAAAACAGAAGCAAAATAATCACCAGAAAGTCTTTGAGAAGAATTTATTAAAATCAATCATATATTCTGAAAGTAGACTCTGAGTAGCATGGCTTAGAAACAAAAAATATAAAAAAAGGTGGAATATAGCTCCCAAACAAATAGTTTGAAGTCAAGGTATGCAGATGCCTATGACAGCAAGATATGACAAACTATCGGAATTGAAAACTCATGTACAACAGTAAGAAAACTCAAAGATATATGAGAAATTTTGATATATATAGAAATTATCAGAGCTAAGCAAACTCCTCCAAGTGAAATCACTCAAACCGACTTCATAATGACTGAGATATGAAAGTTTGAAGAGAGGTATGTCTTTGATGAGACATCGTATACACACAAGAAAGTAGATCTACAAAAATACCTACATTTGTGGAGTTTTCTCAATGAATTTTGTAAAGAAACTGATCTATATATATAGTGCAAGTTATAATATTTGCCACACAACAAGAATCACTCAATTTGTCCACCTACACTAAGAGAACCACTCTTTTTATTGAGAGGTTGTCAATAGAAGCGCCTTCCTTGTCTAAAAATAGACACCTCTCCTTTACTTCTTAGTTTTATCTACTTTTATCTACTTTTATCTACTTTTATCTACTTTTATCTACTTTTATCTACTTTTATCTACTTTTATCTACTTTTATCTACTTTTACTCTAAATTTAGAGATGTGAATGCCTCCACATGTTATTTATCATAAATAATAAAATCCATAAGCTTAAAAAAATTACTTTAGAGATTGTTCTTATGTAATATTGAGCACATATACACTATGTACACTTTTTTGGATATGACTTATGTATGTCCATGTGGTCATTGATATAGTGGGGTGACATTTTTTGCATGAAGACTTTTACATTTGATAAAGAGAATTGTGGTGAGGTTTTCTTAACTATCAGACACCAAGATGTCAGGGTCTCTTTAGTGATGCAAGTGGAAAACTTACCTAGTGATGCTATAGGAGATGTATGCTAGTTGTTCATAGGTGCTCGATAAGCCTAATTGGATTCTTTTGAGTAATTGATTATATGCAGTGTGAAATGAGTGATTCACTATGCAGGTTAACATGTTAGTACTTACAATTTTGTGAGATTTTGACATGGTCATAGACCCATTTTGCAAATGATACTTTGGTAAAATTTTTCTAGATTTTGAAGTTTTGTCAACTATGCAATGGTCGATTTACTCCTTGATATGCTTATTGGCATGAACACATTTATTCTCACATAATCCTTTTGGTTGGTCATTATTGTTCATTAATTCATTTTTTTGGGAAGACTCTACTGAAATTTTTCCCAGAATCTGACACTTGGTCATCCCTTTTTGAGGTTTAGTGGTGTTTGGACTCTTCTAGCTACATTTATCATTCTACTTAGTTTTCTATCATCATGGGATCAAAGGTCTCACGCACGTCTGGTGGATTAGGGTCTAGCACCATTGTTCCAAGGAGGAGCTATAACTTGCAGGGAAAAGACCATTTTGTGATAAAAAAATTTGATGGCACAAACTTTGCTCTATGGAAGAATCAGATTAAAGATGTGTTGATTCACAGAAGGCAATGGAAGCCAATAAATGGAATCTCAAATAAGCCTACTAACATGGATGAATATGATTGGGATGATTTGGATAAAATGGCTAGGTCTACCATTCAATTGCACCTGGCAGATAATGTTTACTTTACAATATTGGATAGTGAAAATGCAGAGGAGCTTTGGAAGAAGTTATGCAATACATATGAAAAAGAAACGACATCAAATACAGTATATCTAATGAGAAAGTTATATGACCTTTGCATGAAGGACATAGATAGTGTTGCTACTCATCTAAATGAGTTTGATGCTATATTCTCCTAGTTATAGGATCATAAAATGTACATGGATAATGAAATGAAAGTAGCCTTGTTGTTATGCACCTTGCCATCATCATGGGACACTTTTTGCACAACTATTAGCAATAGTGCACCTGGTGGTAAACTAGTCTATGATGACACATGTGGAGAACTCTCGCATATAATGTTTGTGATTCTTACCAAGGAAAGAATCAACAACATGGTAGGAGCAAGAACAAAGAAAAGAACATTCAACAGAATAAGAGTAAAAGTAAATCAAGTAAGAGGGATATTGAATGCTTGTTATCAAGATCTTAACTCACGTGCACACAGAGGTTATTGATGCAGAAAACACATAGAAAAATAGACACGTCAAGAGACGAGATGGAATGCAGCATTGGGTGCAATCTCCCCCCATGCACTCTGTTTTGATAGTCCATAGAGTGCATGTATTTATAGGATTTTTTATTAAGTCGAAAATAATGGTTACATGAGAGTGGCTTCGAAAAACATGTGTGAAAGTAAAAGTTGGTAACTTTTGTAGAAATCCTTTGCTTTTATTAATTGAAATTGTGTCTACAATGACCCTTATTCTAACCTTTATTTTTCTAACTATTTCTAACAATAGAACCTTCTATGCGGGTTTATTTACAAACTATATAAATTATAAATCGGATTATTGATGTCCACCCTTTCACGCGTTTCATGCCCTCACAAACCTTCAGTTGCTATATCAAAAACACGAAAACACATTAATACATCAATAAATTAACACTCCAACAATGCCTTGTTCAACACATTCCGTAATTTATAACATGCCCTTTAGTTGAAAAAGCAACTGACCTCGGTTGATAAAATAAAAATAAACATGGATGGCTAGTCATATGTTCCATCACTGAACAAAAATAAGCATGTTCCATATAAAAACACATGCATGGAAATATTCATGGAGGCATTAAATTATTAACATTATTTATGAGGTGTTGACATAGTTTTCAAATAAGTCAATAAGAGAACATATATTACTAATTATTTAAAATGTTTTTTTCAATCATTCACGATCTAGAATATACTCTAAATATTCTAATTTATTTTGGGAAGTGTAACTAAATTATGATCCTCAATCTAGTGCTTCACTATCAGGATGTATTCTAGGGAAATGTACCCTAGTAGGATGTACCCTAGAAGGATGTACCTTGACGTGATGTACCCTAATAGAATGTACCCTGTCTGATGTACCCTGATGAAATGTACCCTGACAGGATGTACCTTGAGATGCACCACATCACGTTGCGTCGTGCCACCTTGCCCAAGCCTACTTGAAAAAGTAAGAAAGAGATGCAAGTTGTGTTACTTATAAGAAAAGAGAAGTAGAGTGACAACACAAGGAGATAGTGTAGTGGTAAATCACTTCCCTTGTGAGAGTGAGGTTGTGGGTTCAAATCCTCCCACCTTGGTGAATATAAAACTCCTTATTGCCACTCATAAATTAAAATTGGTTAGTGCATAGACAACAATTGCCAATGGTCGCCAAGAGAGCCTTGGGTGCCAAAGTAATGCCTTAGTTATGCCTCAAGTTATGCCTAAGTTCTATGCCTTAGTCGACGTCTTGGCCAAAGGAGTAAATGTAGGTGTAAACATAGGCTCTGTTTCTGGAACTGGAACAGAAATAGAAAAAGAAACTGGAACAAGAACACGAACAGGAAACAAAAATGAAAATGGAAACGAAAACCGAAACCAGAATCGAAATCATGAACAAAGAACAACCAAACAGAGACCAATCACCAAAATGAACAGAAACAGACCCCTCCATAAGTGATGCGTGTAGAGCTCTGATACCACTATTATCAAGATATTAACTCACATACACATAGAGGTTATAGATGCAGAAAACACACAGAAAAATAGACACGCCAAGAGACGAGACAAAACGCAGTGTTGGGTGCAATCTCCCCCCATGCACTCTGTTTTGACAATCCACAGAGTGCATGTATTTATAGGATTTTTGATTAACTTTAAATAGTGGTTACATGAGAGTGCCTTCAAAAGGCATGCATGAAGCAAAAGTTGGTAACTTTTGTAGAAATCCTTTGCTTTTAATAACAGAAATTGCGGTCTACAATGACCCTTATTCTAACCACTACTTTTCTAACTATTTCTAACAATAGAACCCTCTATGCAGGTTTATTTACAAACTATATAAATTATAAATTGGATTATTGATGTCCACCCTTTCACACCTTTCACGCCCTCATGAACCTTCAACTACTATATAAAAAAAAAGAAAACAAATTAATACATTAATAAATTAACACTCCAACAATGCCTTGTTCAACACATTCCTTTATTTATAACAATGCCATTATTGTCATAAGAAAGGACACATGAAGAAAGGTAAAGGATAGAATGTTGATGGACATGTTAAACAATTACCTACACCATCTACTTCAACCATGAAGATTGAAGAAATCAATGCTATTTTTGATGATGGTGATGTGTTGACACTTGATAGTACTATGCCTATTGAGGCTCTTATGGTTGATTCTCTTTCCCACACGTGGTTGCAAGATTTTGGTGCTCCTTTCCATGTGACACCACATAGAGAATGGTTCTGTACTTATGTAGCAAAGTCTCTTGGTATTATGAGACTTGGTGACTCATGACGTTGTTGAGATTGGAGATGTTCTGTAGTTCATTGATGGTCTAAAATTTATTATGCATAATGTATGCCCTATACCTCAGTTATTATGGAGTTTGATGTCAATTGGTCAACTTGATGACCTTTGTTACAATGTGGTTTTCTATGATGAGTCCTTTCACATATCAAAGGGCAATATGGTTATTGCAAAAGAAAAAAAAGTTGGCTCACAATATCCTTTATTTGTATCATAGAAAGAACACTTGCTAGCTATTATTGAAAAACCTATACCTTGTATTTGGCATGTCCATTTGGGCTATGTTACCGTTAGTGTCCATGTGAAAGGCCAGATGGCCACCGAACACTTCTTTATATATGTTCTTTAATAAAACATATAGTGGCCTGGTCAGTCAGAGACTGTAAGTTCGATCGCATTTGTAAGACCTAAGAAGTCTGTCTTCGTGCTCCCTGTGTATTGTGTTTTCTGCGTATTCCGCAACCTCTCTGCGGAGTACTGCGTGCGGCCTTAGGAGCTCTGTTTTCTACTCCGAGCATATCGTCGTGGAGGTCTCGAGAAGGAGAGCACACTGTGGTGCATCGCCATCAAAATACTTCACTGGTATCAGAGCAGTTTGAGGAAAAAGCTTTGTTCCTTTTGTGCGAGCGAAGCGAGCACCTCCCAAGGATTTCTCCAAGGCTTACGACT
This sequence comes from Ceratopteris richardii, assembly GCA_020310875.1. NCBI lineage: Eukaryota > Viridiplantae > Streptophyta > Polypodiopsida > Polypodiales > Pteridaceae > Ceratopteris > Ceratopteris richardii. The sequence continues at coordinate 152,018,622 of CM035426.1, read as the reverse complement.
AAGGCGGCGACCAAGGCATAGACCTTGGCATACCTTGTCATCCGAGTCACCAAAGTCACTGTTGGCTGCGCGCGAGGGAGGACCTCAATGATCAAGGAATATAGAGGTTCCCGATACTTCCGTGGAGGTCACCCATCCCATTACTATTCCCCCCAGAGCTCGCTTAACCGTGGCAATCTCTTGCCACTAAGCTACACTCTTGTGGTGTCTGAAGAAGAGGAAAGACTAAGGTTGACATTACCTTGAACAAGTTTTGGTCCCTCAAAGCTTCATTCTTTGCTTTCAAAACCTATTTCTGAAGCATTTTTGGGGTGTCTTTTGGAGCCATTTTGGAGTACTTTTGCACATAGTTCTCTTCACACAGGTCCAAGAACATCAAGAAGAGTGTTCTTTGTACTTCTCAGACAATAAATATCAACCTTTAGGGCTGTATTTTCAGCCACACTCGTAAAACTACATGTTTCTCGAGATGTTTTTAGTTTTGGTGGGAGCAGCCGCTGCAAATTTATGAAGGTTTTCTAAGCCTAAAACATCAGAGTTGACAGACACTTGCAGTTGTTATTGGCTAGTTTTTGGGTTGTGTATTCAGCCTTTTAGTGTCATTTTACTGCATATATTGAGCACATACACACCATGTACGCTTCTGTGGATACCGCTTATGTACGTCCATGTGGTCATTGATATTGCGGTTACGTTCTTTGCATAAAGCCTTTTACGTTTGATAAAGAGGGTCGTGCTGAGGTTTTCTTAACTGGGAGACACCCAGATGTCCGGGTCTCTTCGGTGATGCAGGTGGAAGACTTACCCAGCCTTGCCATAGGAGATGTATGATAGTTGTTCATAGGTGCTCGATAAGCCTAGTTGGCTTCTATTGGGTAACTGATTATATGCAGTGGAGTCAGTGATTCACTATGCAGGTAGACATGTCAGTACTTGCAGTTTTATGATACTTTGACACTGGTCATATGCTAATTTTGCAGAGGATACTCTGGCAAAATTTTTCCAGATTTCTCGTTTAGTCAACTATACAATGGTCGATTTACTTCTTGATACACTTATTTGTTGGTGTTTGGACTCTTCTAGCTCCATTATCATTCTATTCAGTTCTCTACCATTATGGCATCAGAGGTCTTAGGCACATCCGGTGGATCAGGGTCTAGTGCTAGTGTTCCGAGGAGGAGCTACAACTTGTAAGGCAAAGACCATTTCGAGATCCGAAAATTTGATGGCACAAACTTTGCTCTATGGAAGAATCAGATTAAAGATGTGCTGATTCAAAGGAGGCAATGGAAGCCAGTAAATGGGATTTCAAAGAAGCCTACTGACATGGATGAAGATGATTGGGATGAGTTAGATGAAATGGCCAGGTCTACCATTCACTTGCACCTGGCAGATAATGTTTACTTTACAGTATTAGACTGTGAACATCAAGCTTATCTTCAGCTTGAAGCATGCCAAACAAGTCATCGCTGCCCGCCATTTCACTGAGGAACAAGAATGTGACAAAATCTTCACTTGAATGAAAGCTGAAATGAGTGCTGAAATTTCAGCTCACAAACCGTCACTCTGATGGTGATTTTGATTGCACGAATGGCTTTGAAATGGGGGTAAAACCCAAGCGCACGTGGTGGAAATGTTTTTGGGCTGCTGAAATTCACAGTTCTATGCTCCGAAGTCGATTTGCACTATTAAAGTGCGCGCGTGCAGCGATGCGAAAAACCAAAACTTGAGTAGAAGCTCAACCTGCTCTGATACCACTGTTGGGTGTGTGTAGAAGTGCGAGAGACACACAAGAAGCACACATAAGGAGCACAAATGCAGCAAGACACACAGAGAAGACGATGGTTGGAATAGCTCTCTGTATTGACGATGAATTGAACTGAAGTAAGAGTTGAATAATATCCCTAAGTACAAAGTACCACCACATAGGAGAGTATCAAGTATGTGGTAACATGGGGAAAAAACCTCTAGCCAACATTAGAGTAAAAAGTGCCCATGTATAGGGAAAAGGTTCACATCAAAGCTACTCGAGGAACACATAAGTGTAACAAGCTACACGTGAGAAGGTCTCCTCATAATCCACTCCATGTGCTTGAGCAAACCCTTTTGCTGGTAGTCTTGCTTGAACCATTTGAATTCTTCTTTACTTTGTAAATCCACCTGGATCCTATTACTTTTATGAATGATTTCTTGGGGGACCAATTCCCAATTGCTATTCTCTTGAAGTGCTTCAATTTCTTCTTGCAATGACATAGAATCTTTAGCCATGTATATAGAGTGCTTGGTGACTAGTGATGTATCATAGCCATACCTTATAGGTTTCTTGCTTTTCCTTTGAGATCTTCAAAGTGCTTGATTGGGTGATTCTAGAATGTCTTCTAATTGTTGAGTTTTTCTTTTCCCTTGGACTTCCAAGTTTTGAATTCTTCAAGGTTGATCTGTTCTTCATCTTCTGAGTTGACATCCTCTGATGTATGTGGTTCTTCCTTGGTTAGATTTGGAAAGTCATTTTCCAAATCATAGGGTAGCTTTATTTTCTTGCAATCATCTTCAAACCAGGAGTTATTTTCATCAAACACTACATCCCTACTAACTCTAAATCCTTTGTTAATGGGATTATACAGCCTATATCCTTTTTGATTTTGCTCATAGCCAATGAATATGCATCTTTCAGCCTTTGGATCAAGCTTTCCCCTATTCTTTGAGGGTATATATGCATAAGCAATGGACCCAAAGATCTTACAATGATCTAAGGAAGGTCTCTTGCCATTCCATGCCTCATAAGGTATCATTCCATTCATGGACTTGGATGGAAGTCTATTGATTAGGTAAGTGGTTGTGGAGACAACCTCTACCCATAAGTAATTTGGAAGTTTTTTCTCATTCAACATTGATCTTGTAGTTTCTACTATTAGTCTATTTCTTCTCTCTACCAGTCCATTTTTTTCAAGAGTGTACCTTGTTGTAAAATCTCTCTCTATGCCTCTGTCCTGTAAGAATGAGTCAAATTCATGTGAGAAATACTCACCACCTCCATCAAATCTGAGGATCTTCAAGATTCTACCTATTTGATTCTCAACCAATGCCAAATACTTCTTGAAACAAGTGAAGAATTCATCTTTTTGATTCATAAAATAAAGTATTGTCCATCTAGTATAGTCATCTATGAATGAAACATAATACCTTGACCCAGAGATTGATGGCTCTCTACTAGAACCCCACACATCTGTGTGTACAAGCTCCAAGTAGTCTTCATACATGTATCCTCTTTTATTGGTTGCCTATGTGATTTGCCAAATTGGCATGCTCCACATTTGTCAATCATGTGTTGCTTGGATACATTTGGAATGCCAAGCACACTCCGATCCCTGCATATTTGCTTCAATGTTCTTTCACCTATATGAACTACTCTCTTATGCCATATCTCTAATTTAGATAGGGTTTGATCTTTGTAATTGAAGAGAGCAATATTCCTTGTATCTTCAACTTCAAATGTAAAAAGTCTACCAGATTTCTCACCTTTTGCAATCCTCTTGAAGCCTTGTTGAGGGTCCTCCACATATGCTCCATGCCTTGTGAATCTAACCTGTAAACCCTTCTCAACAATCTATCCAACACTGATTAGGTTTTTTGTTATTGTTGGCACATACAATACCTTACTTAGGAGGTTCATGTTACCATCAGATGCCTTAACATTTCCAATCTTCTTTACATAGTGTCTAGTGTCATCACCTCTCTGGGCTTCATGCTCTCCTTCGGGTTCTTCAAGATCAGACAACAATGCTACATTGCCTGCTACATGATTGGAACAACCAAAATCAATATAGAGTAGGTACTCGTCATCTTTACCTTGCTTGGGTGTCATATTCATGAGTATTAGGGAATCCTCTTGATCATCTGCATAGTTGTTGTAGTCTCTTCTACCTCTGAAGCTTCCTTGATAGTTGTTATTGTAGCCTTGGTTATAATTGTGGTGGTAGTTGTTCCCTCCATTGTTGTACCTGCCTATTGATTGTCCATAGCCTCCTCTATGGAAGCCTCTTCCTCTCTGATTCTTTGTGTTCCTGAAGCATTCATTTGTGGTATGATTGTTCAAGCCACAAATGTTGCAAGGTGAAGAGTTGTATGGTCTCCCCCTTCCTCGTTTTGCTCCTCTAGCCCTTCCTCTAATACCTCTTCCTCTATCTATGAAATTCACTTGAGAGGCACTTGCCTCTTCTTCATTTCTTTTACCTTTGCCTTTATCTTTACTCTTATTTTTATCTATGTAAAGGGCAGAAGATTGATTAACTCTAGAAGTATCTCCATTCTTGTCAAGCTTTGTCTCATGTGTGAAAAGTTGCCCCATCAATGTGTTGAGGTCAGGTATCTGCATGTCCATATATAAGTCCATTGTTGTGGTAAAGGACTCCCATTTGTCATCAACTTTGATGCCATATATGATCTGACTTACTATATGCTCTTCTTCTATTTCTTCTCCAATGCTCCCAAGTTGATCAACTATATCCTTCATTTTGGTCACATAGTCAACTACACTTTGCTTTGGTTGCTTCTTCAAGGTTGTGAATTACATCCAAAGATGGTTCTTCGTAGCCCTTGTAATTGATGAGAAGTATGAAGAAAGTACTTCCCAAGTCTCTTGGGAGGTCTTGCAATTCCTAATGTGAGGTAATAAGAAATCATATATTCAGTTAAGTATATAAGACCTAGCTAGAGCATCCTTTGCACACCATGCAACTGGTCTATCTTGTTCTTCTCTTGTAGGTTGATGCTTGCTTCTGAATATTGGCATTTCTTCATCTATCTATCTCTAGAGATATCTTGAGATATCTACCTATCTATCTATCTCTAGAGATGTATCCATACAAGCTTCTTCCTTGGAGGTAAGCCTTCATCCTTAGGGACCATGCTGGATAATTGCCCCTATCCAATTTGTCAATGAATGATGGAAATCCATCTCCCATTTTACCTTGACGTCTTGAGATATCTCGAGATTTATGAGGGCAATCAAAGTGAAACTTTGTAGCAATAAAATAGATAATATGATGAATCTATATCAACTTAAATCATTAGACATCATCAAGTATACGCTGAGAAGCAAGTCAGAGATGTTTGCTGTTCTATGGTACATGACAGAGGAGAGAGAGTGAGATATAGTCAACATGTATATATTAATGCACATAAATTACAATGTCATTGGCAATGAAACATTGCACAATGTGAGGGCAATGATAGAGTTATGGTATGAGCTCATGTAGCTCAGTGATGAGTAGCACCTCCTTTAATGTCAATCCGGGAAGACGTGAGGATGGTATGAAGACCTCGAGCAAGTGAAGGCACAAGTGCATGAGTGAGAAGCACACTAACATGCACACACATACACACACACGCGCACACACAGTAAGACAAAGAGTGAGAAGCAATGGAGTTCTTAGATTACTTTCAAAAAGCTCTTACAAGTTCAAATCTCTTACAAGCTCTCCCCAAAATGAGCTCTCTAGCTCTATTTATAGTTTTTGACTAGGTTTTGGCCCTGTCCAGACCTAGTGTCTGGCCTAGTTAAAAATTAGGTTCCAGGGCCAATTTGAGGGCTTAAACAGAGTCTAAAAAATACAAAAATTGATATGTAGGTACTTCTAAGGCTCCTCAAGCTCAAGGACTCCTTGGCTTGCACAAAATGGAGCTACAAAAATATGAAATGGTATTTACAATGATTGTTAGTGATAAGAATCACTGTTATAAAGATGTTGATTTGGAAAAATTTGAAGGGCCTATCTGCCAGATTTGCGTCGACTGCTTTGTCTACTTAATCCTTCACCTCGCTCTGACTCTCTCCGCTGGCTTCCTTGTCTAGTCAGTCCTTGGGTGCCCATACTGCTCTCAACACCCCCCCTCTCTCGCGTCTGTCGTCCCTGACAGACCCTTGTTGCTGGGAGTGTTGGATGTAATATTCCACAACCTAAGTGGCAAGCTGATGTTCTTGTATGCATAGTCCTCTGGCCAAGTCTGTCATCATACGATCCCAATCAATTAGTCCTAGAATGTCCGGATGTGGAAGACGTAACTGATCTGAATGGATTGCTTGTTCTACTGCGAATAGATGTAGCAAATGGGTGGGTCTGGGAATGAAAATTTCTGAATGATATTCCCAGAATCCCGTAGAGAACATTTCCTCAAATGTCTGCTTGAAGCACGTAGGTAAGTACTTTATTCGTGCATGCCAGGCAAAGATTATAGTGATTGAGGGAGTCTGGCTCATGTCGTAGACTAAATCCTTGTTACCTTGAGAGAATCCAGGGGCAGAGATGTATGGAGCTTGTACCATCTGAAAGGTTTTGAAGACAATGGTCATGAGCTCAAATATTTTCATACACATTTTTGCTGCTATGTCGGGTACATTATTTAGACGTGTAGACCAGTGCCGAATTGTTGATATCATGTAGGCTACGGTTGGGGTCCCTCGAGGTGGAGCAAAATATGGATAGTTAACCCAAGCCGAGCATTCTTTATTGTTGCGTACCTTGATCGCAAATGCTTGCCAAGATCTACGACGTACCATTGGGCAATAACATGGATTATACTTGATATACAGTGGCATGGTTGCCCAGGTGCTCATCATCTCAGGGTAATCGGTTAGTAGACGTGCACGCCAATTAGGTTGGAAAATCGAGCCCGCACGCGCATCTGTCGGTAAGTCCTCTGGCTCAAATTGAGTGGCAAATGTGGGCTCCTTCCCTGTATGTCTTTTAACTTCTGCATTATAATCATGTAGCAAGACAAAATAAGGCATGTATTGCGACTCTGATGTTGTGATTAACCGTTGGTGGGATAGGTTCTGAAAGTAAGAAGACCGAAGGATAGTTTATTCCAGATTTGTGAGAGATTGCATTTGCACGGCAACGCGATCATCATGTGTCTTACCCACTTTCTCGACCCTTTTGACCCAATGTGGAACTTGAATTTCTAAAGTGTCCTGTCCTTCCTCTGTAGTCCGACCACCGGGTGTTGGCATTGGCTCGTACGGCTCTTCATAGCTGTCATCGACGGGGATTTCCACTATTGTTTCAGGTTCTGGTTCTTCATTGGGCGAGGGTGGCCTTTCATATGGTAAGAGGCGTGCTTGGAGTTCTGCCACCTGTTTCCGGAGGGTCTCTACTTCTTCTGTAGAATGTTGCAAGATTATCGGCTTCTGTTGAGCTGTGGGGGCACTGGCTATCTGTTTCTTTAGGTCTGTACATTCAGTCTCTAACTTTTCATATGACTCCAAGAAAGTTGCATGCTCCTCAAGTAAGATACGAATGTCTTCCGATGGGACTGCTCTATACTTGGTAGGGCTAATGGTTGCTCCTGCAGTTCCTTCCATAGCCGCTTCAAAGTTGTCTTGGTTTTGTTGTTGAAGCCTCTTGTTCTCTTCTAGTGCTGCTGCTATATGCTTCCTTAATAGCCCAAGGTTGCGTCTGAGTGTAGCATTAGATATCATTTGCGCTTGGAGTACTGTTTCTAGTTCCTTGACTGCTTGATCATCTACTGTCGATGTCTTTGATTCCAATTCGGAGTGAGCCTGCTGTAAGGTGGTATGCTCGGTTAGGAGCGTTTGGTAATCAGCTTCAAGAGTGGTGACTCTAGCTTGCAGACGCTGAGATTCTGCCTGGAGGGCCGTAGTGCGTTCTTCCAATTGATGGTATTCTTGTTGTAGTTGATGTGCACACTGAAGTAATGTATTGAACGTGCTATTTCCATTATGAGATGCAAGGGGAAAAGTTTGGAATGCAGGGGAGGTGGGAATGGGAAGGGAGGTAGTGAATGCTGTGTCTACCAATGATGTGTTGAGTGGTGAGGTGGGGGGTAGTGGTGGGGGAGATGGTGGAATTGTGGGGAGAGGTGCGGTGGTTGGTGAAATGTCCATTGGGTCAGACAAGGTGGTGTGTACAGGGGCTACCATGTAGGTTGGTATGGTAGGTGAAGTGAGTGTGGTGTTTGTGTAGATTGATGTCGTTGCGAATATGTGGGGAATGCGCGGCTGATACACTGGAGTGCGGATGAACTGCTCCACAAGGACGGGTATTGGGGTGGTGAGGTTAGGTTGAATGAGGTGTAGGGGTCAGATGGGAAGTGAGGGTCATGGAATGGAGGTACCCATATTGGGGGATAGGCTGGGAAACACAGGGTGCCTTCTGTGGGTGCAGGGTTTCCAACCACACTTGGAATTATGGGATGGCCAATTATGGGTTCGGAGGATAGAAGGGTTGAAGTGTACAAGGGATTGGTGACGAAAGAGAAGAGGGTGTCTTGTGAGGTGGGTTCTCGAAATGAGAATGATGTGAATGAGGGTGGGTTATAAGTGAAGGTAGAGGTGATGACTGTCGTTTCTTGCATGGTGGGAGGTGGTGGTGGGGGTGGAGAAGGTGGTGATGGGGGGTGCTTGGGTGAGATGGGTGATGTCTGAACGAAGGTTTCAGCAGAGAGGTCAATGGTGGTGGTGGGGGTAGCGGTGGTTTCAATGGTTACTTCTTGTTCTGTGATGGGTATCCTGATAGTCTTACCTGCTCGTGGTAATGTGTCAACTCTGCGCTTGTCATACCTCACGGACTGGCGGACTGCTGTGTGGACAGCCTCCGGAACTCCTAAAGATTCTGACACTAATTTGAGGGTGTCAATGAAATGTTGATCCACCCCATCATCTGATAACAATACTTGCATCAAAGCTTGACCTGACATAAGAGAGAATTGATGCCTTTCTTGTACTGCTTTGATTGTGTCGTATAACCTTTGTAGTTGAGCTGTATATGCAGGTGCACCTACAAGTTCTGGCACTTCTTGTTGCTCATCTTGATGCTCTTGATCATCATCCTCCTCATCTTCCTCCTGTTCTTCATCTTCATTATCCTCTTCATCCACTTCAACTGTGGTGACAGGTACTTGGGAGGTTGTTGCTTGCGTTTGCACATTCTCCACTTGTTGTGCCTCTTCTGCCTCCAGCTCTACATCTTGTAATAATTGTTTGAAGTCTTCATTCGTGAGTTCCTCCAAAGGTGCACCACTAGGAAATTCAAGATCAGTTGGGATGGGAGGGAATATCAAATTAGGACCATCAGTGCTGCGTCTTGGAAGTCGGAGTGTGAATGGTCAGACTCTTCGGGGTGGCGGGGTGACGTCTGGTGTTAGGGTGGCTCCACGTGGTTGAGCACAAGGGACTTGGACAGTACCTCTCATCTTCTTAGAAGGGGGTCCAGTGGATGTCCTGCCTCTAAAACACGATTCCACATTAGGGCCCGTTGAATAGGGATGTCATAAGCCAAACACCTATAAATTATTCTCGTCAGAGCACAACATCCATATAAAACCTGTTTCCGCGGCCATCATTTGTGAGCTAGGTGTATCTGATCAATTATCCAGTGGGGTAAGTTGATGGTGAGGCTCTGTGTCTCTGCCAGATACAAACTAAACCAAATCTTTTTGGGCGGCATGGTGAATCTATCCTGGGCAGGAAAAGCAAAGTGTTGCATGCACATGCGAAGGTGTATTGCAATATTAGGCGTCATGGACACCATGTCCTTGAGTTTGGTGAGGCTTCGATTCTTCATGTAATCAGGCACTAGGGTCTCCTTCTCTGTTGGAATATGCATTCCATGCATATCTAGGGCCTCTCTCACCAAGTTGTTTGATAGCCTGAACCTGTTGAGCTCATTCCCCTTTGTCAGAGATGGAATCACAAATGAGCTTGCACCTTTTGGGTTCTTGTTTGGAGTCAAGGTGTTGATGAGATAGTAGCATCGCATGAAGTCAGGCTTTGGGAGCCGTGCACTGAAATATGCATCCAATCCTGCCTTCTCCCATATCGAATGTAGACCTTCTGCATTTTGTAACTTCTCGAATTCTCTTGTAAAGAAATGGTATTTACCTTGCTTCCCATTGAAGTCCAACTCTGATTCCCATAGGTACGTTCCCTCTCCCAAGGGTCCTGCCACTTCACTAAACCAGTGGGAATTCCTACGGGCATGGTATGGCCACTGGGAGGGTCCGCTATAGGTATGATTTTGATGGCCTGCAATTCTTCTGGTCTTTCATTTGTCTCAGGCAAAACGGGTAAACTGTCTAAGTCCACCACTTGCTGGCTCGTTTCTGTTTGAGAGCTAGTTCCTGCTGCCTCAGCCATGTTGAAAACTTCGCAGCTGGTTCTGTGAGAATATATGAATAAATGTTAACATTGCAATGGACACAAAAATGACACTGTGTCCCCTGTTACAACATTAACATGAGGTTTGGGAGAGGTTAGGGGGTTAGTAAGTGCTCGATGCTTGTGTGTGTAGTTAGGAATTGGGTAGACCTAAGAGCTAAGCGGAATGATGTGGTGTGAGAGTGAAGTAGTTAGTAGGTGGACATGGATTTACAATTGGGGTCCAGGGGTTTATTACAAGTTTTAGGTTGCCAAATGCAATGGATAGGTTTTGATTTTGACTTTGTGGAGGCTCTGGAGAGTGTTGTAGGGTATTTACTTGAAAAATGGGGCTTTTTAGGGACCCATTTACAAGTGATTCTACTTGTGCTCATGGAAGAATATGTGTTAGTGCGTGATGTGTAAGACTGGGCCTCAGATGTTCGCGTGAGTGAAACATGTTGTACAGGGTTTGGCCTTGGTGTAGCTATTTGAGCCCGCAAGCAAGCCTTAGGCACCCAGATTTGTCGTGATTGTGGGCTGGCCTTCATTGACTTCTTGGGTACCCAAATAGACTTCACTTTCGCAGAAGAATTTATGAAGGACTTCTTATTAGTGTCGTGTTGTTGATTACTAATAAGAGGTTTTGGCCGTGGTGTTGGCCTGGTCGGAACAGGGTGTTCGCCTTTTCGCCTCCATACTTGTTTCATCGGCTGAAACAATCTACTTTGCTCCCTTTTTTGGCCTCCAGTATAGGTAGTGTTCTGCTTCGTCTGTATTTGATCTGTCGTTGGCTGCTGCATCCTTCTGGCCTTTGGAAAAGAAGGGAGTACCATCTTATCCTTGACTCCGTTGTTGAGACAATCCTCTTTCTGCATCATACATTTTTGGACAAGAATAGCATTGTCAACTTCATGTGCACCCTTGGAAGGACCAGGAGTTCGTGCCTTACCTAGTTCCTTGTGTGCCTCATTTTCCAATTCAGCTATAATTCGACTATGAGTTACCCATACCTGAAGAAGTCCACTTCTTAGGTTTAGGTTGACCGCATGATCATAGATCCAGTCCTGACCCAAGACAAGAGGCTCAGTGAGGTCCTCATCTTGACACACTAGTACTTTGACTGTCATTACTTCGTCTTGAATGTAGATGGGAAGTTCCACCTCGCCCATGCAAGGGGTTTCCACACCTCCCAATCCTATGAGATATGCTTCTATAGGATTAACAGATAATTTCAACTCTTGACAGTACGAAAATTTAACAGCACTAGTGGATGCACCTGAGTCAATCAAGGCTCTTACAGTCCTTGCACCTTTTCCTTGTCCTATCTCTAAGGTTATAAAAGGACGTCGATCAATTATCCTATGAGAGCTGACACCTGAAACTTCACACATAGCCACATGATATCCTTGATCTGCATATGCATCTGTCCTAGGTTGCTCTCTACCCTGCCTTCTCAACTTCATTCTCCGGATGCGTTCCAATGCTTCTGCTTGAGCTTCTTCTCAAATTCGTTTTTCTTCTTCTTTGCGTTTCTTAGCAATGTTGAGTCGACATAGCATCTCTTCCGTCAGAGGTTCCTGATATAACTTGACTCTGCACCCGCTTATATAGCTAGGAAGAACATCACCTTCGAGGGTAGCGAGTTGAACTGCTCCACTGGTTGAGATCCTATTAATGATCATGGGTCCGTAGCCTCTTTTCTCTAGTTTTCTCGCGTGTTGTTTCAAAGTGTAGACTAGTACTAGGTCGCCTGCCTTCAAACCTTTATCCTTGACGTGGGCATCAAAGTATGTCTTCTGTCGTTTCTTAGCTGCATATATCCCAGCAGCCGCCCTCAGTCTTGTTTCTCCTAATCGTTCTAGGTCAAAGATCCTAGAGGAGAGTTCATGACCTATCCATTCATGCTCCTGTGCTACTTTCAATGTAGGTATTAAGAAATCCAATGGTAGCACTGCATTTTGGCCAAATACCATCTGAAAGGGGGTGGCTTGGAGTACCGTTTTGTAGGCCACTCGATATGCCCAAACAGCATGGTGTAGCTGTTTGTCCCAATCAGAGCGTTTATTGTTCACTAATTTTGTCAGTACATTGCATAAGATCTTATTGGTGCTCTCAGCCTGGCCATTTGCTTGAGGGTGATAGGGGGCAGACTTCTTATGTACTACCAAGAATTCTTGGAGCAGATTTTCAATAACTTCATTCAAGAAGTGAGTGCCTCTATCACTAACTAGCTCTATAGGTAGCCCGTATCTAGTGAACACATTCTCAAATAAAAACTTAGCTGTTGTTTGAGCATCGTTCTTCGTTGTGGCTTTTACCTCTACCCATTTGGTTAGATAGTCTGTGGAAACAATGATATACTCAGCATGGGAACCCTTAGCTGGGGGATTAATAGGACCTACAAAGTCTACTCCCCACTTAGAGAATGCACGTCCACCCATCATAGGTTTCAGTGGCATCTCATCTTTGCGTATAGGATACTGAGTTCGCTGACAGACATCACACCGTTTCACATAGGTATGTGCATCCATGTGGAGGGTCGGCCACCAGAAGCCCGCAAATAATATCGCCTTGATCACCCGATCTGGTCCAAAGTGTCCTCCTGCTACACCTTGGTGAGCAGTTTCCAAGATCTTGAGATATTCACTTTCATGGACACATAGTCTCAGGTAACCATCTTTACCACGCTTGTATAGATTATTACCAATGAGTGAGTAATCTAGGGCTTCTTGTTCTAAACTCCTTTTCCTAGCCATAGTCATGTCTGGAGGGAATGTTTTCGTCCTCAGGAAGGATACTAGTGGTTCACTCCAATCTGGCACTATGGACACTTGATAAAGAGTGGCATGTTCCACAGGTGGTTTAGTGCAGCAGATTGGGCATTCCTTGCACAACTTCTGGACATCAGCTTCCATCGTCGGCCAATGCACTCCGAGTCTCCTTAGTGTCTGTAGGGTTCGTTGCTTTGAGTAGTGTTGCTCTAATGCACCTACATGTGCTAGTTGCAACCATTTAGCGTACTCATCCTCTTCCAACAAGCCAAAATCCCTTGATCTATGTGCTTGTACATACTTCCTGCCATGATGTGATACTTTTGGGCTTTTACTACCTCTCTATCCTGTGTGTTTATTACTGGATGGTTAGGCCCATATGTCAATACTGGCACCAATGGCTTAGCTCACTGCGGCACCACTTCCAAATTAAACAAGTAAGCATCAGGAAGATCATCTGACACTCCTTGTGGGGCTTCTCCAGATGTGAGCCTAGAGAGATGGTCTGCTCTCAAATGAGTCTTCCCTTTCCTCACCACTACCTCAAAGTCGTATTCCATTAGTAAGAGAAACCATCTTACTAATCTACCTGTGTTGCAAGGTTTGTTTACCAAGTACAACAATGCCTGATGATCAGTAAAAAATTTAAACTTATTTGCAAGCAAGTAATGTCTAAACTTTTTAACCGCATATACCATGCCTAAGCCTTCTCTCTCAATAGTGGTGTAATTTCGTTCAGCTGCATTCAATTGTCTACTAGCATAGGCAATTGGGAGATCCATATTACCTTCACCAGTAGGTTGTGCGAGTACACATCCAATAGCGTAATTGGATGCATCCACATGAACATGGAATGTCTTGTTCCAATCTGGTGTGGTCAAGATTGGTGCTGAACATAATCTTCGTTTAAGCTCCTGGAAGGAATTCTCACATTCATCAGTCCACTCAAAGTTAGTCAGAAGTCCGTACATGGGCTTTGCAATGACAGCATACATGTGAATGAACCGGCGGTAGTAACCACAATGTCCCATGAAAGCTTGTACTTCCTTGACATTCCTTGGCCTAGGTAGCTCTGCTATGGCTCTCACTTTCTCTTCATCAATGGATATGCCATTCTTTGACACTGTGTCCTAGAATCTTGCCTTGCCTGACCATAAAGACGCACTTTTCTGGGTTCAGGCAGACTTGATATTCTCTACATTTGTCAAAGATTTGTCTGAGTTCAGGAATATGGGTTTGTCTGATGTTGGAATGAGCACAAAGATCATCAACATAGACTTCTAAGTTCTTCCTCAGGAACTCTTTAAATACATGGCACATTAGTCTCTGGAAGGTTGCAGGAGCATTGGTAAGCCCAAATGGCATTACACGAAAGGCAAATATACCCCACTCTGTGGCAAAAGCTGTCTTATGCTAATCTTCTGGGGCTATGGCTACTTGATTGTAGCCCAAAAATCCATCGAGGAAGCTGTACACTTCCTTGCCTGCTACTCTTTCTAAGAGATGCTCTGTGATAGGAAGCGGATAGTTATCTCGAATTGTGGCTGCATTGACCTTCTTCAAGTTAATGCATACATGCAACTTCCCATTTTTCTTGGGCACCACTACAATGGGGGATACCCACTCAGTGTGCTCAATTTCATAGATGAATCCAGCTTCTACCAGTCTATCTATCTCCTCTTTAATCTTGGCAGCATAGTTATCATTGTATGTGTATGGCTTTTGCTTGGAGGGTTTGGCATCTGAGGTCATGGGGATAGTGTGTGAGCATATTTCTGGGTCAACACCTTTCAAATCCTTGTAACTCCAAGCGAATACATCTCTGTATTCTCTTATCAAGGCTATTAGCTCTTGTTCTTCCTCTTCTGTCAGGTCATGGCCTATGTACGTGCATCTCTTTTCTCCTTCTTCCACATCTACCACTATTTTCTTGGTGGTTTCTTTGTTATCATAGGCCTCCCCTGATTGTGCCTCTCGTTTAGGCATTCTGATCATGACTCTCTTGTCATCTATCTCATACTTCTTAAAAATTTTCGGGACCTCAAACAAAGATTCTTCCTCTGCTTGTGTGACTTCTCTCTTCTTTCTTTTCTTTCCTTCTTCCTTAGGAGTTACATGCGTGGCTAGCCTTACATCATTTGTAAGCTCTCCGTGCCTCTAGGGTTGAAATTCTACTTCATAGAAGTATTCTTCATCTGATGCAAAGGGTGGGTCCATAATGATTGACTCTAGATCGGAGTCACTTGCATCCTCAAATGCATCAGAGCTAGGTTCACACTCTTCTAACACTGCCTCTCCCATGATCGGCTCTATGGAGAAGACTTAAATGTCATAGCCATCTTCATCACAGTGGGGTGTCCATTGTTCCTCATTGATGGCTACATCCATTGTTGCTAAGATTTCTACCCAGCCATGGGGTTCAAATTCTTCATCAGGAAATACTACAGGTGCATAGGCTGGGTCTTGAATGGGTCTATGTGTTTCGTTTGCACCTATTTCTCTGGCCTTTTCTCTTTTCTCCTTCTACTGCCACTTTGCACATCCATAAGTGGGTTTCTTCATGCATCCATGAGGATCCTGATCCTATGGAATGCACAGATTCCGTATCATCTTTGGCTCTATGGATGGGATTCCATTGGATAGGAGGGACATCTCTATGAGAGTAATCTTTTAGATTCACTTTGGTCGTAACACCTAAGTGTTGCAGGTACAAGGAGTTGGTTCCCTAGTCCTGTACCACTTGCAACTGTCGCATAAAGGGTCGTCCCAAAATCATCTCATAAGCATGGTTCTTGCTAAAGTCACATATGGCGAAAGTGTGCTCAAACTCAACACCACAGGTGGTGAGAGTTATTCCTTCTAACAACCCTAGGGGTCTCTCTATGTGACCATCGGCCATTTGCAATTTCATCCTTGTGGGCCTAAGTGCTGGCTTGCCCCAACGCTTCCATAGGGAAGTGGTAGCAATTGCAACACCTGCGCCTGAGTCTAGAATGGCCTTGGTGGTGTATCCTTGATGGGTGATAGGAAGATATGTGTTTCCATCTTCGCCCTCACTCATGTCTGCTATCTTCTCCAATGGTATTTCTGGCACTGTTCTCTGGGATCCTACCTGGGAACGAGGTTTTGCTATCTCTGGTACTTGTTTGGCTACATGTTTCCATAGCTCTGGCCTAACTTTGAGTAGTTCTTCTAAAGTGCGATTGCACAACACCTTAGTGTTCTTCACTACCTCCGTGTTCCTAGGTATGACTGAATCTTCGTTTCTTACCATGACCGTGGGTGCTCTCATACAGGTGGACTTAGCTTCCCATGGGCCTGTGAAGTGAGGTAATTCTTGTAGAGAGTTAGACTCAAAGTCTAATCTTTCCTGAGATTGGGTGCTCTCCTGCTCCTCATAAATGGATGGGATGTCTTGTGGGAATTGGTTGTGTGCATCATCCACAAGTTCAATAGGAGGAGGGACTTCACTTTCTTTAGCCCATTTGTCTTCTTGAATCTCTCGTAGGAATTCGGGTGTGAACCGATTCATAGAAGAGGATGTGTCTGGCTCCGTAGAGTTAGGCACATAGGCTTCAGGCACATAGGCTTCCTGGGCAGGAAGACTTGCTCCTTCACTTGCCTTGTCCTTATGTTGAGAGGCGGGTTCCTTTTCTAATTGTGCAATCAGCTTCTCTATTCTTTCAAGCAGTCCATCAAAGTGTAACTGTGTCTTCGCTGAACTAGAGATGTTAAATAGGCGACTGGCTTCAAACATGGTCTGAGCCAATTCCACCATCTTAGCACAAATTTTGGTTCGTTCTAGCTGTAGTTATGCTCTATGGTAACACTTTTCATGATCAGTTACGTTTGGCCCTTCTTGGATTCTGGCCTGATATGCTTTAAGCATCATGTTTAAGTCCTCGGGAGTGGGATCTGCTAGGACTGATCCTACTCTTGGGAGTGGTGGGATTAGGTGAGGCGGGTTGGAAGGTGGCGGGTCGGATGGAGTTGGGAATGGTGGAGGTGATGGAGGTGGGGCAGTGTGAGAGGGAGTTTGAGATGTGAGTTCAGTTATCCTGGCCTTTGTTTCTCTGAGGCTTTCCTCGAGTTCACTCATCTTTTTTTCCCATTGCCTTTTCATTCTTTCACGACTATCTCTCCAAGCTCTAGTCCTCTTCTTTGTCATGCTCTCCGTTTCACTAACATCTGGGCTCTTTTCTTGGCCTACGCTTTGGTTCTGTTGCA
This sequence comes from Ceratopteris richardii, assembly GCA_020310875.1. Lineage (NCBI taxonomy): Eukaryota > Viridiplantae > Streptophyta > Polypodiopsida > Polypodiales > Pteridaceae > Ceratopteris > Ceratopteris richardii. Next base: position 152,001,465 of record CM035426.1, on the reverse strand, counting down.
AGGCTTGGGCTCTAGTGATTACTTGTATTGGTGCAGTGGAAGTCACACTCCCTGTGGAGTCTACAACTAACCCAATAACGTTGATAGGAGTGATTTTTGGCATATTATTGGGGTTCTTTGGGCAATCTCGTAAGAGAAGCTCCTTTTCACAGTCTTGGCAAAAGCCCTGGATCGTCACTGACTGGGGTTGTGTAGGTGGAGGCACGTGACAGTCACGAATGAGATGATCTTCTTGACATCTGTAGCATGGTCCTCTAGGGAATGGAGGTCTTACTTGCCTAGGTTGGGGTCTAGGGTTGGGGTTTGCGTACATGACGTTTGTGTAATGTGACTCCCAACTAGGTTCATTTGGCTCTTCACTATAGTAGGACTCACCATGTTCAGGAGACTGCATGTAGTAGGCCTGGGGGCTATCAACATGTGTAGAATCAAAACTGTGGTCACTGGGATCACTTTCTGAAAGCACTGGTGTTACAGGGACTATAGCTCTATTCAGGTTTTCTTCTGCAGCAGCATACTTTACCGGAATCACATTAGCTGGAGCAGGGGGTTGTTGTGCTAGCACAGGCTGAGGCCTTTGTTGGTTTTGGTAGGGTTGGTAGGTTTGTTGAGGCCTCGCATACTACTGAGATGGGTATTGGTTCTGGTATCTTCCTTGTTGAGGGTATGGTTGTGGGTACGTCTGCCTAACAGTTTGCTTATTGTAGGGGCAATCTTGCACGGTGTGATTGGTGTACCTCCGTTCTATAGTGGAGTACTGGCTACTAGGATTTACTTGGGGTTGAGCCATAATGGGACATACGTTCGCCATGTGGTCACCCCCACAAGTATAACATCTTTTCACAGGGGCAAACCTTGGGATCTGTTTGCTAGTGACACCTAATTTCTGAGCTACTTTCTCTGCAAGTTCCTCAATTGATGTGGATTGCGTGGAAGAGAGGCTAGAGGCACTATCTGAATCTTTGTATATCTTGGAAAGCTCTAACTCCTCCCCTAGGTTATCCTCGATGTCAATGCACATACGTACACACTCTTCTATAGTCCTAGGGTCCTTCAGATACAGAGGAAGTGTTATGTCTTATGCCACTTTTAGAGAATTCGATAATGAAAGCCTCTAGGAGTTGGTCTATACTCCTGAACTGCCTCTCGTTTAGTGGCTGAAACCATGTCAGGGCAGTGTTCCTAAGGGTTAGACCAAAGGCATTGTACTGCGTGAACAGATCTTCAACTTGTTCCGCTCTCAAGACTTGCCTAAACTCAACCACATGATCATATGGATCTCCAGTGCCATCGAAGTAGTTCTTCATGGACTTAACCAGTTGTGTAGGTCTCAATGTTCTTATGTGTTCTCTAGGTCTCGGCAAAGGGAAATCATCGGCATTTCTTCGGTTCCCTGGGGCTCTATGTCCCTCAGGTTCTACTCTGTTTGTTTCCGTCCTCGTTCTTTCTCTGCCCCCTGGGTTGGCAAAGCTTACTTCTGGCCTATCTCTACTTCTGTCTCTTTGAGTTCCATGAGCTTGGGATGTTCCAGCTCCAGGGTGACCATAGGACACATTCGATCTTGGTTGGGGGAAAACAAATTCACCCTTCCAAGTGTAAGCATGTCTATCATGTTCTGTAACCACAAAGATCCTCTCTGAAGCGTGATCTAAGTAGGTCACTCTGCCTGGGCTATCTGAATCTTTAAACTCATAGATCATGATTGTTCCTATATCATTTGGTCGATCAGATTTATACCTCCAAAAGGCTTCATCAGTCTCTCGATTCAGAAGCAGATCTATGCTCTTGTTGTCTTGGGGAACCCACTCGGGATTGAGGATTCTAGTAAGAACAGATTTCCCTCGAGGGGTCCTAGGTTCTTCGCCCATGTTTCCTTGCTCTAGGTCACCTAAATCCACTTCTGAGATCACATTCCCAAATTCGTCTGTCCTATCTAGGTGACTGGTGACTACGTATATGGTTCCTTCTTTGTCCAAGTATGCTCCATTTTCAAACTTAACAGCTGGGTGCTCTAGTCCTATGGATTGGTCAGGGTTTTTAATATGAACCACGGATCTTCCTAGACCGTCCTCATAGATGCTAGCACCTAATCGGTTGGTCCTAAGGTATTCCAGCTGCGTCTTGTACGGGCCTTCTACCCTGTGCAAGTATGGCACTCCTGAACTTCCCGTAGGTCGGTCCATGCCTTGAGACATCTCTGATTCACTGGTCTCAGAGCTAGGGTAGTATGAGTGGTGGCTTATTTGCTGGGCCCAAGACCTAGCAGTGTGGTTGACACTAGCCTCTGAAGACCTAAGACTTTGTCTATCTCTCCCTAGATGTCGCCCTGATCTAAGGTTCATAAGCCTAATTGAATAGCCCAAATTTGCCCAAGTACAACCTCGTTGCTGAGTTCTTTTGTATCAGTCACTTGATTCTTTTTTAGTCGATTATCGTGTTTATGCTCTTGTCAGAAATCACGTCGTCAGGAATATTTGAGTTAATTTTTGCACTGTAAGTTGATCGTTCTACGTTAGATTCTTTCCTTTAAGGTTATCGCATCACGAAGAAATTATGTTTAATCCTGAACTTGAGTGCATAGGTAGTCTTCAACTTGATTGATGCCTATCGTTGCCCTGACTTACTAATAGCACTAGTCGTTCTTAGCCTAAGCTAGGAATTGACAAAGGGAGTTGAGAATTTCCAACCTTTTGGTTCCTTCTTGGTTGCCCTTGAGTGCCCAGGAAGCGTGTTCCCAAGCTTGCACTTACTCTGGCTTAGAATGCCCTCAAGTGCTTTTACTGGACCTGTAAAAGTCCCACGGTTAGCTCAAGACTTAGATTCAAATGACACAATATACCACTTTCATGCATGTAACTCACAGACCAAATTATCCTTTGCCTTTATGGAAAACAATCCCAAGGATCCCTCAGTTTTCCTACCTCGGGGTATGGTCAACTTCAAAAAACCCTATCTAATAATCCTGATATTAATTTTCACATAACCAGTGGAAGTTTTGGTTGTACTCCCCACGAGCTTTCCAACAAAACAAGAATCACAACAAACGGATTTCGTATGAGAAAGTTATGTCAGTTTAGGCTTCAGGGATTTAAAACAGGGTTCAAACAGGCCAACAGGGCAACAGGTTTTCCTCGGGTTATTTGCCTATAGCCTCCTTATGTGCTCTAGAGTCCATGATCCATGTCCAAAATTAGCCAAAATCTTCAAATTAAAAAAAACCTAAAAAATTGGCCGAAATTGGCTGTCAATCGCGATCGACTGGGCTGTCAATCGCGATGGACAGGTGTCAATCGCGATGGATTGGTGTCAATCGCGATGGACTGGTATCAATCGCGATGGACTGGTGTCTATCGCGATGGACTGGTGTCAATCGCGATGGACTGGTATCTGTCACGATGGACTGGTATCCGTCGCGATGGACAAGAATCTCGACGAAAGGGGGTGTCAATCGCGATGGACTAGCTGTCCGTCGCGATGGACAATGTCAATCGCGATTGATGCTATCAATCATGATGGACTGAAAAAATGCAAATTTTCCAAAAATTTTTATGGATTTGTGATGTGCAAGGTCTTTAGTCTACTGTGGTGCACTTAATTTTACCAATAGATGAAATTTTCTGTCAATCGCGATGGACAGAAGCTTGCGGCACAGAGACAGTTCTGCACATTTCCGTACCTGCGCGACGTGCTGGAGATGATGGGATGGCCAATACCTGCAAGTAAACTCAAAAACATGCAAAAACAGTGCACACAAGATCGCTTACTCGCTCTCTCTCACACTTGAAATGAGGGAAATGAAAGGGGAAGGAGATATAGTCAAAAAACTAAAATTTTTTGCGATGATGGAGATGGAGGTGGAAGATGATGGGGATGATGATGATGATGATGATGATGAAGTAAGGATGAGAAAAGTAAGGAAAAGTAAAGAAATTACCTACAACGTCAACGTCACAACTCTACGTCTTACCATCACACGCTCGTCCTCAAAGCTCGATCCCCGGCAACGGCGCCAAAATTTGGTGTAGCTCAGTGATGAGTAGCACCTCCTTTAATGTCAATCCGGGAAGACGTGAGGATGCTATGAAGACCTCGAGCAAGTGAAGGCATAAGTGCGTGAGTGAGAAGCACACTAACATGCACACACATACACACACACGCACACACACAGTAAGACAAAGAGTGAGAAGCAATGGAGTTCTTAGATTACTTTCAAAAAGCTCTTACAAGTTCAAATCTCTTACAAGCTCTCCCCAAAATGAGCTCTCTAGCTCTATTTATAGTTTTTGACTAGGTTTTGGCCCTGTCCAGACCTAGTGTCCGGCCTAGTTAAAAATTAGGTTCCAGGGCCAATTTGAGGGCTTAAACGGAGTCTAAAAAATACGAAAATTGATATGTAGGTACTTCTAAGGCTCCTCAAGCTCAAGGACTCCTTGGCTTGCACAAAATGGAGCTACAAAAATATGAAATGGTATTTACAATGATTGTTAGTGATAAGAATCACTGTTATAAAGATGTTGATTTGGAAAAATTTGAAGGGCCTATCTGCCAGATTTGCGTCGACTGCTTTGTCTACTTAATCCTTCACCTCGCTCTGACTCTCTCCGCTGGCTTCCTTGTCTAGTCAGTCCTTGGGTGCCCATACTGCTCTCAACAACTCAATATCAACATAAGATCCTGTTCAAGGTCAAGGCAAAGGTTCGAGTACTGGTTCTCATCATAGAAGAAGAGGGAGCACTTAAAGCTACTCAGAAGACTTCATCATGACAACAGTGATTTTTATCACTAAACCAATGTATTATATGTATATATATCCAAATATCGTGAAGGTGACTCCATTTTGTTGCAAGCTGAGGAGTCCTCTAGCTTGAGGAGTCTAAGTAGAAAGTTCACACCAATTTTTGTAATTTTTGGAAGTCGTTAGATAGTTCAAATTAGAGATAGAACTTATTTTTTAACTATTCCGGTCACTAGATGTGAAACTGATGAAAACAAAGCAAAAACTATAAATAGAGCTAGAGAGCTCATTTTGAGGTTGTTTTTGTTAGTTTATGATTGAACCTATGAGCTAGAGATGGAAGAGCTATTGTAACTAGATGATGATGAATATGATTATGAGTTCTTTTCTTGCCTTCTATTGATCTCCATCATGACTTTCCTAGTGTGTGTGTATGCATGTGTGTGTATGCTCTTGCATTTCTCACCATTTTCTTCATACACATGATTCACTCTTGATCTTCATATCGACCTAACCTCTCTGCTAATTGACAATTAGGAGGTGAAGCTCCTCGTGTTGGTACTTCCCATTGTGCTAGAGTGACACCAAATTTGGCGCTATAGTTGGGGAAAAGATCTAGGTTGAGCGTGTGATGGTAAGTGTATTGGAGAAAATCATTGGAAGGTAAAATTTCTTTGTTGTTTTGTTGTTTTGTTGTTTGATGCTAGTTTTTACACACTTTTACTCCTATATTCTTCTAGTATCATTCCCTATCATTATCTCAAACTCCAAAAAATCACAAAAAATCTGTCATATTCCCCCTTTCTCTTCTCTTTCCCTCATTTGTGTGTGTGCGAGAGTGAGAGAGAGCTTTTGCATGAGTATGTTCATGTTTTTTGGTGCATTAATCTTGCAAGGCGGCCTCTGGACACCACGGATCTACTAGAAACATAGGTAAAAACTCCATTTTTTCTCAAAAAATTACCATTGAAGCTGACCATCATGACTGTCAGGAAAGGTATGAATTTGAGCAAACTTTTTGCATGAAGGAGGAGCTTAGCTAAGCGCTTGCACACATCTATGCTTCATTTTGTGAAAGTGCATGATTTTTTGACCATCGCGATGATGACACATCATCACGATTGCATCTGAACATCGCGACGGTCACTGATCCTCGTGGCGATTGGCTCACGCCATCATGATTGCGTCTCATCATCACGACGGTGACTCACCATCATGATGGTGCTTGACAATAGTGATCCTAACTGGCCGTCGTGGATTGATCATCACGACTGTGCCTGATCGTCAGGACCTTGACCATCGCCGCTTGATCATCGTGTGCTGACCATTGTGATCCTCACTTATCATCGTGGGTTGACTGTTGTGACTTGATCGTCGCGATCCTAAGTGATTGTCGTGACTTGATAGTAACGATTGTGACTGGCCATCATAAGGTTGACCATCGTGAACTTTTGACCATCGTGGGTGTCACACCATCGCGATTGTGACTGATCATCGCGATTGCGTCTGACCATCACGACTGTCAGACAAAATGCAAAATTAGGGTTTTTTGCACAAATTTTCAATTTTTTTGGCCCAATTTTTGGGCATTAATTGTGAACTCTTGTGTGTGGTATAGAGCAAAGAAAGAAGCTGAAAAGCACCTTGAGTTCTTGAGCAAGGTCAAAACAACTACTTTTTAAGTCCAAGAGAACTCTGTAAGTGGAATTTCCATTTCTTAAATTGTTGATGATTGCTTTGAGTATAGTTGTGTTGTGATCAACAGAGTGTCTTAGGACTCCTAGTGTAGCCAGATATCACCCTAGCTCATTGAGTGGTAAGTAGCTGACGAGAGAAGACGTGAGTGGGTGAAGGGACCAAGCCTAAATGAATTTTTGTGAATCGAATACGCAATGCTCAAATGAATTAAACTCAAAACATATCAAGACGATTCCTTACGGCAAATGTAAACAAGACAAGAAGCTCTAAAGAAAATTCAAAAAGAACTAAGTGATTGACAGAAGTAAAGGGGTGAGTGCAGTTAGGCTAGATTAGGATTAATGAACTTGAGGTTTGGAAAGTAATTAGGGGAAAGTGATAAACCTAGTGTCTGATCTTTCGAAGCTAGCATAAGGAATAAAACACGATCATGGGTACAATAGCTAGGCAGTTATCCATATGAGGTTAGCTCAGATACAAGTGACTCCGATATGTCTTTCAACACAAGTAGACCAGGAGTGTCGTTTAATGTAACCCACCTAGAAAAGAGGAAGGGACCCTACAAAACTCAGTTGTAGTATATTCGTACAAATAGATTGGGTGCCCGAGTATATGAGGATGGCCTTCACAGGTGAGTGATTCAACTACATAATCCCGATCAACCTATGGGATTAGAACATCCAGCCATTAAGTTTGAAGACGAGGTTTATATACACAAGGAAGGGACCATGTAAATTGTCGCAATTAGGGCGAACTCAACCAATGACCTAGGAGAAATGGTAGAGAACGCAAACATAGATGCGGAAGGACATGGTAAAAAGATTGAGGAACCCAAACCACCAAGAGGTAAATCCATACTGACAAGGGTGATAACTCCTAAGTGGATGCCCCAGGACAATAGGAGTATAGAATTGTTCTCGAATAAGGAAACTGACGAAGCCTTTTGGAGATATAGGTGAGAACAATCTACTATGGCAGGATCAAACACGATTTATGAACTAAAAGACCCAGAGATTCCAAGAAAGGTAGTATACTTAGATGAGACCTCAGAACGGATGTAAAAGGTCACAAAACATGGACGACATGCATATACATGGAGAGGAGAATTAGTTTCCCCTCTAGTGAAATCATAAGCACCTAAGGGTAGTTTGGGTGATGGCGCATCCCAAGGACATAGAGAGAAGAACAAGGAAGGTGCAGAAAGTAGTTTCATCCATCCTACAGGAAGGGAGAGGGCTCCTACTGCAAGCGGAAGGGTTGAACGAGAACCTCTCAGGGATCATAGGGCACATGGGGGTGGGTACAGACTTCCCCTACCTAGAACAAGAGACCACCCTAGAACCTTGAGGCCTACTCAATTAGTGAAGACTATGAAGAATTGTTTTGACGGATTGGGAGATCCTTATGAGCACGTAGCAAAATTCAAGCAGGTGCTACAGGTTGAACAAGTTGAAGATATGTTTACACAATTTAATGCCTTTGGACTCACTCTAAAGGGTGATGCATTGGATTGGTTCCGACCATTGCACCAAAATCGATTTGGAGACGTCCATCACATGATGGAGTCCTTCATTACAGACTTTTCTAAGAGTGGAATCAGACACAACACGTCTTCCTTGATACACACATTCAAACAAACCCCTCAAGAGACAGTGAGGATGGCCGGTCAAAGATTTAGATGGTACATAGAAAGATGTCCCCCTTTGGAAGTACCCACTCCAACTAAATTAATAGCTTTGTTCATAGATGGCCTTCTGAGTGCTAAGCTAAGATCATACGTCTTCGCGAAGGAGCCAAGAACCTTGGATCAATGTTTGCAAATCTGTGTAGACATAGAAGATAACTTAGGAGACGAAACAAAACTTCCTAAGGTTCGCAAAGACTCGGATAGCACCACATAAACTTCATCCATGCATTCCAATTCAATTGAACAAGTGGCCAAACGATTGGGAGTGTCAAGTAAACCAAGCATCAAATTAGCCCCCCCTCAAAGGTGTTATACATGTGGAGGCGACCATATGGCAAACATGTGTCCACATGCATTGCAACCCATAGGAAACTCTAATGGAGTGTATTGTACTATAGAGCAAAGGTACACAAACCACACTGCTCAGGATTGTCCATATAACAAACAAGTGGTTAGGCAGAACTACCCTCAGCAATATCAGCCACGTAGATACTAAGGGCAATACCAGCCACAACAATATTATTGAGCCCCCCCTCAGTATCAAATGCCAACTCAAGCACAGCCAAGACCGCAACTTGTCCTAGGACAACAACCTCCACCCCCTGCTAATGTAGTGTCATTAAAGTATGCTACACTGGAGGAAAATTCTAACATGGCATTAGTACCCACGACCCCTTTAATCACAGATAATGACCCTAATGCAAACGGTTTTGACTCCACTCATGTGGATAGCCCACTGGCATATTACACGGAGTCACCAGAAAACTGAGACCCGTACTATGAGAATCCTGTGTATGAGCAAAACTGGGAACTAGATTATGCTCAGGTCATGTACGCAAACCCCAACCCGAGATCGCAGGCTAGACCACTAAGACCACAAGCACCCAAAGGACCATGTTATAAATGCCAAGGAGACCACTTCATATGAGATTGTCCACATGAAGCAACTGCAGTGGAGTCGCAATATTTCAATATTCAAGGCTTTTGCCCTGAATGCGAAAAGGATCACTTCATAAGAGATTGCCCCAAGAACCCTGTGAACACCTCTACGAAAGTGACTCCCATCAAGGTGATATGCATAGTGCAACATTCTGAAGGATCTATACCTTAATACATACCCATACAGACAGTTACTAGAGCCCAAGCAGAAAGGCAAACACAACTACAAAACCCATGAAAAATAACTGAAGCCAGTGAAGTAGAAGAATCAAAAAGAAGGAAAACTAGAACTTGGAAAGAGTCACGAGAGCGACACAAGAGGAAATGGGGTAAAAAGATCAGTGAGTTAGAGGAAAGCCTAAGGGAAACTAGGACTAAAATCTTAGAAATGACATCACAAGAGGTTGAACCACACATAATCACCTCTACCAGGATTAGTACTAGCAGACCCCACCCCAGAAAACCTTGATATGATGTTCAAATCCTATCATGAAAAGATACAAGAAGGACCCCATGTAGGAGAATCTAGCAAGAATTACCCTCGAGATGACTTAGAAATTGAGAGAACCAAACAGTGCATGAAAATGGTGGAGTTAGCCCAGGCAATGTTTGAGGCATCACAATACCTCAATTGGGAAATTATGGCCAGGCTTGAGCTACATTTTCAAGGACTCCTAGAGAAACTAGGGCAAGTTCTATCTAACCTAGTGAAAGTCAGCTCTAGCACACAAACTAGTCCAACTGGAACCCTTGAAGACCACTCTATTCAAACGGACTAGGTCAGATGTAGAAAATCATCAAATGGGTTATATGGATTCACATGCCATCTTGAAAGAGATTCAAGAAGAAAGATGGAAACAGGAACAAGAATCTCGACCACCCATACTCGAGATTGATGACTTAGGAGAATAGTTCCTTGCAGATATCCCATCTATCTATGGAGATAAAGTAGATGATTGGTCAAATGAGCACACTAGTTTTAAATCTAACTCTTTGCAAGAGTTACCTCACTTTGCGGACCCTTGGGAAGAGTGTTCGGTTCAAGTGAAAGCCCCTACTATTTGAGTAAGGGGAGAGGACTCAGTTCTTCCTTGGAATACAGAAGCCATTCGGAACACAAAAGTTCAATGCCATTTAACCCTAGACGAGCTGTTGAAGATCAAACTTAAACTATGGAAACATGTAGCAAACTAGTTCCTAGAAATAGCCACAACCTCTGCTAGACCAAGTGCATGAGGAAAGGTTCCTCACATACCCCTAGATAAAGTGGCCGATGCGAGTGAAGGTGAGGAAGGTAATGCTTATTTGCATATTACGTACAAGGGCCACACTACCAAAGCCATCCTAGATACAAGTGTAGGTGTAGCCATCGTGACCACTTCACTCTGGAAACGTTGGGGAAAACCAGCCCTTAGAAGCACGAGGATGAAGCTGCAGATGGCAGATGGACACATCAAAAGACCCTTAGGATTTTTGGAAGGAATTACTCTATCCACTTGCAGAGTAGAATTTGATCACACCTTTGCAATATGCGATTTTGGGAAAAACCAAGCATACGAGATGATCTTAGGTAGAAATTTTATGCGACAATTGCAGGTTGTACAAGATTGGGGAACCAACTCTTTATACCTACAACACCTAGGAATAACCACGAAAGTGAACCTCACAGGCTATTCACATAGAGATGTACCACCTTTGCAATGGAATATGGTACATAGGAACGAAGAGGAGAAGGAATCGATACATTCCTTAACATGAGATCCATATTGGTTACATGAGGATACACAACTGTGGATGTGTAAAATCGAAGCCAAGGAAGAGAAGCGTGCTACAACAAGAGCGACAGGAGTAGGAAACCCATCTAGACCCATTGAGGACCCAACATATGTCCCAGTAGTATTTCCTATGGTTGGGCAGAGATATTAGCAACTATGGGTATTGCAATTAACGAAGAACAGTCGCGATTTTCAAAACACGATTCTGTGCTCAACATCGCGATTTTCAAAACACGATTTTCTGCTCAAAATTGCGATTTTCAAAACACGATTCTGTGCTCAACATCGCGATTTTCAAAACATGATTCTGTGCTCAACATCGCGATTTTCAAAACACGATTTTCTGCTCAAAATCGCGATTTTCAAAACACGATTTTCTGCTCAAAATCACGATTTTCAAAACACGATTTTGTGAAAACACAATTTTGTGAAAACACGATTCTCAAGGTACAAAATCGCGATTTTCTTGAAGTTCACAAAATCGCGATTTTTTCCAAAAGGTCTTGTTTGCCTGTTTTGAACCCCAGAAGCCTGATTTGACATAACTTTTTCATCCAAAGTCCATTTTTTGAGCTCTATAGCTCGTTGGAAAGCTCGTTTCGAATCCTATAGGATCTCAACTGTTTTTTTCAAGAATAACATGTTGATTTTCAAAGATAGGATAATTTGAAGTTGACCCTCAAGTGGGACTAGGGAACCAAGGGGGCTCCAAAGAATTTTGAACCATACCAAAGGGAAAATTTGGACTCTTGACTAAAGCTTATGAACCTGAGATCTGGTAGACACTTAGGCAAGGATAAACAAAGCATTAGATCTTTTGAGGCTAGTGTCAACCATACATCCAAGTCTTGGGCACAACAACTAAGTGGTCATCTGTTACTAAGTTCAGACACAAGTGATTTAGAAATGTCTTTTAGCATGGGAAAACCTGCAGGTGGCTCAGGAACTGCCCATCTACAGACACCAGAAGGTCCCTATAAGACACAACTAGAATATATTCGAACCAACCGATTAGGCGCTCACATCTATGAGGATGGCCTGAGGCGATCAGTGGTCCAACTCAAAAATCCAGATCAATCCTTTGGACTTGAACACCCGGTGGTCAAGTTCGAAGAGGGTTCATACATTGATAAGGAAGGAACCATGTATGTGGTCACCAACCTACCAGATAGGACCGATGAGTTTGGAAATGTCATTCATGAGAATGAGATAGGAGACCTAGAACAAGGAAATGTAGGACAAGGACCCCAGACTCCTAGAGGTAAGTCAGTTCTGACCAAAGTGATCACACCAGATTGGATCCCTCAAGACAACAAAAGCATAGAACTCTTCTTGAATAGAGAAACAGAGGAAGCCTTTTGGAGATTCAAGCCAGATCAACCTAGCCAATTGGGCATAGTCATCATCTATGAATTCAAAGATCCGGAGATACCAGGCAAAGTTGTCGACCTGGATAAAACATCAGAGAAGATATTCTTGGTAACAGAACATGATAGACATGCATATACTTGGAAGAGTGAATTGATTTTCCCTCCACCAAGATCCAATGTTTCCCATGGCCTCCAAGGAGTAGGATCATCCCACGCTCATGAAGCCCAGAGAGAAAGAACTAGAGAGAGACCTGAGGTAAGTTTTTCACACACCGTGGGCAAGAATAGGTCAGGATTTGAAAATGAAAGACCTGAAAGAGAGAGACATCAAGCACATAGGCAACAAAGAGAGGAACATGATTTTCCATTGCCTAGACCCCGAGAGCACCCAAGAACCCTTAGACCCACTCAAGTGATCAAGGCAATGAAGAATTATTTTGACGGGTCAGGAGATCCTTATGATCATGTGGCCGAGTTCAAACAAGTGTTAAGAGCTGAACAAGTTGAGGATTTGTTCACCCAGTACGAGGCATTTGGTCTGACTCTTAAGGGCACTGCCTTAGCTTGGTTTCAACCATTGAGTAGTCGCAACTATCGCGATATAGGTCAACTGTTAGAAGAATTCATTGTAGAATTTTCCAAGAGTGGTATCAGGCATAACACTTCATCTTTCACCCCAAGAAACAGTGCGACTAGCAGGTAGAAGGTTTAGACAGTACCTAGAAAGATGCCCTGCTCCAGAGCTACCCACACCAGCCAAACAAGTGGCTTTGTTCTTAGATGGCTTACTGAGCACAAAGTTAAGATCATATGTCTACTTGAAAGAGCCTAGATCCATAGAAGAGTGCGTGCGGACATGCATTGACATAGAAGATAACTTGGGTGAGGAGTTAGGATTATCCAAACTCTATAAGGATTCAGATAGTTCTACTAGTCATACTTCAAAAATCTCCACGGAAATAGAGGAGATAGCTGAGCAAGTTGCCAAGAAGTTGGGAGTCCAAAATAAACAAACACAGAGAGTCACTCCAGTGAATCGGTGTTATACTTGCGGAGGCGACCACATGGCTAATGTATGCCCATTGCACAACCAGAACATGAGAGAAAGGAATGCTCCATATTGCACTATTGAGAGAAAATATACGAACCACACGGCTCAAGATTGTCCCTATAATAGGCAGGCTGTTAGACAGAATTATCAACAACCTTACCAACCAGGTAGGTATCAAAACCAATACCAACAGCCATATTATAGACCACAACAGCAATATCAGGCACAATATAGGCCACAACTAGTCTTGGGAAACCAACCACCAGCTCCTGCCAACGTGATTCCAGTCAAATGTGCTGTGGGAGAGGAAAATCCAAATAGAGCATTGGTGCCACTAACCCCATTGATACCAGATAATGACTCTCATGCTCATAGTTCAGACTACTCCCATGAAGGTAGTCCACATGCTTATTACACAGAGTCACCTGAACATAGTGAGATTTACTCGTATCAATATGAGGCACCACCCATGGAACAAAATTGGGAGCCAGAATACTCCAATGTCATGTACAAAAATCCTAACCCTAGGCCCCAGTTGAGACAAATGAGACCACAAGCCCCTAGAGGATCTTGTTTCAGATGTCAAGGTGACCATTTCATTCGTGACTGTCCCCACCCACCATCTCCGAGTCAAGGACAGGCTATCACAATACAGGCTTTTTGTTCTGATTGTGGCAAAGACCATCTCCCTAGAGATTGTCCAAGAAACCCCTCCAGTGCACCCAAGATTACACCCATTAATGTGGTAGGCTTAGTGGCAGATTCAAGTGGCTCCTATACAAGCTGTCACTAGGGCACAAGCCTTAAAACATGATAAAACAGCAGAACAATCAGAGTCGAGTGAATCAGGAGAGCCTAGTAAGAGGAAAAAAAGAACATGGAAGGTTACCAGAGAGAAGGCCAATCGCAAGTGGAATAAAAAGTTATCGGAACTAGAAGAAAGCTTAAGAGAAGCGAAAACAAAAATAGAAGACATTGCATCTCAAAGCCCCTCGCATGCCGAAACTCCATCCACTCCACCTCATCCCACCCCACCACCTATTGTAAATAGACCGCAACCAGGGTCTGTTCTTGCAGATCCAACCCCAGAAGGCTTGGACATGATGTTCAAGGCCTACCAGGCTCGACTTCAAGAAGGGCCTACAACTGCAAACCTAGACAAGAGTTACCCTAGAGCAGATTTAGAGATTGAACGGATGAAAATGTGCATGAAAATGGTAGAACAAGCTCAAGCTATACTTGAGACTAGTCAAAAGTTCAATAAGACAAACTCTGTCAAACCAGATTTGCATTTCCAAGGGTTACTAGAAAGATTAGAGCAGTTGGTAAACAAACCACAAGTTTCTTTACCTCCACAGGCTCAACTAGTTATTGAGAGAGTGAGAGGAAGCTCACCACCAATGGGAGCTTATGTTCCTAATTCCACGGATGTTGGAATGCCTCCTTCAATTCAACAGTACTCTCAAGAGTTCTTGCGGGAAATACAAGAAGAGAAATGGGCCAAGGAGAAGGGTAACTCCCCTCCTATTCCTGAGATTGATGATCTTCATGATCAATTTCCCCAAGACATTCCATCTATTTACGGAGATGAAGCAGAACAACAAGAAGACGAAAGATTAGATTTTGAATCTAATACCCTAGAAGAACTGCCTCAATTTTCAGGTCCATGGGAATCTGAATCTCTCCAGATTAGAGCTCCCACAATACTGGTTAGACATGAAGACTCAGTGGTCCCAAGAAACACTGATGTCGTGAAGAACACTAAGGTTCAATGTCATCTCACTGTAGAAGAGCTGCTCAAAGCAAAGCCTGAGCTATGGAATCATGTGAAGGATCAGGTTCCAGAACTTGAGTCCAATATGCCAAAAACAGGCTCTAAGCAAAAAGTACCAGAGATACCTCTAGACAAAATAGGGGACATGTGTGAGGGTGAAGAAGGTAATACTTATCTTCCAATCACCTACCAAGGTTACACAACCAAAGCAATCATAGATTCAGGTGCTGGTGTTGCTATTGCGACCACCTCCTTGTGGAAGCAATGGAGCAAGCCCACATTAAGACCAACTAGAATGAAGCTTCAAATGGCCGACAGTCATTTTGAAAGACCTCTAGGATTGCTCGAAGGGATAACTCTAACCACTTGTGGTGTGGAGTTTGAACATACATTTGCTATATGTGACTTTGTTGGGGGATTCTTTGACAAGAAGGAGTTTGAGGGTTTGTAGGAGAAAATGAAAAGACCAAAAGAGAAAATACACCTTGGAAGTTTCTGCCGTTTGATTACAATAAGAAAAGTACAATGTTTGAAATACAAGATACACCAATACCTCTCTGTGCACAATCCCACAGAGTGCCCAATTACAAGATATCCAAGATCCCAATGTCCTCTTGCTGCCGACCTCCTCTGCAACAGACCTCCACCTGCTTCAAGCTTCTCCTTGTGCACACCTTGCACCAAGCTTCCACAAAGGGGGGAGGAGTGAATACCTGCTGTCGGCAAGCGTACACTGCCAAAGGACCTTGAGATACTTGGGGGAACTCTAGCTTAGCACACCTCTGCACCAAAATCCTTGGTCACTCTCTATGCACCTTGCACTTCCACTTCTGTGCGACGTACTCTGGTGACTCTTGCACTTCCCTCTCTTGCTCCACTTAGCCTATGCTCTCTTGCTTACTCCAACCTTGGTCCAAGAATGGCTCTTCCTTGATTTGAGTGTGCCGATCACGTACGCTCCTAACTGCAAGTGAATCTTGGTGCTCACTTTGATGTCCCAAGATTGCTCTCACAAGTGGCAGCCAACTACTCACTGTTTTGTCCTGTAGTGACTTTAGTCTAAAACCAAAAATTTTAATGGGGGGCCATACTTTCACCTGTGCGTACACTTTGCCGCTTCACATGCCTTCACATTTCCTTTTAATTCTTCACTTTTGCACATAAGGGGGGTTCACCTGAACCTTCCAAAACACTTTAAAACACACTTTGAACCTTAGGGAAATTAGAGAAAGTACCTCTGCAACCTGCAACCTATTTTCTCCAATTTACCCTTTGTGGACAATTCAGTGTGCACTACCTGTGCACTTTGACACCTGCACTTACGCACTTTGACTTTGCACCTGTTGACTTTGACCTTGACCTTGTTGACTTTGACCTGTTGACTTTGACTGCAGTTGACTTTGACCAACATGACATTTATGGGCTCAACAGTTGCCCACCACCTAATGTGCTCTCCGTCCCGGAGAGCGATAGCTCACGATGAAGATATAGCCGCAAAAACTTGAATAGGACATCTGAGCAGCAACCAATTCCACCAAAACAGGAGAGAACAAGCCCCAGAGAAGAACCAAAAGTGGGATTTTGGAATGGAAAAGCAAAAAAAAAGGGGGGGCGATGGAAGGGGAGAAAGGAAGGGGAAGGGAGGGCTGAGGGTGTGAATATGGATGGGGTAGGGAGGGGAAAGGATGTGGCTGGGCATATTGGTAAAGGGAGGGATGGGGAGTAGGAATCAGGGGTCGGGAGGAGGCTAATGTGAACAAACCGGAGGGCTACAGAGGGTACATATGGGAGATTATTAAACATAAGGTAAGACAAGGTGAGAATAGATCATTTGGACAATGTTGTGAAAGAAAAACATGTGATAAAGGTGTTCAAAACATGTGGTTTTAGACCAAAAGTCATACAAAAAGTGGGAATTTGTAAAAAGAAATTCAAAAACTGAGTTCATAGGTGCCAAAAAACATGAAAATGACTCCATTTTTGTAAAAAACGGCCAACCGAGGCACAATCCAGAGCCAATAGCTTTGATCCATGAAAAAATAAAAAAAATAAAGTAAAATAAAATAAAAATAAAAATAAAAATGATTTTTTTTTTTTTTTTTCGTTTCGTTTTCAACGCTCAGACAGAAAATAAAATAAAGAAGAAAAGAAAATAAAATAAAATAAATAAAAGATAAAAATTAATTAAAAAAAAAAAAAAAAAAAAAAAAAAAAAAATAGGGGGCGGGGGGGGGGTGGGATTTTTTTTTTTTTTTTTTTTTTTTTTTGGGAACCCGCAAATTCCCTAGGGGGCTCTTTTTTTTTTTTTTTTTTAATAGCACAATTTAGAGAAAAATCAAGGAAAAATCTGAAAAAAATGCCAAAAATTGGCCAAAAAATTCTAAAAAAATTCTGATGAAATTTTCTACATGTTGAGCCTAAAATCCTTCATCAAACCACAGAGACCCTCCATTTATTCCTCAAATTGGGCAATAAAAAGACACATGAAAAAGGCGAAAATACTAGAAAAAGTCCAAAAAAATGCCTGAAAAAATCTGAAAAAATTTCTAAAAAATTCCAAAATTTGTGCCTTTGCAAAGTGGATGAAATGACTGCTAAATTTGCTAAAACCTTAAGAAACAAGCATGAAATGGATAAGAAAACTACTAAAATTTAAGTAAAAATGACGATAAAAGACTATGTACAACCTGGACAAGTTTTACAGGTTCCAGGTGATCCATAAAACTTCAGTTGGCTTGATAATAGGCCTTGAGCCTTGTATTGTTGACTGAGAGAGACTCCTCCATGATCTGCATTTGTACTGCACTTCATTGCTTTAGTCTTCTCCTGGGGCACCCTGGCCATCTGAGAGGGGTACCCTAAATCCTTCATTAGAATGTTATCTCCTCCAGCAACTTTATGATATGATTTGCAAAATTTTAATTTTACTACTCCAGCTTCTTCATCCAGAGGAACCCTATGTTCCCAAATACTGGCAGTAGCAACTTCCACATTCTTGTAAAGCCCTGCACTTGCTACCATAAGAATTGAAATAACAGATGATAGCCATACCAGAATCCATAAAAAAGTGGCCATTGATATATGAATTTGAGTAGCTTTATCACTGTTGCATGTAAGGACTTTGCTTTTCTTCGCTTTGCTATGGCCTTTGACTGCTACTGTTTCAACCTGAGTGATTTCCTCTTTTTCTTCATATGCTTTTTCTATACATGAGTTTGGAAAAATTCCATAGCAGGAGGATGGGTCTTCTGCATGGAGCCAAGCCAACATGTTTTCATCTTCATATAAATCTGCTCTTTCAAATAGGTCTGCTTCTGGGTTGTCCACCACTTCTTCTTCCATACAAATACCGATTGTCTGCATCATGCTAGTATTTTTCTGATTATCTGGGCCTTCTTCTAAAATTATCTGCTGCAACTCTTTTCCCTCTTGCTTTACCCACATTGTGTCCTTGCCCCAATCATGCAGCACATTGGCATGCCTTAACCAAGGTCTCCCAATTAACAGTGGGAAGCTTCCTTCTACCTGTGGCAGCCTTAAAACAACAAAGTCCAAGTTAAAGATAGTACCTTGTATCCTGACTGGGACTCCAGGAACCACCCCCATAGGCCTTACTATGCTTTGGTCTGCCATTGTTACAGTGAAGTTGGCAGGTTGTGAAGGGTATAGTCCAATCTTTTTCATGGTATATTCAGGCATCAAGTTAATGCCAGAACCACCATCCACAATAACTCCTTGAAACTCATGACCTTTAATAGAAATGGTTAGCCGAGGGCTCTTGTAATCTGTGAGGGGTGCTTCCCCTGCATATTTATCTTTATACATAACAGCAGCTTTTGCCACTAAGCTTGTTGTGGACATTTCATCAATTATCTGCAAGAGTTCTGACCTGAACTTCCCATCCATCCTTATTAAATCAAAAATACTAACCTCCTTTTTCATGGACTTGAGCAGTCTGGAGGCTTCTGATTCCTTAAGAGCTTGGGCTCCATTTGACTTATCCAACTCCTCATGAGCCCTGCTGAATGCATGTCCTATGGCATCACTGGTACCTGTGCAATTTTCCTTTTGCCTTGTGTCTGCACTTGTGGTGGCTTGGTCTTCAGACACACCTTTGTCTCTGTTTAATCCATTAATCAATGATTCTTGACCCATGTCCACTGGAGCCTTCCCCTTGCTTCTTGTCTGCACAGTAAAAGAGTCAATTTCCTCTAACTGCACCACCCTGGTAGATGGTGATGGCACCTTAACTTGATTTGCCATTTCTTCTTCCTGCACGGAAATCATTTGAATGTGGGGCCCAGATGAAGAGGCTTGATTCTTAGGACAACAAATTGTGTAGTGGTCTCTGGCCTCTGGGCAGTTTCTGCAAGGGGGAGCATTTTCTGGTAGGGTGCACCTACTTTGATAGTGCCCACATTCCCCACATCTGAAACAAATAATTGGCCTTCTAGGCCCATTTCCAAAATTATCCCTCTGTCTAGGGTTATAAGTGTTACCTTGATTTTGTGCAGCCATCACATTTGTGGTTGTTGGGGGTCCTCCTTGGGTCCAGTATGTCGTTGCAGGCATTCCTCTTGATTGGCATTCATGGGCCTCATGGCCAACCTTCCTGCATAATTGGCAAGTTACACTTAACAGAGGGCACTCACTTACTATATGCCCTTGTTTGCTGCACATGGAACACCAAAGACCACTCTTGATGCCTCCTCCTTTGAGCTCCTGCAACTCCTGTCGCAGCTGAGCTAATTCCTCTGCTTGGGCCTCCTCTTCCTTTTGAAGCTTGAGTGCTTCAATCTCCCTTCTCAATTGAGCCACAGCAGTCTCCTCCTCTTTGTAGGGCTTATTTCTCTTTAAGCCCTCCAACTCCCTCCTCAGCTGGGTCACTGGATCCTCCATCTCTGTACCATATGTTGGTGGTGAAGAAGTTGTCCCATATTGGTGCCTTATTTGCTCCAGTCTTGTAGCCGTGGTGATGAACTCCTCTATGGAGGCTGTAGGTAGCACCAACTCTTTTATTTTGCATTGGGTGACCACAGGTAAAGGTTTGGCTAACCACTTCTTGACAAAGAAGTCGTGTGGTGGATCCGGTAATTTGGCCATTAATGCTTTTGCCCTGGTCACGAATTCGGGGAACTTCTCTCCTGGACCCAACTTCAAGTTTTCCAATTCTTCTATAATGATTTCAGCCGTGTTGCCCTGTTGAAATTGATTCTTAAAGGCCTCTTTCATCATATCCCAAGAGGTAAAGTGATTTTCGGCAAACTGACTAAACCACTTGTCTGCCAGACCCTCCAATGTGGCGGGGAAGAGTATCAAGAAAGCATCTTCCCTACCCATTAGTCCCCTAGTCTTACATAATGAAAGAAATCGTCGAATGTGCTCATCTGGGTCCTCATGGGCTAAACCTCTGAAGGAGGGGAATTTTATGTTTAACCTGGAGAGCAAGATTTCTAGGTCCACCTGCCCTGCCATGCTTCCTACCGATGAAGTCGATGAAAGTGGACTTGTTGATCTTCGGTTCGTCTTTCTTCTTGTCTGCTTGCACTTGATTCTCAAGGTTTGTGACCGGGTCGCGGTCATGAGCTATTCATAGTCCACTTAAAAATGAGACACTTGATAAAAGGATATACCTTTTGGCCCACTGGAGTAATGTTGTCGACACTGGAATGTTGTCCTTCAATGGCAATATATAGTCTCCTATGCTCAAAGCTCCTTGGATGTCCCACCGGGCGTGCCAAATTTGTTGGGGGATTCTTTGACAAGAAGGAGTTTGAGGGTTTGTAGGAGAAAATGAAAAGACCAAAAGAGAAAATACACCTTGGAAGTTTCTGCCGTTTGATTACAATAAGAAAAGTACAATGTTTGAAATACAAGATACACCAATACCTCTCTGTGCACAATCCCACAGAGTGCCCAATTACAAGATATCCAAGATCCCAATGTCCTCTTGCTGCCGACCTCCTCTGCAACAGACCTCCACCTGCTTCAAGCTTCTCCTTGTGCACACCTTGCACCAAGCTTCCACAAAGGGGGGAGGAGTGAATACCTGCTGTCGGCAAGCGTACACTGCCAAAGGACCTTGAGATACTTGGGGGAACTCTAGCTTAGCACACCTCTGCACCAAAATCCTTGGTCACTCTCTATGCACCTTGCACTTCCACTTCTGTGCGACGTACTCTGGTGACTCTTGCACTTCCCTCTCTTGCTCCACTTAGCCTATGCTCTCTTGCTTACTCCAACCTTGGTCCAAGAATGGCTCTTCCTTGATTTGAGTGTGCCGATCACGTACGCTCCTAACTGCAAGTGAATCTTGGTGCTCACTTTGATGTCCCAAGATTGCTCTCACAAGTGGCAGCCAACTACTCACTGTTTTGTCCTGTAGTGACTTTAGTCTAAAACCAAAAATTTTAATGGGGGGCCATACTTTCACCTGTGCGTACACTTTGCCGCTTCACATGCCTTCACATTTCCTTTTAATTCTTCACTTTTGCACATAAGGGGGGTTCACCTGAACCTTCCAAAACACTTTAAAACACACTTTGAACCTTAGGGAAATTAGAGAAAGTACCTCTGCAACCTGCAACCTATTTTCTCCAATTTACCCTTTGTGGACAATTCAGTGTGCACTACCTGTGCACTTTGACACCTGCACTTACGCACTTTGACTTTGCACCTGTTGACTTTGACCTTGACCTTGTTGACTTTGACCTGTTGACTTTGACTGCAGTTGACTTTGACCAACATGACATTTATGGGCTCAACAGACTTTGAGAAAAATAATGTCTATGAGATGATCCTAGGAAGACCCTTCCTATGACAACTGCAAATAGTACAGGATTGGGGAACCAACTCCTTGTACTTGCAGCACTTAGGGGTCACCACCAAGGTCAATTTGAAGGATTACTCCTTCAGAGATGTACCACCCCTACAGTGGAATCCTATCCACAAAGCAAAAGAAGATTCAATCTCTGCGCAGTCTGAATGTTCACCTGATCCATCATGGCTGCATGAAGATACTCATTTGTGGATGTGCAAGGTCGCAGAGGAAGAGGAAAAACGTTTGAAAGCGAGAGAAGAAGGAACTTCACCTGGAGATAGACCAGTTAGAGACCCAGCCTACACGCCGATGATCTTTCCAGATGAGGAATTTGAGCCTCATGGCTGGCCTGAAATCTTAGCCACCATGGACATTGCTGTCAATGAAGAACAATGGACACCTCATTGTGATGAGGAGGGTTATGATATTTCAGTGTTCATGTGTCAGCCCCTGCTAGAAGAATGTGACCCTAGTGATGTCATAGAAGAAGAAGAGAATGACGATGATATAGAGTCCATTGTGATGGATAGTTGCTTTAACTCAGAGCAGCACTATCTAGAAGACATAAGAGTGTTCACCCAGAGAGAAGAAGAACCTCTCACAAGTATTAAAATGGTAAATTCAAAGGATGGGAGTGAGAGCAGTCAAAAGAAAAAGAAAAGAAAAGGAGTGAAACAAGAAGAGAAGGAATCATTGTTTGAAGTACCAGAAAACTTCAAGAAATATGAAGCTGACGACCACAAAATTTTGGTACGAATGCCTAAAAGAGAGGCCATCATAGGAGAATCATATGATAATAAAGAAAAGACCAAAAAGATTGTAGTGACAATTGAAGAGAACGAAGAGAGATGCATGTATATAGGAGATGACCTAAGCGCAAGAGAAGAAATGGAACTCGTAGCTCTATTAAGGGAATATAGGGATGTGTTTGCGTGGCACTATAAAGACTTGAAAGGGGTAGATCCAAGAATTTGCTCTCATACTATCCCCATGACTGCTGATGCCAAGCCCACCAAACAGAAGCCCTACACATATAATGATACATATGCAGCCAAAATAAAAGAAGAAATTGATAGGCTGATTGAAGCTGGATTCATCTATGAGATTGAGCATACTGAATGGGTGTCCCCCATTGTAGTGGTGCCCAAGAAGAACGAGAAGTTGCGAGTGTGTATTAACCTTAAAAAAGTTAATGCCGCTACGATCAGAGATAGTTATCCACTTCCAATCACGGAACACCTATTGGAGCGTGTTGTAGGCAAGGAAGTTTATAGCTTCCTTGATGGATTTTTAGGTTACAATCAAGTAGCCATTGCCGCGGAAGATCAACACAAAACGGCTTTTGCCACAGAATGGGGAATCTTTGCATTTCGTGTGATGCCATTTGGGCTCACCAATGCACCTGCAACGTTCCAAAGGCTCATGTGTCATGTTTTCAAAGAGTTTTTGCGAAAGAGCTTAGAAGTATATGTGGATGATTTATGTGCTCATTCCCAAGAAAGAAGATTTCACATTCCTGAGCTCAGACAAATCTTCAACAAGTGTAGAGAATATCGAGTGTGTCTGAACCCAGAAAAGTGTGTGTTCATGGTGCGTCAAGGTAAAATCTTAGGCCATATTGTTTCTAAGAATGGAATCTCAACCGACGAAGATAAGGTACGAGCCATAGCGGAGCTGCCAAGGCCAAGGAATGTTAAAGAGGTACAAGCCTTTATGGGCCATTGTGGATATTACCGTAGGTTTATCCACATGTACGCAACCATAGCTAGACCCCTTTATGCCTTGTCTAATTTTGAGTGGAACGACGAATGCGAGAATTCTTTCAATGAACTGAAGAAACGTTTGTGCACAACACCAATACTGACCACTCCTGATTGGAATAAACAATTCCATGTCCATGTGGATGCATCCAATCACGCCATAGGATGTGTGCTAGCACAACCCACACGCGAAGGAAACTTAGATTTGCCCATAGCATATGCTAGTAGACAGCTCACTGCAGCTGAACGAAACTATACAACAACTGAGCGAGAGGGCTTAGGCATGGTTTATGCTGTGAAGAAGTTTAGACACTATTTATTGGCCAACAAGTTTAAGTTTTTCACTGATCATCAAGCTTTGTTATATTTGGTCAATAAACCTTGCAATACAGGACGCTTAGTAAGATGGTTCCTCTTACTAATGGAGTATGACTTTGAAGTTGTTGTCAGGAAAGGTAGGACCCACCTTCGGGCAGATCACCTTTCTCGCATCACTTCAGGAGAGTCATCGCAAGGAGTATCTGACGAATTACCCGATGCTTATCTGTTCAATTTAGAAGTTGTTCCTAAATGGGCAAATAAGTTGGTACCAGTCCTAACCTTCGGCCCTGCAAATAAGAATGTGGAAACATCACAAGAAGAAATTGTAAAATCACAAAAATATCACATATTAGCAGGAAGCATGTACAAACAAGATACTGAGGGTGTATTAGCTTGTTGTGTTGAGGACGATGAACATAGTAGTTGGTTGCAACAAGCCCATGAAGGAATGCTAGGAAATCACTATTCTAAACAACGAACATTGCAGAATTTGAAACGTTTAGGAGTGTATTGGCCTAGCATGGACAAAGCAATACATGAGTGGACCAAGAATTGTCCAATGTGCAGAGAGAGACTACCAGTGGAGCATGCGACCCTTTATCAAGTATCATTAATTCCAGATTGGAGTGCTCCTTTGGTAGAGTTTATGAGATCGGGAAGATTACCCAAAGAGGCCAGTCTAGCAAGAAGACAAAGCATGGAGCAAGAGGCTCAAGGCTATGCCTTAGTAGGAGAGAACCTATACCGAAGAGGCAAAGATGGTTACTTAAGACTGTGCGTTCATGAATCAGACTATTTAAAGGTCTTAGAGACTGCACACAGTGGTGTTGCAGGTGGACATTTTGGTCCTGACCGAGTGATCAAGACCATTCTATTCTCAGGACTTTGGTGGCCCACTCTTCATATGGATGCACATACCTATGTGAAGAAATGTGACACATGCCAACGTGCACAATATCCAGTTAGAAAAGACGAGATGCCTTTGAGGCCAATGATGGGAGGGCGTGCATTTTCGAAGTGGGGCATAGACTTCATAGGTCCTATTAACCCCCCAGCTAGAAACTCCCATGCAGAATATATTATTGTAGTCACAGATTACCTTACAAAGTGGGTAGAAGTGAAAGCCACAACAAAGAATGATGCTCAGACTATGGCTAAGTTCTTATTCGAGAATGTGTTCACGAGATATGGGCTACCAATAGAGTTAGTTAGCGATAGAGGCACACACTTCTTGAATGAGGTCATTGAAAATCTTCTCCAAGAATTCTTGGTGATACATAAGAAGTCTGCCCCTTATCACCCACAAGCTAACGGACAAGCCGAGAGCACCAATAAGGTCCTCTGTAACGTATTGACAAAACTGGTAAATAATAAACGCTCTGATTGGGACAAGCAACTTCATCATGCTATTTGGGCTTATTGAGTTGCCTACAAAACGGTACTCAACGCCACCCCATTTCAGATGGTCTTCGGACAGAACGCTGTGCTACCATTAGATTTCTTAATCCCTGCCTTAAAAGTAGCACAAGAGTATGAGTGGAATGGGCATGAATTGTCCTCTAGGATCTTTGATCTCGAATGCTTAGGTGAGACGAGGCTACGAGCGGCAGCAGGCATCTACGCTGCAAAGAAGAGGCAAAAGGCATACTTTGATGCACACACATCAAGGAAAGAGGGAGATCTAGTGTTGGTTTACACACTAAAACAACATGCCCGTAAGTTGGAAAAAAGAGGATATGGACCCATGATCATTAATAGAATTTCCACTAGTGGTGCAGTTCAGTTGGCCACTCTAGAAGGAGATATCTTGCCAAACTATATTAGTGGTTGTAGAGTCAAGCTATATCAAGAACCTCTTACTGAGGATATGCTAATGAGACTCAACACTGCTAAGAAGCGAAAAGAAGAAGAGTTAAGAGAGAGAAGAAGCACAGGCAGAGGCCAGAGAGCGTATTAGGCGAAATAAGTTAAGGCGATTAGGCCTAGATGTCAACTCAAAAGCCCCAAAATATCACATGGATATGTGTCAAAAGTCAGGCATAGCTACTTCTCAGGTCATTGACCGAAGACCCTTTGTGACCATAGAGATAGGACAAGGGAAGGGTGCAAGGACGGTGAAAGCATTGATTGACTCAGGTGCAGCAAGTAGTGTAGTTAGACTTTCCTACTGCCAAGACTTGCAATTGAACATCAATCCCATAGAAGCTTATCTCATAGGATTGGGAGGTGTGGAAACCCCTTGTTTGGGCGAGGTGGAACTTCCCATCTACCTGCAAGATGTTCCAATGAAAGTCAAAGTGCTAGTGTGTCAAGGTGAGAACCTTACAGAACCACTTGTCTTAGGACAAGATTGGATTTATGACAATGCAGTCAACTTAAACCTAAGAAGTCAAATTCTTCAAGTTTGGGTACATGAACAATGCATTACATTAGAATTAGAGAACTGCATGCTCCCAGATCATGGCACCACACACTCTCTTAGCTCTTCTAAGACTAATCATATGGAAGAAGATGTTGTATGTGTCAAAAGCTCTATGATGCAGAAGGAGTCAATCGTGGAAGAACAGGTTCGAAGGTGGGTGGATCTTTCTTCTTCTCCAAAGAATCAAGTAGCCACACTAGTCAGTCCACCACAAAGGCAAACACAACCGATCACGACAATTGCTACATCAAATAGAAAGACACCATTTGATAAGAAAGCAGTTCCGAGCATGACACAGATCTCGGTACGCAAAGGAGAGAAACCACCAGCCTTGCCCCCACAAATCCCATCCCGGCAAGCCAACCAGGTCAGAAGACGAAGGAAGCAGCTCGGACAAGCTCAATCACAAGGTATCCAACAAGTTTGGGTGCCTAAGAAATTAGCTGCAGCCCAACAAGGGCGATTACAGATGTGGGTACCTAAGAAGCTCTTACATCTACAACAACCTATGTTCTCCCACATGCGAAAGGTCTCAACAAAGAAGCCAAAAAGAGAAAAGAGTAAGAACCACGTACAGAGACCAAAGGAAGATCAAATCAGCTCTTCAACATTAGTAGGAAGACATGCAAAAAGGATATGGGTTTGGAAGCCAAAAGTACAAGTAGCCTCCACCGAACCAAAGCGCCAACCACACTGGATACCACAGTTCAGAAAGCATCCAAAGAGGAAGACGCCTGAAGTGACCTCTACAGTGCCAAATGATGTTCTAAAATGGACTCCAATAAGGAGGATTACATCAGTTCAAAACTCAATGGATATCTCCACCAAGGTCGGCATCAACCTCCGCAAATAACATCGAAAGCCTCGAACGAGCGACAACCATGTGCTCCTTGCACAACCTTGTCTTTTGCACCATTCAGGCCATGCATTTCTAAAGTATGCATTATATAGGGCCACATTACATGGCCGTGCATAGACACAACTGAGAGTCCCATGCACTAGAGCACAGTGACACATGTAAACCACTTTTTGATACTAAACTTTGCCTTCTTGTTTTGTGACATTCCTCAAAAAAAAAAAAAAAAAGGAGGGAAAGAACTTGTTCCTAGGTTTCGCTCATGGAACTTGAATGAGTCATGCTTAGTTGAAGATTGAACCATCAATTACTGGGCATTTATCAGTTTGGATAGAAGTGTGTCTCGGCTAACAGATGATGTAATTGCTGCCTTATCTGGTAGATGTCAAGAACTTAGCATGAACATGGCATCCACACCTATGGTTTCCCCTTACCATGGTGGGAGTGAAGATCTTGAAGGTCCACAACTTGAGTGATGCTTAACTACTGTATGCATGAGAGCATCCAAGGAGATATTTGCAAGAGTTTGTTTGGTACCCCAAAAATCCTTGTTTGTATACTAGATGAGCAGACTCCTGCTTATGGTGAACTAAAGAGAAATTGTGAAACTAAGCTTGGTGTAGTTACCCAATGTTGTTTGTCAAAGAATATAAAGAAATTCAATTCTCAGTATTTGGCAAACATTGCTTTGACAAGAGAAGACAGAACCAGGCACTCAAATAAAATTTTCGGTGGACCAGCAACATGGACATTCATCGACAATGTTCCATCAATAATGTCAGGTATACAACATGAAGAGATAGACATCAATCAACCCTTCACCACGGTAAGTATCTTTACTCTGGCAACACCATAACCATGATAGATTAGGAAACCCCTTTGTCAGCATACCCTTGAGCACTTAGCTCAAGACCCGCAATTTTTGCACCATACTTCTTCCAATGCATTTTCCAAGTAAGCATTCATAGGGCTACATTACAAGGCTGTGCATAAGGCACATATTTTCCTCAACCCATGCACGAACACACTTACCCATCACTCAATATGGGTTATGAGTACTTGGCATGACTACTATGAACATCAACTGTGGAAGATCTAGAAAACATCAACGGAGACTCACAACAACACAGTCATGCTGGAATCCAAGGAAGAAGCACATACCAAGAGACTACAACTTGCAAAGACTCACCGTGATAGATGAAGAACCAGACACATCTGGAAGTCAGACGACTTTTGTTCATACAAAAGGGACACTCCCTCTCAAGGCACTACTTGGAACAACCACTACAACAAAGGTCTGTCAGGGACGACATACTCGAGAGGGGGGGGAGTGTTGAAGCTCAAAGTCAAGGACAAAGCATGGAAGCACATCAAAAGGTGGACACACAAGGAAAGGGAGCAAGTAGGGAGCTCCAATGTTGAAGCTCAAAGTCAAGGACAAAGCATGGAAGCACATAAAAAGGTGGACACACAAGGAAAGGGAGCAAGTAGGGAGCTTCAAGAAGTGTATGTCAAATTTTCAAAAGAATCCCCTACAAAAATAGTGATTTTCATCACTAAAAACCATTGTAAATACCATTATCTATTTTTATAACTCCATTTTGTTCAAGCCGAGGAGTCCTCAAGCTTGAGGAGTATTAGAAGTACCATCATACCAATTTTCATAATTTTTAGACTTCGTTTGAGCCCTCAAATAAGCCTTGGAACCTAATTTTTAAACCGGACAATAGGTCTGGACAGGGCCAAAACTAGTCAAAAAACTATAAAAAGAGCTAGAGAGCTCATTTTTGAGGTTAGCTTGTTAGAGAATAGAGCTTTTTGTAAGAGAACTCGTTTGCAATAGAAGCCTTCCATTGTTCCTTGCTTTGATCTTGCTTTGTGTGCGTGTGTGTGTATGTGTGTGCATGTTTGTGTGCTTTGACTCACGCACTTGTGCCTTCACTTGCTCGTGGTCTTCATAACGGTCCTCACGTCTCCGCGGATTGACAAGTAAAGGAGGTGGTGCTTACGCTTGAGCTACAACATGATTTAACTGATGAGGAGGAAGAAAGTTTGATTGCTCTATTGAAGAGGTATAGGGACGTGTTTGCTTAGAGTTACAAAGATTTGAAAGGGGTAGATCTTGACATATGTTCCCATAGGATACCCATGACCATCGAGGCAAGACCCACTAAGCAAAAGCCCTATATGTATAATGACAATTATGCATTGAAAATCAAGGAAGAAATAGACAAACTCATAGAAGCGGGATTCATCTACGAAATAGAACACATCGAATGGGTCTCACCTATCATAGTCGTGCCTAAGAAGAATGGTAAGTTGAGAGTGTGCATTAATTTAAAGAAGGTCAATGCTGCCACCATTAGGGATAGTTATCCTCTACCCATTACAGAACACTTGTTGGAAAGAGTCACAAGCAAGGAAGTGTACAGTTTCCTTGATGGATTCTCAGGCTATAACCAAGTTGCCAATGCCCCTGAGGACCAACACAAGACAACATTTTCCACTGAGTGGGGTATCTTTGTATTTCACGTAATGACTTTTGGGCTAACGAACGCACCTGCAACTTTTCAAAGGTTGATGTGCCATGTGTCCAAAGAGTTTTTAAGAAAGAATCTAGAAGTGCATGTGGATGACCTGTATGCTCACTTAGCACTTCAACCACAACATATCCTTGAGCTCGAATGCATCTTCGAAAAGTACAGGGAATATCAAGTCTGTTTAAACCCAAAGAAGTGTGTCTTTATGTTTAGACAAGGCAAGATACTCGATCATATAGTCTCGAAAAATGGAATCTCCACCGATGAAGATAAGGTACGAGTAATCAATGAATTACCTAGGCCAAAGAACATCAAAGAAGTACAAGCATTTATGGGCCATTGTGGTTATTACCGACAATTCATACATATGTATGCAATCATTGCTAAACCACTCTACAGCTTGCTAACCAATTTTGAGTGGACATAAGAATGCAAGAGTTCCTTTAGTGAGCTTAACCAACGATTGTGTTCTGCACCTATTCTAGCGGTGCCTAATTGGAACAAACCTTTTTATTGACACGTAGATGCCTCTAATCATGCCATAGGATGTGTGTTGGCACAACCCATAGAGGAGGGAAATATAGATTTACCAATTGCATACACCAGCAGGAAGTTGAATGCTGCAGAGAGAAATGACACCACTACTGAGAGAGGACTAGGAATGGTCTATGCAGTGAAGAAGTTTTGCCATTATTTATTGGCAAATAAGTTTAAATTCTTTATTGAACACCAGGCTCTTTTGTATTCGGTTAACAAACCATGCAACACCGACAGATTGATACGTTGGCTTTTACTCTTGATGGAGTACGATTTTGAAGTTGTAGTAAAAAAGAAGAAGACACACTTAAGAGCAAACCACCTCTCTAGGAGAACTTCATGAGAAGGAGCCACAGGGGTAGTAGATGAGCTACCAGATGCATATCTCTTCAATGTTGAGATTGTCCCTGAATGGCCCAAGCCATTACTACTAGTACTGAGATACGGACCTAAGAACCCTCAAGTAACAACCCAAGAGAAAGAGGTAGTGAAAACGCAGAGTTATCAGCTTCTCATAGGAAGTATCTATAGAAAAGATCAGCACAATATCCTTGCTTGTTGTGTAGAAGAACAGGAGTACAACAATTGGTTGCAATTAGCACATGTAGGTGCATTAGAGCAACACCATTCTAGACAAGCGAGGCTATCAAACTTAAAAAGGTTAGGTGTGTATTGACCGTCAATGGAAAAAGATGTCCGACGACTATGTGATGAATGTTTTAAGTGCGGTGATAGACCCCCAATAGAACATGCCACTTTATACCAGGTGAACCTAACGCTAGATTGTAGTGAACCTTTAGTGACTTACCTAAGGACACAAACCTTTCCAGGGGACATGACTGTAGCCCATAGACACAGCTTGGAACAAGAGGCCTTGGAATACAAACTCATTGGTGATAGCTTGTATAAGCGTGGATCGGATGGTTATCTGAGGATATGTGTGCATGAAAGCGAATATCTTAACCTATTGGAAGCTGCACACCAAGGTGCATTAGGAGGCCATTTTGGACCCAATCGCATTATCAAGGCCATATTATTTTCAAGATTATGGTGGTACATTCTTCATATGGATGCCCACACGTACGTCAAACGATGTGATGTATGTCAAAGGACTCAGTATCCCATACGCAGGGATGAGATGCTTGTTAGGCCGCCAGATGGGAATATAGTAATTTTAATTTCCATAGTAGCACGCACCGAAAGGGCGTGATGAAAAGTTGTAATCTTTTATCCATTAATGAAAGGATATTACAGTGTTCTTCAGAGCTGACGGGTTCACCAGACTGTCGGTCTGGGCGATCACATGTAGAAGATCGTGTATCGATGTTGTAGAATTCCTGAGTATTCTATTCGGTTCGTTGAATTGCAGTTGTTACATTCACATTAATAAGTTTATACGACTGTAATTGTTAACTCATGCGATAATTTACCGTGTAAGGATAACCGTAATATGAACAATAATAACTGTGTAGAGGAGGTTATTGTCTTGAAATTATAATTCACTCTGTATTTGAATGTTAATTGGGAAAATCAAATAAAGGGCCTCTGCACTGTCAGACCTCTAGCCATCCCCAAGAACCCGAAAAGAGATTAAAAGCGACTTGACAGAAGTCCTTTTAACACTGGCACCGTCTATGGGAAGATGGCAATAGATTGAGAATAATCAGTACGTAAGGCAAGCGGTGCAGAAGTGATATATGCCGGTTACTCGGTCTCGCGAGTCTTATCCAAAGTATAGGAGAGACCAACATCCTTGGGAAGTTCCAAATATATTAGGGACACCCTCAGGTGGTAGAAGTACAGGCCATTTAAGCCTAGTGGTAGAAGGATCGGAGCCAGTTAGCAGTGATTCCGGTGCTAGTTTGGTGACACATGATGGGATCCCGGTACTTTCTGAAGCAGGTACAGTGACTTCTGAGTGTACAGAGGCGCAGTGCGTAGTTAGTCCGACACTATCTGGTCAAAAGTCGACCATTTTCAGTGATAAAGTTGTGTTACAGAGTGAGACTGTCTCCGGTGAAAAGATAACCTGGTGTGGTGAAAGTTCGATAGGTTCCGGTGGGAGTTCGGTACCATTTAGTGGGAATTTGAAGTTTTTCGGTGACAGTGTAGTACTACCTGGTGGACCCTTATTACGTTCACCACTGTTCGGGGTGAGCCTCTCTAGTTCTGATACCAAAGCGGAGGACAGGTTATTTGATTTGGAGATAAGTAAGAGATTCAATGCCATTTTTGAACCGGAAGGTGAACAGTCTGATAATACAGATTCTGACGGACAAGAGACACCTCCTCAATTGACAGATAACAACAATACTACTCACAATAGCACCATGAGTGGTTCACAATCACAGCAGTAGACACCCCCATAGCCGCAAATTTGTGCATGAATCTAGGACATGACCAATGCAAGCGATTAGGCTCATCTGGAAATGTTGGATGGGCCTAATCGCTTGCATCGGTCGTGTCTGGAAATCAATACAAAAAGGCTTATCAATGACTGTCTATTTGTATGATTCTGATATGGAAAGGTCTTAATGAGCCTATTTGTGCATGAATCTAAGACATGACCAATGCAAGCGATTAGGCTCATCTGGAAATGTTGGATGGGCCTAATCGCTTGCATCGGTCGTGTCTGGAAATCAATACAAAAAGGCTTATCAAGACCTCTGGGTATCGAAATCATGCAAATAGACATTCAATCTTAGGGTTTTGACACGTTCCGGACGCAATGGTAGCATTATCTTCTCCAAATTCTTAACCAATAATAAGATACAAAAGTTCACATGCAATCTAAGCTTCAAGATGACCTCCTTTGGAGACAACCAATTCAAGCGATTAGGACCATCCAAGCTTCCTTGATGGGCCCAATCACTTGAATTGGTTGTGTCCAATCAAGTATCATATTTATAGCTATATGAATGAATGCTCCATATAGAACAACTAAATGTGTTTATAAATATTATTTTCAACATTAATTATATGTTTCTATAAAGTTAAGGATGATAAATCAAACATGACTGATGCAAGCGATTATGCCCATCGGATATTCTCTGATGACCCTAATCGCTTGGATCGATCGTATCTCATGCTTTGTTTCTACTTCTGTTTCCAGTTATTTCTATGACTTTAAAAGATCGTTTACTTTTTCTAACCTAGATTTTCAATTTTTTCCACAGATATCTATATTGGATGAAGGCAACTACATTGGGAGGGGGAAGGGAACAAGGAAAACCATAGAGAAGAAAGGAAAGACAAAGATGGATATTCATTTAGTGATCCACTATCTTCCAAAACTGAATCCAAAATTATTTTGTGTTATTCATAAGCAGTATAGTGAAGAGGTAGATTTTTCATTATTCTCCTTGAGGACTCTTTCAAGATACATGGGTTTTACTTCAATACCCTTTAATGCATACAGAGTTTTTCTACTTGAAAGAACAGGTGCATTAAGAATTTTTGGATATGCCCCAGGATTCAATGCTTCAAGGGCAGGCTACTTCCTTTGTTACTCAAGCTATGCAATGGATGTAGGGGTGTCATATGTTCAAAGTATTATTGTCTACAGGAGAAAAGAGTACCTCAGATATAGAGGAGATTTGCTAGAGACAAGTTCATTCAAAAGGCTCAAGAAGGATTAAATATATTTCTATTCAAAGCTTATTACTCATGAAATGTACATAGATACATTGTAATATATTTATATACCTTGAGTAATGTAATGTTGAATTGATCCTCTTGAGAACTAAGCAAAAGTGACTTCATTGCATGGTTCAAGCAAAATTGAATTGTTCTTATCATCAAAATGTCTATTTTGTGTGGTTTTTGCTTTATTCTTGTTGAAAAGTTAAATGTGAAGAGGATAGAGAAGTTTCTATGACACGATCGATGCAAGCGGGGCAATCGGAGAATTTCGGATGGCTCATATCGCTTGTATCGGTCGTGTCATCCAGTCTTTTCCATTTTTTCATACCATCCATTTTTTCATATGCAAGTTCCTGTATAATCATTGCACCATTGAGACCTCATCAAAATGTTGAAATTAAACAAAGAAATTGCCAATCAGAATATAGTCCATAAAAAGCCATAATTGAAGTGATGTAATGTGTCACATTCTTAGTTACAATCCTGCAAAAGAAAATCAATGGAAGTATGGAAAAAGGTTCTAAAAGGGGAGATATATTATGTAAGAATTTCTTGGTTTATATTCTTGAATCACCTAGAATTTACTCATGCAAGTTCCTTTATAATCATTGCACAATAGAAACCTCATCAATCTTGAAATTAAACAAAAAATGCCAATATGAATCTAGTCCATAAAAAGACATAATTGAAGTGATGTAATCATTCACATTCTTAGTCACCATCCTGCAGAAAAGTTAAATGTGAGGAGGATAGAGAAGTTTTTATGACACGACCGATGCAAGTGATATGGGCAATCGGAGAATTTCGGATGGCCCGTATCGCTTGTATCGGTCGTGTCATCCAATCTTTTCCATTTTGTCATATGCAAATTCCTGTATAATCATTGCACCATTGAAACCTCCTCAGAATCTTGAAATTAAACAAAAAAATGCCAATATGAATATAGTCCATAAAAAGACATAATTGAAGTGATGTAATCAGTCACATTCTTAGTCACCATTCTGCAAAGAAAAATCAATGGAAGTTTGAAAAAAAGCTTCTTAAAGAAGGAGACTTGTTACAATCTAAAGGGTTGCAACTTGATGCAAGATAATGTTTTTTCTCTAATCTAATGTTAACTATTGCATCATCAATTGAGAATTTGAATTGTGATGATGCCTCATCAAGGTATTCTAGAGCTCCCTTACATTTTTGAATTTCCAATTTGCAGTGACAATTATCTTTCTAGATTGAAAATCTGGATGAATCAATACTTCTGGACAGCTCTCCTCTGAGTCCAAGGCTATCCAAAGTCCAAGCTTTCTTTTCCACCTTTTGTTGAATGATCAGAAGCATCCCAATCTAATGAAGAGATGCAAGGACTAGGCAAATGTATAAGATTTCCATAAGAGCTCCTCCCTAATGGCACCTGATAATATGCAAAATGGACAAATAACTCTGTGCTATTGAAAACTTGAGCGGATTTGTCTGCATACATAAGCTCTTCATATTCCTTACGAAGAACTCTGAATGTTCGTGTTAAACATTCAAGAGGTTGCCACTCTAAAATATTGGAAGGAAAAATATCTGCAATACAAAAACATATATGTTGTTATACAAAACCAACTGAAATGATAGACGATCATTGTAAAACTTCACTTACAGTACAAAGGGAATTGCATATGCTTTTCCAGAACAAGATCCTTAGCGTTGTACACATGTTGTACTCTTGCAAACCAACCGCATCTCTTCAATTTGAAACTAAGAATAAGTCCCCTGCAATGGTTTCTTGTGTCGTCTCTTTTAGCATGCTTGACTTTATGAGCACCTCTATAGCTAGGAAGCATAGTTACTCATTCATTTAACTTCACAGAAAGAGGTTTCCATAAAGAATCCTCTCTTCTGTTGTAAACCTCACATGAGGTTACACGATTGGAAGGACGACAAGAAGAAGAAGCCATTAGAATCGAGAAGAAGAAGAATGCTCAAAGCGAGAAACCGACATTCACAAACTTTGCCAACATTTATAGATAAAAGGGCTTTGTACACGTGGAAACTTTTGATTTGATGTAAATCCTGTCGCCGAATGACCATGGAATTTCGTGAACCCAAAAATATTTCGTATCTTCAAAAATCATTTCCTTCTTGGAACTTTAAAGATATGCATTGTGTGATGTGCAAAAATATCTTTTTTTGCATCAAACCAAGAAATTGTACACTGAATACAAGAATCTTCATCACTTTCGCGGCGCTTTTAGATCATATTCTCTTAAAAAAAGAATTTCTTTATACGGTTAAAGGAGACAACAATGTTATATTCTTGTACACGTGGAAAGACTCTATTTGTCAATTTCCTTAATCTCTCATTAGCAAACAGCCCCTTTTCGGCCGTTTTTAGTTACGATGGTTCGGTCCATACCAGATCGCTGAACAAGTGGGCCAAACAACTTTTCGATTGGCGACCTTAACAGGTGTTCTCCTGCCAAAAGTGATTAATGGTTCTAAGTTGCGACCATATCACCAGTCGTCTGATATCCTCTAACGTGGACTTACTCTTTTTCACTTGTCACTTGTTTTTCTTCTTATCCTCGTATTTGACCACTGACCGTAATCTCCTCGTTCTGGTATCTAACTATGATTAATCGCCGCCCTGTATTACTATTTCTGCTCATGCATGCATGCCAAAATCATGACAGATATCTCGCCAATACTGCGCGATGATTAGGGTTTTGCCACCTAATGTTGTTCATGTTCTTACTTAATATTGTTCTTTCCATTAATAATCGCTATTGTGTTTGTGTGCTTGTGCGTTATTTGTCTTCTGTGTTCTTGTGTTTACTTGTGCGCGCCATGGAAGCTCTCACGAATGTCGCAACCTTCCGTGCAGGACTCACTCCTGAAGTGAGTGAGTATTTGCGCACCCGTGGTCTTCTGGCCTTCGCTGAATTGCCTTGGCATTCAGTGGAGTGTCATCCATTCCATGCGCAGATCATTTTTGCCATTGCTGCCATACCTGCTACAGAGTAGTGTTGGCCCATTGTTTTTTTACCATCTCGTGTAGTTATTACTTTAGAGACGTTTGCCGAAGCTTTTAGACTCCCTCGGGAAGGATTGGAGAATGGTCCACTTCTTCCTATCGCAACCATGAAAGAGTTGTTTCCCCGGCACTCATCTAATGAGTATGCCATTTTGTGTAGACCTGAACCAGAGCGTACAACTCTGGAGTTTTTAGTAGCCACTTTGAATTTACAGAAATGCACCTATGGTATTTCTTGCCCCTTCTATTCGATGATAGACACTACGTCTCATGAGCTTGTCAATTTCACGTCTTTCTTTTTTTGGCGTCTTCACCGTGATTGTGTGACGGTTACCAAGCACATCGTTAAGAAGGAAATTCCTCATACACGCTTACCACATATCCTTACTTTCCTCTTTCCGGCATGAAGTCTTCCACGACACAGCCACCTCTCTTCATGTTGAATCATCCGTTCCTTCTTCTCCACTCAACCAACAGGAACAAGGTACACAACTAGAAGACTCCGAAGAAGTCTCTTCTCGAGCAGATTCTCATCAACAGGATGCGTACACTGTGCAAGCAATTATAGCCAAAATCATCACCGAAGTGATTGCCAATGTGGAGGTCATGCTCGATAAAGCTGAGGCAACAAATCAGCATACACCCGGAATAGTGCTGATGCAAAACTCTCTTATCCCCCTTCCTCCTCCTCCAATGAACCCCGTTGAGCCTGCTGTTCCTGAAGTTCCCACTGCTCCATCATCTTCTCCTGATTACTCTCCACCACCCTCCCTTCACCTATTATCAGCCTCTTCATCCCAGCCATTTCCTGCTCTTTCGTCTTCGCCAGTTCTTTTCAGCGAGTTAGAATCTATGGGTCGTCTACTGATTCAATTTTCATAGCAATTACCCCATCAGATGAAGATGGCACCCCAAAATATTCGGCAAGAATTGCAAGCTAAAGTGGATTTATTAGAAGCAGATATTGCTCCTTTATAGGAAGAAGTTCATGCAGTCAAAGCAGATAATCATGCTCTGCAAGTTCAATTGTAGCAGTACCAAGCACAATTAGCAGAACATGAATTACTGATTGCTCAATGAGATGCCGCATTGGCTGAGTTAAAAGCCAAGGATGCTCTATTAGCTGCTCGTGATG
The DNA here is from genome assembly GCA_020310875.1 of Ceratopteris richardii. NCBI lineage: Eukaryota > Viridiplantae > Streptophyta > Polypodiopsida > Polypodiales > Pteridaceae > Ceratopteris > Ceratopteris richardii. Next base: position 151,963,387 of record CM035426.1, on the reverse strand, counting down.
AAGAAATCAAGCAGTTAAATCAATTGATACAGGATAAGGAAGATGCTGGGGTTGCTCTGGGTAACTTATTTGATGAAATGCTTGAATCTATTGCGTTTATTACACAAAAAGGACAGGAAATGGCAGATTTGGCTACATAGAATAGTGAAGAATTGAAGACAGTGTCAGTAGAATTGTTTCAGAAGAGCCGTGATTTGGAAGCAGCAGTTGGCAGGACGATTCAGTTAAAGAAACAGTTGGACGGAATCATGAAAGAAAGGGATGCTTATTATAAAACCATTCAATATCAAGCTCAAGAGATGGAACGTAGAGAAAAGAATCTTGGCACTCAAGCAGAGAGACTATCCAGAATTGATGGTCAAATTGCTGATATGAAGGTCCGTAGAGATGCAGCCATTGCCAACGAATTTTACTTACAAGAAGCATTTTTGCAGACACAGACATATCTTTTGCTGAGTCAAGTCATTGCGGCAAGTTCAGTCAGAACTGACGCACAATTGGTGGAGCCAGAGACTTTAAAGCTTATGCTGGATTCATTAAAACAGAACATCACTAGAACCTTTAAATTAGCCCGAACTATGTATATACAAGGCATTGTAGATGAGCCTTAATTTTATTTTCTTTGCCGGTTTGAGTCCACCGTGCGTGCCAGTGCTAGGCCGTCGGATGGGAATAATGTAATTTTAATTTCCATAGTAGCACGCACCAAAAGGGCGTGATGAAAAGTTGTAATATTTTATCCATTAATGAAAGGGTATTACGGTGTTCTTCAGAGCTGACGGGTTCACCAGACTCTCGGTCTGGGCGACCGCGTGGAGAAGATCGTGTACCGATGTTGTAGAATTCCTGAGTATTCTATTCGGTTCGTTGAATTGCAGTTGTTACATTCACATTAATAAGTCTATGTGACTGTAATTGTTAACTCATGCGATAATTTACTGTGTAAGGATAACCGTAATATGAACAGTAATAACTGTGTAGAGGAGGTTATTGTCTTGAAATTATAATTCACTGTGTATTTGAATGTTAATTGGGAAAATCAAATAAAGGGCCTCTGCACTGTCAGACCCCTAGCCATCCCCAAGAACCCGAAAAGAGATTAAAAGAGACTTGACAGAAGTCCTTTTAACATGCCCCTACGGCCCATGATGGGAGGGTGCGCATTCTCAAAATGGGGAATATATTTGGTGGGAACTATTAATCCCCCTGCAAGGAATTCCCATGCTTAGTACATTAGATTTGCCACTGACTATCTTATGAAATGGGTAGAAGCTAAGGCCACCAGGAAAAACGATGCATGAACGACTGCTAAGTTCTTGTTCGAGAATGTCTTCACAAGATATGGACTTCCTATCGAGCTTGTAAGTGATAGGGGTACTCATTTATGAAACGAGGTTATTGAATATCTATTACAGGACTTTATGGTTGTACACAAGAAATCAGCCCTATACCATCCATAAGCTAACGGACAGGCTGAGAGTAATAATAAGACTATGTGCAACATTCTCACCAAAATAGTGAATAATCAACGTTCGGATTGGGATTAAAAATTACACCATGCTTTGTGGGCTTATCGTGTAGCCTATAAAACAGTGATTCATGCTACACCATTCCAAATGGTGTTTGGCCAGAATGCCATGTTACCTTTAGATTTTTTGATACCCACACTCAAGATCGCTCAGGAGTACGAATGGTTAGGTCATGAGCTTTCCTCAAGAATACTTGACTTAGAATGAGATAGAAAGTCTACTTTGATGCTCATATTAAAGGCAAGGGATTATGAGTAGGAGATTTGGTGCTAGTTTACACCCTAAAACAACATGCTCGCAAGTTAGAGAAATGAGGTTACAGACCCATGATCATCAATAGGATATCGACGAGCAATGCAGTTCAGGTAGCAACTCTTGAAGGGGAAGTATGGCCTAATTATATTAGTGGATGCTGAGTTAAGCTATATCAGGAACCTTTAACCGTAGACATGCTTAAATGATTAACTCTGGCCAAGAAGCGGAAGGAAGAAGAGGAACGAATCAGAGCTAAAACTCAAGCAAAAGCATTGGAATGCATTAGGTGAATGCGGCTATGAAGGAGAGGATTAGAGAAAGAACCTCAATTGGTGGATGCTCCACGATATCCCGTAGCTATGTACCAGCTTGGAGGAAGCGATGTCCCAAGTATCATTCATAGGAGACCATTCATTAATGTCACTCTAGGCCAGGAACCCATGCGCATGCAGTGTAAGGCTTTAATTGACTCGGGTGCAGCCATGAATGCAATTTGACTCTCTCTTTTTAGGGAATATGAAATTAAGCCTCTTGAAGCCTATCTCATTGGACTAGGTGGATTAGAAACCCCTTGCATAGGTGAGGTTGAGCTACCTGTCTCCACAGAAAATGTGACCTGATGGTAAAATTGTTAGCTTTTCATGATGAGGATCTCATAGAACCTATGATCCTAGGCCAGGACTGGTTATACCATTATTCGGTAAGTTTAAATCTTCACAGAAATGTGCTACAGTTGGAACTTGCAAAATAGTCTCATGAACTGCCTCTCCAAAGTCGACACAGAGAGGCATTGGATGTGACAGAAGTTCTGTTAGATATGCTCAATAGTCCACCCTCATGTGACCACAAATGATCCATGGTGCTCTAAGTTGTAAGACCCCCATTATGAGGAGAAGCCATTATGAGAGCCCGGACATTTGTGGAACCCTAACTTCCAAGTTAGATGAGGTCAATGTGTGACCATTGATGGTTGTAGATGATCTTTGTGAGCCTAGCCATTAGGTTAGGTAGGGCATAAACTTCCAAGCCATTGGGTTGCCATCTAAGGTGAAAATAAAGGCCCTGTGGCATCGTGCGGTTTCCCCATAGAGCCTTAATGGGGGGAGTGCAGAGGGGGGCTTGCCCCCTTCTGCGGGGTCCGGGGGCCTATCCCCCCGGCCCGTAGGGCCGAGATGGTAGGACTACTGGTCGTGGATATATTTTCGGATATATTTTACCGACTATATTGTATCTCCTGACGATGTTTATCTGTATCGAACCGCCTTGTAAAAGCTATATAAGCATGACTCAGGTTGAGCTTTACATAGCATTGCGCACTAGTAAGCCCTTCATCTAGAGTCTGTCTAGATCGCCATCTAAGCTCCACAGTGGGAGCGCACGGGTGGACAACACCATCATTGTAACTGCATTACGCTCGGCAATATGAGAATTTGAGTTCTCTATCTCTCAGTCTCCGTCTATCTTTGTCTGCGTTTTTCTCTCAACTCTGTCTACAGGTCTATTCCGCTGTGCTGTTATTTTCTTACATGGTAGCAGAGCTCAGGAGGCTCTGAGTGGTGCAGAAGCAGAAACGCAGAGGTTGTAGAGGTCTAAACAAAAAAAGAGAGAAGATGTGAAGTGGTGCATCATCATCTACGACTGAGGGCCAAGGTGGTTCATCAACAGGAGTAGGTGGCGCACAAGCAGGAGCAGCAATGATGCCGGTCATCCCAACGTTGCGGATACAACCACCAACCTTCATAGAAGGTAAACTTGATGGTACGAACTACACCCTGTGGAAGTTCAAAATCACTTCTATTCTTGATTCGTATGAGCTTTTGGAGACTGTTCTTGGGACTGATCATGAGCCCCAAGAAAGACCTGATCCAAATAATCCTGGTCGAATGATTCCTCCTGATGCTGATCTTCTACATGCTTGGAAACGTAGAAATGCAGATGCACTCTGTGCTCTTGTTACAAGTACTTGTGATAGTGTTCTGACTCTCATTCAACATACTACGAAGGCATGTGAAGCATGGAACATATTGACAAATCAATATGAAACTCGTAATCAGACACGGATTCAGAACTTGGAGAATCACCTTGCAGCAGAACGGTTTGCTGATGGGGAGATTGCAGAGGTGTTTATCACTCCAATAAAGAATCTACGAGATCAAATGGCGGGAGCAGGTGTTCAAAAGTCAAGTGAGGAGCTAGCTCGACGTTGTCTTCAAATCTATCCACCTAAGTTTGATGGTCTGGTAACTGCTCTTAACACTCAAATCAGACCTCAACCACTAACTTTTGAAGAATTTAGTGCCTTACTCATGGAGGAGGAGCTGCAGCTCAAGGCAAGGAGTGGTGGTAGCAAAGGAGATGCTGCATTCAGAACAAATGCCAAAGGAGGCAAAACAAACTCTTTAAAAGATGGAGACAAAAAGAAGAACGACAAAAAGAAGTTCAAGGGAGAGTGTTTCCACTGCAAGAAGAAGGGACACAGAATCCAAGACTGTCGCATCAAGAAGGTAGAAGAGAAGAGTGGCTCTTCAAAAGGTGGCAAGGGCAAGGAGTCTGCCAACACAGCAGAAACAGAGCTTGAGTTATTTGTTACGATAGAGGAGGTGTGCTCCTCGGCTGAAGATTCAGGAACAGATGACTCATGGGTGTTGGACAGTGGTGCATCTCGTCACATGACGAGTAGAAAAGACCTTTACAGTTCCTTATAGCCTCTAAAGGAACCCATCACAGTAAAGGTAAGGAACAATGCAAGATGTCCTGCAGAGGGCAAAGGTACGGTTTCTTTCATTAACTCTAATGGTGATATCAGAAAGCTTTCGAATGTGCTGTATGTTCCACAAATAAAACGAAATCTACTTTCAGTAGCTTCTATAACTGATCAAGGTCACCAAGTATCTTTCAGTAAGACAGGAGCTAAGATTATGGACGGTAACAACAACATCGTTGGGATTGGCATAAGGAGGAACAACCTGTATGAGTTGTGTGCTCTTACAACCACTACAAACGTGGGCACAAGTAAGCTATGGCATGAGAGATTTGGCCACATTGGATACCCTATATTGAAGGAGATGCATCGCAGAGATATGGTTGCACACCTACCATCGATTGTAGAAATGAAGGAACCATGTGAAGCTTGCATGATGGGCAAGCAACAGAGGAAGGCGTTTCCACAAGAAAGCAAGAATAGGGCAAGCTATCCTCTAGAGTTGGTGCATGCTGACTTGTGCAGAAAAATGCCTACACAGGCCTTGGGTGGATCTTCCTACTTCATGTTACTTGTCGACGACTATAGCAGGAAGATGTGGGTGTACTTTCTTCACGATAAGGCTCAAGCTTTTGGTAAGTTTAAAGAATGGCTTCAGCTTGTTCAAACTGAAACAGGGAAGAAGATGAAGAAATTCACGATAGACGGTGGTGGTGAGTTCACATCAATAGAGTTTGAAGATTTCTACAAGAGAAAGGGAATCAAGCATCAACTCACAGTGGCACATAGTCCTCAATAGAACGGTGTTGCAGAACGTCGGAATCGAACCATCATGGAGATGGCAAGGTGCATGGTGAAAGGAAAGGGTTTGCCTAATCAATTTTGGGTAGAGGCTGTCAACAGTGCTGTCTAGATCTTGAATCGAAGCTACACCAAGGCACTTGATGGAAAGACTCCACAAGAAGCCTACAATGGTAAAAAGCCTTCTGTTTCCCATTTCAAAGTATTTGGAAGTGAATGTTATGTACATGTTCCAGATAGGGAGAGAAACAAGCTTCAACCAAAAAGCATCAAATGTATCTTCCTGGGGTACAATGAAGATAAGAAGGCTTATAAGCTTTATGACCCTAAGGCTAAGAAGATCATGGCGAGTCGTGATGTGGTGTTCAAGGAGGAGCAGCCACATGCAGTGGAGGAGGAAAAGAGAGCTTCCACTTTATCATCAGGCGAAGGGGCAATCCACTATGAACCTAGCCAAGGAGCTATCCCTTCTACACAAGAGAAGGAAGCATCATCTTCAGATGATGATTCTGAAAGTCACCAACCTGCCCACACCCAAGTGGAAAAGCCATTGCCACGTTGGGTGAGGCAGCTCTATGATTCTGCAAACCCCATCCCACAGTCACTAGAACAGGTTGCAGATGGACCGAGGCAATCATAGAGAATAGAGGAATAGAGACGGGCAAACGCCCATATTGTAAACATAGCCTTGATGGCTGATCTCATTCAAGAAGAAGCGAAGGAACCAAGTAATGTGGAAGAGGAACTCCATGATCCAAATTGGAGGGCTGCCATGCAAACAGAATACAACAATATCATGAAGAATGGAACTTGGGAGCTAGTGGATTGACCCCCTAAGCGTAAAGTCATTGGCACCAAGTGGGTTTGGAAGCTAAAGTACAAGGCTGATGGTACTCTAGAAAAATATAAAGCAAGACTTGTTGCACAGGGCTACTCACAAGTTGAAGGCATTGACACATTCGACATGGAGGATTGCAAGGAAATTTCTACACCTATGGAGGTCAACACAAAATTATCTATTGAAGATACTTCACCTCCAGTGGATATTGGAAGATATAGGAAATTAGTTGGAAGTCTAATCTACTTGTGCAATAGTAGACCAGACATCTCTTATGTTGTTGGAGTAGTAAGCAGGTTCTCTAATAAGCCTTGCCAAACTCATTGGAAGGCAAGCATGCGGATACTCAGGTATGTAAAAGGAACTACTGATTATGGTATTCTTTATGAAGAAGGATCATCTGTGGTTGGATACTATGACTCAGATTGGGCAGGAGATATTGATACCAGAAAATCAGTTTTTGGATATTGCTTTTCTTTAGGATCATGGATTTTCTCTTGGATTAATAAGAAGCAACCGACTGTAGCATTATCTTCTACTGAAGCTGAGTACAAAGTTGCATGCGTTGCAGCATGTGAAGCAGTATGGTTGAGGAGGATCCTATGGCACATAGGAATACAAGGACATGAGGCTACAAAGTTGAAGTGTGACAACCAAAGTTGCATGGCCATTGCCAAAAATCCTGTTTTCCATGCACGTACCAAGCACATAGAAATCCAGTATCACTATGTGCGTGAGTTGATTGAGGACGGGGTCGTGGAGATAACTTATTGCCCTACTGAAGAAAATGGAGCAGACATCTTCACCAAGGCTCTTGGGAGAGAGCAACTTCTTCGACACTTTCCAAAGCTTGGGATTGGACCCAGGAGGTAGTTCACCATCGGGTGGACATTAAGGGGGGGTGTTAGATATGCTCAATACTCCACCCTCATGTGACCACAAATGATCCATGGTGCTCTAAGTTGTAAGGCCCCCATTATGAGGAGAAGACATTATGAGAGCCCGGACATTTGTGGAACCCTAACTTCCAAGTTAGATGAGGTCAATGTGTGACCATTGATGGTTGTAGATGATCTTTGTGAGCCTAGCCGTTAGGTTAGGTAGGGCATAAACTTCCAGGCCATTGGGTTGCCATTTAAGGTGAAAATAAAGGCCCTGTGGCATCGCGCAGTTTCCCCATAGAGCCTTAATGGGGGGAGTGCAGAGGGGGGCTTGACCCATTCTGCGGGGTCCGATTGGGCCTATCCCCCCGGCCCATAGGGCCGAGATGGTAGGACTACTGGTCATGGAGATATTGTCAGATCGTATATTTTATCGACTATTTCGTATCTCCCGACTACGTTTATCTGTACCAAGCCGCCTTGTAAAAGCTATATAAGCATGTCCCAGGTTGAGCTTTACATAGCATTGCACACTAGTATGCCCTTCATCTAGAGTCTTTCTAGATTGCCATCTAAGCTCGACAGTGGGAGCGCATGGGTGGACAACACCATCATTGTAACTGCATTACGCTCGACAATCTGAGAATTTGAGTTCTCTATCTCTCAGTCTCCGTCTATCTTTGTCTGCGTTTTTCTCTCAACTCTGTCTACAGGTCTATTCCGCTGTGATGTTATTTTCTTACAAGTTCCCCCAACCTTGTGCACATCAACACACCCTACCGAACCCACACAGGAGGTACCACCCATCCCGGAGCAAAGATTGAGTAGACAGACATGAATCTGACAAGTATGGCGGCATAAGACTCAATCCTCAGATGAATGCCAACAGTCACCATTTCCAAGCAAGAGTACAGTGGATCTCCCTTCTTTTCCAAAACAGCATGTGGATACGATATCTCACCCTCGACAAGGCGCCTGGTCACATCATCCATGTACTCATTGGCACAACACATCAGAGTGGTGCATTAGACAATCCACTCAGGCATACCCTCAATTGAGGTGGATACGCAAGATGACTGTACCCAGTAGGTCAAACACTCCAGATCTTTGACAACCCACTCAATTTCGATCGATGCAACACATTCGGAAAATTTTGGTGCCCAAGTTTGTGGTGACAGCTTAGTCCAAGTCTCGCTAGCTATGGGTACCTAAAAAGTGCTTAGTGCATACTTTGACCTTATTCAGCTCCAAGAAGACCTTTTTTGAGACTACTAGGAAACCCTACACACCTTCTTTCATAAATTAGACTTCATCTCTTTTAACCCCCCCTGACATAGGAATGGATCCCTAAGCCTTCCGTAATCACGACGACTCTCGACCCAGTTCATTCGGACCATCGACTTCGTGAAACTAACAATCTTATTAACCACTATGTGTAGACCCAATTAGACAACTTCATATCACCACTATCCTTGTAACATACACTAAATCTATAGGTAGTACTCATTCGAAATCAGTTGTAAAGCCACACACCTCACACACTCCCACTCACAGTCAAGCATGCACTGCTCACATCGTTAGAATCACACACTATACAGGAAGCATGTTGGTGGTGGAAAGGAATGGAGGTCTCATCTTCTTGGGATCTTAATTATTTTCCATGACTGATGTGTTTTCCTCTTCACTTCAGCTTAGTTCAGTCACATTAGCTTTCCATCATGCAAGCGGAAGGTTCAACAAGTGCAACACATAGGCAATCGATTGAGGATTTCTTGACTCTTCCATTTGAAAGCTTGCCTACGGCTATTCCGATGGAGTTCCAGGGTTTTACTGGACTGATGCCCATTGAAGTCCCTCCTCAAGGACAGAAAGAAAGGGTGAGCAGCAAGGCAAACTGGTTCCAAGGGCTTGTAGGACCCTTGGGAGATGCAAAATTCATATACGAAGCTAATCTGACGTACGGTGCAAACATCTAGAGATGCTACCAATTCTTTTCACAAGAGTTTGAGACTCTGCTGAATAGTGAAGATCTTCAACCTATATGGAAAAGGGCAAGATCTGCAAATTATTTCAGTGCGGAACTCCCAAAATCGGATTTTTATCGGTGGTATTATTTGGTGGCCTCTATTAGAGAGCAGGAGCACAAGGAATTAGACCCTGTCTTCATACTACCATCCTTGGTGAATGACCCACTTTTCAAGAAGTTTATATTGTCTCTGGACTTGATCAGGATTGTGCTTAAGATTCATGGCACTCATACACCCATAGAGAAGAAGCGTCTCATCCCAGAACCAATGAAGTTAAGAGATGTTGATAAATGGCCCGCCATCTCCACCATCTCCGCCATCTCCGCCATCTCTGCCATCTCTACCATCTCCGCCATCTCCCCCATTCTACCATCTCCACCATCTCCCCTCAGTTAACCACACCGCTCACAATCTATCTACAACACTTTACTTTCCGTGCGTAGGAAAGATTTATGATCCTGCACAAGCATCTTTGGTTTGGTTTGTATCTAGCCACCTCAGGGCCTCAGACAATTGATATTGCCACCTATATTCAGGATCAATTTGTTTTGGCAGGACATCGGTGGGAGGAGAAGAAGGTTGTTCATGGATGTCGTGCTCTCACACGCTGTCGTAGATATTTCATATCTACTTATCTTTTGGACAAAAACCCATTGAAGTTCGAGATCAACTTTGAACATCAAGATTCTATTGAACCATATATGTTCATAACCATTTATATTGAAACAAGCATATAAACCCTGAAGCTCATGAGCAAGATGTAGTTTTTTCCTCATAAGCCAGAACCCCATACCTTGTAATTCCGTATGAACTTGAACCCTCAACTTATAACAATGTAATATGAAATCATATAACTATATTCATGTGAACCCTCAATTTATGTCATATAAGTGTGAAACCAACTTTATGAAGCAAAAGTTAAATCAATATAAAAAGTGAAAAGTATTAAAACAAAACTCAAAACATTAAAACAAAAACGTACGCGAATAAAGAAAAACAAAAGCAAAACGATTTTAATTAAAACAAAAGCAATCGTGGGATTCAAAAAACTATATATAAAGAGACTATAGGCTCACTTCATGGACATCATCTCAAGAGAAGACTGAAGCTTTCATCCTTATCGTTGATGGTTGAAGCCCTCTAGGAGGAGGTGTAATATTCTCATGAAGAGATGAAGACATGGAGGAGTTGAAGGTGACAAGAAGAAGAAGGCTCTACACTTGAAGAAGGTGGTTTAGCTACTTGAAGGAGGGTTGTTGAAGATTGAAGGACCTTGAAGATGGAGGTTGTACATTATGAAGCGAAGGAATTTCTCTACACTTGCTGAAGTGCTGGAGATAACTATACATATCTATGGTGATGATGATGGTTCTACACACATGATTGATGATGATCTTGAAGATTGATGAACTTATGGAGCAACATTATGATCTATGATGAATTGGTAACTTGTATCTTTTCCATTATTTTCCTTATATTTGAATGAACACTTATTATTATGAATTTCCAATGTTCCCCTATCTCTTCTCTTTCAATTCTCTCTATGCTTATTGCCATATCTCATTTAACTCATGACGATGAATTGTGTAAGTGATCCGATCAATTGTTTTGAGATTTTAATATTCTCTTTGAGTCTCCATTCCACCACCTGAGTTGCTTGAAGCACCCTGCATGCGCCGTTGGACTTGGCGGTTGAACTGATCCACCAACCATGCGCCATCTTCTTGCATTTGAACCCGACGTGAAGAAACGGCATTGCACCTCAGGTACATAAATTTACATTGTTTTGCATTGCATACATATACATTGCGGAATTATGGTTGCTTCTTCATCCTTGGGAGTGGTAGCTTGAACAAGATTTTGTGAGTCCCTCCACAAAAACTTGCAAGTATCTTATCCTCTTCGCTTCACCCTTCTCATCGATCAAAGTTGCTACAAATTTATATTTTCATATTTTTGCTCACATTTGAAACCTCTTCTTCAAGCGAATTCCAGACATTTATATTTTACTTTTACATTCATTATATAAGTGAACAATGGGCAAAAAGGGTATTGCAAAACACACCACACAAGGCATAGATTCTAGTGTGAAAGCATTGATTGAAAAGAAATTTTCAGAATATGATGAGCAATTTAACGAGATGAAATCACTTATCCAATCAAAAGTTGAAAAAGTATTATCTCTAACTCAAGACTTAGATGAATTCTTTGAAGATAATAAAACATTATGTAAACTGTTAAAAGAGATGATTGATCATGAAGTATCAAGTTTGAAACAAAAGTTTAAAATTTTGTTCAACCAAGTAAAAAAAATTCAATCATGCAAGTGTGAACATGAACATCAAGTACAAGTAAAAAATATGTCTAGTCAAATTCTTGATCAACAATATCCATTTGAATATAGAAGATCCACCCTTGGAGCTACACATAGAAGATTAAATCGACCTATAAGATGCTTTTGGTGTGATCAATTTGTCCATATGTTTTGGAATTGCAATGCATATGAGAATGCTCGTAGACTGAAATTGGTCACTACAGTAGAAAGAAAAATTTGTGATTATCGTGTCCATTTACCTTTGTGATTGAAATTTATATTTTGATCAAACAAAATCGAAGCTAATATCATTTAAAAAACATAGAGAACAATGGAAACCAAAGAGATACGATGATAAGAAATCTTCTGAACAAGAAACTATGATAGCAATTGAGAATCAAGTTAAGTGTTTTGAAGAAAAGAAAAGTGAACAAATCAAGTTGGATAAACAAAAAGTTGAACAAATTTTGCAAGAAAGATTGGAAGAGGATGAAGAAGAATATGAAAAGTCGATACAATTGAAAAAAAAACATGATGAATACTATGTAGTATGTGATCCAAAGTTTTTAGAAAATGAAAAATTATCCGATCAAGAAAAGGTTAAGAATTTGAAAGTTCAAATGAGTCATAATATTAACAATGAACGAACTAGTCAAAGTGAACATGAGGATATCAATGAAATTGATGAGATTACAAGCAATGCTCAAAATATTAAATAAAAGGAAAAACAATGGATTAAATATGCTATCAATCAAATTGAACAAAATATAAAAAATTCATCAAAATCTTCTAAACTTTATCTTTGTAGAAAAGAACAGGTTGAAGATGATCCATGATGAACAGGTGCTTATGATTGAAGATGAACCATGAAGAGATCCACAGATAGGATATAATGAGAGAAATTGTAGTGAGGATAAATTGTAAAGCATGTTTTTTTGATACTAACTTTGATGTTTTTCATGAGACAGGAACATGCTTCTTCAAAATTATCTTTGATGATAATGATGCTCGAGATTATTGAGAGTGTTTGAGTGATTTGGGAGATTTTTTTTGATTGAGGAGTGAGAATCAACTATTGAGTGTAATGCATTTTAGTCTTCTTTCTCTACTCTCCATTATTTGCACCATATTGATTCTATTCTCCACTCAAAGTATGCATAAACCAATGTATATTCACATATGTTTATTTCTTTAGCCTGCACAATCTACTTGCACTTGTGATTATAAAAAAAAGAAGAGAAGGGAAAAAAACATCCAATTAAAAGATAGACATCAATAATTCTGGAGTACCTCATCATCGACATCCTCTTACCCCTTTTGCACCATGATTTTTGGAACAATGCACTTAAAGTATGCATGATAGGGTCTCACTACATGACCTTGCATTTAGGCACGTATTGAGATTAACCTATGAATTTTGAATGATTGTAAGGATTGATGTATATGCACATCGATATGTATGTGAGTGAGCGCACAAGCTTTATCATCAAATGCCTTTCATCCCAATATTTGCACCTTGTTTGTTTACTTATGCACCTAAAGTATGCATGATAGGGTCTCATTACATGACCTTGCATTAAGGCACATTTTGAGCTTTACCCATGCACTTTGAGTGATGGAAAGGATTTAATATGTATAAAAACATGAAATGTATGAAAGTGAGCGCACATGCCTCGTCAATGAATGCCAAATACCTTATCTTTTGCACCATATTTTTAACCATGCATTTCCAAAGTATGCAATTGATAGGGCTAAATTATATGGCCTTGCATAGACACATTTTTTATCTTCCCATGCACTTGACACATGATTTCAAGATTCAATGCTCCCATGAAATGCTTGCTTGTCTTTGAAATAGAAAGAAGATTTGAAGATTGGCCCATCGAGGATGATGTGCAGGTTTAGTAGGGGTGAATGTCGTAGATATTTCATATCTACTTATCTTTTGGACAAAAACCCATTGAAGTTCGAGATCAACTTTGAACATCAAGATTCTATTGAACCATATATGTTCATAACCATTTATATTGAAACAAGCATATAAACCTTGAAGCTCATGAGCAAGAGGTAGTTTTTTCCTCATAAGCCAGAACCCCATACCTTGTAATTCCTTATGAACCTGAACCCTCAACTTATAACATTGTAATATGAAACCATATAACTATATTCATGTGAACCCTCAATTTATATCATATAAGTGTGAAACCAACTTTATGAAGCAAAAGTATTAAATCAATATAAAAAGTAAAAAGTATTGAAACAAAACTCAAAACGTTAAAACAAAAAACGTACGCGAATAAAGAAAAACAAAAGCAAAACGATTTTAATTAAAACAAAAGCAATCGTGGGATTCAAAAAACTATATAAAGAGACTATAGGCTCACTTCATGGACATCATCGCAAGAGAAGGACTGAAGCTTCCGTACTTATCGTTGATGGTTGAAGCCCTCTAGGAGGAGGTGTAATATTCTCGTGAAGAGATGAAGACATGGAGGAGTTGAAGGTGACAAGAAGAAGAAGGCTCTACACTTGAAGAAGATGGTTTAGCTACTTGAAGGAGGGTTGTTGAAGATTGAAGGACCTTGAAGACGGAGGGTGCACATTATGAAGTGAAGGAATTTCTCTACACTTGCTGAAGTACTGGAGATAACTATACATATCTATGGTGATGATGCTGGTTCTACACACATGATTGATGATGATCTTGAAGATTGATGAACTTATGGAACAACATTATGATTTATGATGAATTGGTAACTTGTATCTTTTCCATTATTTTCCTTATATTTGAATGAACACTTATTATTATGAATTTCCAATGTTCCCCAATCTCTTCTCTTTCAATTCTCTTTATGCTTATTGCCATATCTCATTTAACTCATGACGATGAATTGTGTAAGTGATCTGATCAATTGTTGTTGAGATTTTAATATTCTCTTTGAGTCTCCATTCCACCACCTGAGTTGCTTGAAGCACTCTGCGTGCGTGGACTTGGCGGTTGAACTGATCCACCAACCATGCGCCATCTTCTCGACAACGCATCATATACATGTGTCTAGCCTATGATATTACTATAGAGAGAGCACTACCGGCTGAGCAATTGAAACATTATAAAGGTTCCAAGAAGACCATGAGACCCCCAAAACCCCATCGAGTCAAGCGCATGCATGGTACCATCCCATGTCTACAAGTGCTAGCGTCACCATCACCTCAGCCTACACCTGAAACCTTGCCCCAACAATCTCCAATTCAACCACAACAAAGGATTCCCCCTCTCCATGTTCACCTGAGCCGCTCAGCAACCCTCTCTAAAGTCTCATAGACAGAGACCACCCTACCTACTACCATTATGACTTCAGCCACCACGATTGTAGAAGCTCCCGTTGCAACTTCTACATTCGTCTCTGATTCCTTCACCTTCCTAGTTACAAGCTTGGGCATGGAAGACATCAATACTATGTTTGATTTTGAGATCCCTGATGTATTATCTAGTGGTTTTCAGTTTTTAGATACCCATGTCGTCTCTCAAGAATTTGAATGCCCGGCTTACCCCACTACACCATCAGAGGGAGCGAATGCTGATTCTGAAGAGGAAGATGATGACAGCACAGTGACTGATGAAGGCGACACTGATACTAAAGTAGTGAGGAAGAAGTACACTAATTGGAAGCACATGTTGAAGTTTGAGGAGAAGCTAGCACGTATGAAAAAGAAACGACTGAAGCAACAAATTACACCATCGCCATCCGAGGGTTCTACAAGAACATGAAGAAAGTTTTGGCACGAACCAGATTAACAGAAGAACAAAGTGAAGCCATCTTACAATAGGAGCTGGTTAGTGGCAGCGTGGAAGAAACTTTTATCTCTGCCATGCATGAGTTGCTTAAAGATGTTGGCACATCGAAAGCATTATGATTTTTGTTATGGAAGCCCTTACCCAAGTTTGACCCTCAACGGGTTCGCATTCTCAAATGCACACGTACATACATTCATGTCCCCAATGGTCCCATCACATCAACTTCCCCCATGGATCCTCCATAATTGACTTGACTGAGGAAGACACTTCCCCTATATATACCGTTAGTGAAACCCTACCCCGACCTCCCCTGATGTTGTAGATAGCCCTAGGTTTGCATTCCGTCCCTTGTTTCTGTTTGGACCCTTGAATCTAGCTCCATTCCGACTACTACTCCCATTGCCCGCTATATCCATTCCACCTATCATGACACCACCCATCATTTCCCCTCCCTCGCATTTCCCCTCATATACCACTAACCCATTATCCTCCTTTCCCGCCCCACACAACCAACTTCCTTATATACTTCTTTCACTTCCTTTTTGCAACCTCTCTCTACACCTTTTCCATTTGTAAGATGCACACCTCCTCACTCACCTCTCACCACACAATTGCACCCACCACCACGCACCATAGCACCGACATCACTCTTACATGTTGCAATCACTGAAAGCTCCACTAGTGAAATGGATATCTCACCCACCTATTCACCAGACACACAATTACATGCATCCACCATGCCATGTACCACATCTCATATGTCACACCCATTCGCACATCACTCCCATCACTTGCCACTGCATCCACTATCCCTACCCCTACTCCCACTCCCATTGCATTACAAACCACCCTGCATGTCGCATTTGCCACCCTTGCATCATCTTTGTCATCCAGTATTGATGTTGCTATCCAGCAAATGATACGGTGTATGCAACAAATTCATGTCGAATACTCATCGCTCGAGCAACAATATTCCGCCCTACAACGGATTACACAAGAATTACAGGTACGTTTAGATGCACTCACCTTGCAGAATGAGGAGCTTAACCAAAAATATAAAAACTTGGAAATCGAACACCAGTCACAACAACAAACGTTTGAAGCTCAAGTTCAAGAACGGGTCAAGGAAGTTGAATCACAATTAGATGTTTACTTGATGCGAAATGGCGAACTATCACACAATATGGCGATTCTTTGCCGACATCTCAACACTGCAAAGGAAGAAAATCAACGTATGCAACAATAGAATCGCGAGAATTTTGAAGTTACACTGGACGATCCGGATACACCTCTTAGTCCATCTCACTTTCAAGCCATTCCCCCCAAATTGATGCAGATCCTCCTAGAAGACCATGCACGTGTGTTGGAAGACTATGACCATTTACAAGAAGAATGACGAACCCTCAAGGAAACCAATAAAACTTTGTTGCTTAAAGATTCTTTGGGACCCACCATTGTACACGAAGTGGCACCACCGGCTCTCTTGGATGAATTGACCACGCTACGTATGAAAGTACAAGAGTTACATGCACAAATATTTAATATGACCAAACCCCTCGACGAGAGTCACCACCTGATCTACCAGAATCGGAGGAGATGATACCTATCCCTGTCAAGGAATCATTCCAAGAAGAATATGTACCCTTACCTGTTGTTGGTGGCCGCTCATTCCCTAAAGGACAGGACACCTACGAATTAGCTCCGCCAGCTTGGTTAAAGACCATCGAAGAATTGGGTAAGACACACTCTGCTCATGTCACTACGCAACTCCACACGATGGCAAATCTCGAAGAAGTTATTTTGAAGTTGCCTTATTTTGCCGCTATCGTGCCCCACAGGCATATCATGTCCAGTGAATTATAGTATAAGCCATATTTCCTTTTTCTAGAGGAATATAATTTTCAAGTGGAGAAAGAGACTAAGGAGTGCCCCACACATGGTACGCAATTTGAGCCCAAGGATGTTCCACCTAAAGCACACATGGTACGCAATTTGAGCCCAAGGATGTTCCACCTAAAGCAGAGCGAGGCCACATCTATCAGCCCACCTGGCATGTGGACTTGCCACAAAAAGTACCTGAAAATGATGCATACATGGATGCATGCACCGACACACTTAAAGTACAACCCATGTTATGGACCGATTTCTCGTAGATGTACTTGGAAGGCATTTGCTATTAAGGTTCATAATAATGGTCAATGCAGGGATTGGATCAATTATCCCCATCTCACACCTCCCACGAATAATACTCTGACTGTCAAGTGTATGATGGCCACCATTCGCCATTGGTTACCATGTCTACACCCGATGATCGATATGGCTGCTCAAATGACTGTAAAGATTCTCGATATGATGCAAATTGTATTCAAGACCTTTTGATGTGTCAAGGCTCCCACTATAAAATACACCACGCTTTGAATATGGGAACTTGGACCTAGTTTATGAAATGAGCATGAAACCGTCTCTCAAGATAAGCTATGCTTGGCATTGCAAATTGAAGTATATGCCTGCCTGCTACAAGCAGACATTTGAAGAAATGTTCACCATCGGCTTTTGGGAATATCACTCAAAAGTGTTTATCAATCGTCTACCTCCAGAACATTCTATGCAGCCACCTCCAGATGAACCCCAACCCATTGATTGGGAGAAACTTGAATGTGATCTTATCGGGGGACTTTGCATCACCGAACACACCTTGGCAACGGACCTGCTCACAAACTACACTACTCATGCTAAATCAGGTTCTCTCAGGGATGGCAGAAACGAGGAGGAGGGGAGTGTTCAGGTTTGAGTACTAGTTCTCGTCATAGAAGAAGAGGGAGCACTTAAAGCTACTCAGAAGACTTCATCATGACAACAGTGATTTTTATCACTAAAGCAATGTATTATATGTATATATATATATATCCAATTATCGCGAAGCCAACTCCATTTTGTGCAAGCCGAGTAGTCCTCGAGTTTGAGGAGTCTAAGTAGAAAGCTCACACCAATTTTTGTAATTTTTTGAAGTCGTTAGATATTTCAAATTATAGATAGAACCTATTTTTAAACTATGGCGGTCGCTAGATGTGAAACCCGTCAAAACTAGGCAAAAACTATAAATAGAGCTAGAGAGCTCATTTTGAGGTTCTTGTTAGTTTATGATTGAACCTATGAGCTAGAGCTAGAAGAGCTACTGTAACTAGATGATGATGATGAATATGATTATGAGTTCTTTTTTTGCCTTCTATTGATCTCTATCGCAACTTTCCTAGTGTGTGTGTGTATGGATCTGTGTGTATGCTCTTGCATTTCTCACCATCTTCTTCATACACATCATTCGCTCTTGATCTTCATATCGGTCTAACCTCTCCGTGGATTGAGAATTACAAGGTGGAGCTCCTCACTTTGGTACTTCCCATTGTGCTAGAGTGACACCAAATTTGGTGCCGTTGTCGGGAAAGAGCTCTAGGTTGAGCATGTGATGGTAAGTGTATTAGAGAAAATTGTTGGAAGGTAAAATTCATACCTTTCTTGACAGTCATGATGGTCAGCTTCAATGGCAATTTTCTGAGAAAAAATGGAGTTTTTACTTGTGTTTTGAGCAGATTCTTGATGTCTAGAGGCTGCCCTGCAAGATTAGTGCACCAGAAAACATGAACATACACCTGCAAAAGTCTCTCTCACTCTCGCACACACACAAATGAGAGAAAGAGAAGAGAAAGGGGGAATATGACTGATTTTTTGTGCTTTTTTGGAGTTTGAGATAATGATAGGGAATGATAATAGAAGAATAGAGGAGTAAAAGTCTAAATATCTCTTCCAATCGGGGTCTACATATGTGACTTCTGAAGTCCTCTTTTTATAGATCTTTGTTTGAGCCAAGTTCAATTTTTTTTTTGAGAGTATAATGAATTGAAAACACACTCACACACCTGATCTTGTAAGGTAGAGGCACCCATCTTTGAGGAATTCATAGATATGTCCAACCAAGACTTGAACTCAAGAGGTCCTCCTAGAGACTCAAGCATCAAACCTCTAGGCTATGCAGGCTTGGACTCCAATTTCAAATTTGAATTTGAACCTTCACCTAAAAGTGGTCCAAAGTTTTAGGACTTTTGTTGCCATGAATTCTCACTAAATGGCTTGTGGAAAGATTCCCCTAAGAACTCATGATCGGATTTGATTCCTTCTATGCACTTTTACAAGGAGTAAAAAGTCAATCATTTACA
This sequence comes from Ceratopteris richardii, assembly GCA_020310875.1. NCBI lineage: Eukaryota > Viridiplantae > Streptophyta > Polypodiopsida > Polypodiales > Pteridaceae > Ceratopteris > Ceratopteris richardii. Next base: position 151,944,034 of record CM035426.1, on the reverse strand, counting down.
AGAGGTCATTCATGTGCTAATACATGAATGCACATAGCATCCTTTGGATAAGTGATCAAGCATTTAGGCTTGGAGTGATTGCACCAACAAAGATGTGCAAATATAGTCGACTTCTTCACTTCATATCTCAAGATTGGATGAACCAAAAGTAATAGAACCTGCTAGATAGATAGTAGACGTCTCACTCTAACTATATCAAGTTAAATTCTAGCAAATGATTGAGTAAAAACAGAGAAATCGCTCCTGCAAGATCACTAAAAATGATGAAGATGCAACAATGAATAGTAGACAGAAATGAGCTTGAAGAAATGTATCAAATTATGTATGCTAATGAACATATGATACAAGCGAAGTGTAGTGGACTACTCATACATATGTTGAGCTCAAGGTATGCTCAATGCTGTAGCTCAATGGCTCTCAGGATGACTCTCCCTTACTTGCGACTAAAAGCCTCTCTATTTATACTCAACTAGTGAGTTTGAATTTAGAATTTCCCTCACCTAAAAGTGTTCCTACACTTTAGGGGTGGTTTAAATTGATTCCTTCTACCACATGAGTCATGGGCTCAGCTCCCTTACTTCAGGAGATTCTATTATTTCTTGAATTTTACATTTATCCAAAGGTAAATACACATATATTGACAAGAAGGTGCTTATATATGGTCCTCCATGTGAGGTACATGAAATGAGAAGTAGTCCTGAATATTTAGCCAAGCATTTAGGCTTGCTAAATGTACCAAGACAAAGGTCAACAACATACTAATGCAATAAGTAGAGTAGTAGGGGAAGCCAAAGAGGCCGCAAAAATTTCCAAAGAAGTGATTCAAGTAATGACACTAAGGGATGATGTAATTGTGGAAAACCTCATCATGATTGTAGGTTAAAGAATCAAGACATAAAACAACAAAACAACTATGCATCAATAAGTGCAAATGTTGTTGTACATCAAATTACATCAAAACATAAGTTTACAAGTAAAAATCCAAACTTATTGTATATGAAAGGATTCAATTGTATTGCATATGTACATGTTCTAGATGATTTGAGGAAGAAACTTGATCCAATAGTAGAACAATGTATCATCATTGGGTACTCCCTTGAGCAGACAGGATACAAATGCTACAACCCCAATCACATGGCAAGTGAAGGTAAGTGTTATGTCTACAAGGGATTTGAACTCATAAACTCCCAGTTAGGAATGTGATGGGCTAGCCACTTGCACCAAAAGCCATGGTTGAGACTTACTTCCTAATTCTTCCTCTTAGGATGTAGTTCAACCATTTTCTCCTTGTCAAGGGTATGGTTCAACCAAAGGGAGGAGATGGTTTGACTACACCCTAAGAGGGAGCATCAGGAAGTAATCATCAACCATAGCTTTTGGGGCAAGTGATTAGCCCATCACACTCCTAACTAGGAGGTTATGAGTTCAAATCTCCTATAAATATATAGCATTAGTATCAAAGCTTGGGAAGTAGACTTGGGAATGGTGGATGGATTCCACAAATGTCATGGGCACCTAATGGTCTCTAAAAAAGGTGCTTAGGCACTCTATCGAGTGAAAGGGTACTAAAGAGAGAGGTGGAGCTTTGTGAATTCTACCCATAAAGATTGAAGTGTATCACTCCATCCATAGGTCAGATTGAGGCACGTAAGTATTGTTGAAAAGCTCTCAAAATGAATGTTTCAAACTCACTGAGATAGCTAAGAAGCATGAAGCTCTTGGGACACATTAGGTGGCACTTATTGAAGTTTGAAGATACCAAACATGGGTGAGAGGTTCAAGCTACTAAGGTTGAGAACGGCGTTCAAGACACTAAGATTGAAAACAAGGTTCAAGAAACTATGGGAAGTTCAGGACATCAGTGCAAGAATCATCTTCAAAATTTTGTGCAACCTTGATTGCTTCATCAAGTGATTTTAATGCATGAAGTTTTACCTCATTACGGATTCATGTGTTTAATCATCAAACAAAATCATGAAGCTGATGAAAAACATCAAGGTTTTTTAGTTTAAGAATAATTTCTCAATATTCTGAAATATAAACTGATAATGATATTCCATTTTGTTGGAATTTATCCAAGCCTCTCAATTGTGTTCCTCATTCTCAAGGAAGAACTCCTTCTTGAAGAGACAAGAAAATTCAGCCCAGTTTTAGGGTCTTTTACAAGTCACTAAGAGAATCATCCACCAGTATAGGCCTTTGCGTCCAATGACAAATTGGCTTCTACCATCCTAATGTTGGAGTTAGATGTCTACGGAGGCATGCGAACAACACAAGGAAGAAGAAGAATCTTGGAGCACAACACACAATACTGAATGTATAACCACTAGAATGTACAAAGATAAGTAGCCCATTAGGGCAATAGGCATATATACAAGCCAAGGGAAAAAAACCTCCTAAAGAGGGAAAAAAGTGCCCCGGCGGTCCTAGAGAGTTCACACACATCACTACCTAAATATATCAACAAATCCCCCTTGGGAATAATAATGCGGTGAACAAGTAGCTGGCAATCATGTATAAGGAAGTGCCAAGCTATGTGGAAATCACTCCACAAAAGGAAGTAAGCCCAAAACTTTGTGGAAAGCTTCAAACTTCTCCCTAGATAGAGCCTTTGTGAAGAGGTCTGCAATGTTCTCCTGCATGGGCACATATGCCAAGCTGATCTCCCCAGTAGAGAACCTCTCCCTGACATAATGATAATGCACCTCAATGTGCTTAGTGCAAGCATGGAACACAGGGTTCCTTGCAATTGCCAATGCACTTTGATTGTCAGTGAAGATGGTGGTGGTAGAAGATTGACCAACACCCAAATCAGCCATAAGGCGTCTGAGCCACACACACTCAACAGTCACTGTGAAAGCTGCCCTATACTCAACCTCACAACTAGAAGTGGCCACAGTAGGCTGCTTCTTGCTCAACCAAGATATACATGAGCTACCAAGCATGAAGCAAAAGCCACTAGTGGACACACGAGTGTCATAGCAACTAGCCCAGTCTGAGTCAAAAAAAGCATGCAAATCTAACAGTAGCTTGACACCTCGGCAATGCATAGACCTGCTCATCTGTGAGACATCAAACTGAATATTTGGCCGAGTAATGCATAAGTAAATCAGGCATCCAACAACCTACTGATAGAGAACAACATCAAATGCATCTCCAGCATCATGAAGACTCAATCATAAACGTGTCTCCATAGGAGTGGCAATAGGCTTACAGTCTTCAAGGCCAAAACGCTGCAATAATGTGTCAATATATTTTGTTTGACACAAAGACATTCCACCATCAACTTGCATAAACAGAATGCCCAAATAGTGATGCAAATGCCCCAAATTAGACATCTCAAATGAGGTAATCAGCCTTAAAATCAGCAATATGCTTCTCAATAGGACTAGTGAGCAGCATGCCGTCAACATAGACAACAATGATCATAAGCACATCATTAGCACGCTTAACATATAAGTTGATTTCAGTTGGACTATTCTCAAAACCATGTGCAATCCTTCTTTAACCTGCACACCTCGTTTTCATGCCCTTTCTGCACAAAGCCACAGGGCTGAAAAACATACACTTCTTCATGCAAGTCACCATTCAAAAATGCAGTTTTAATGTCCAACTGATGTACATTCCAACCATGATGGGCTTCAAGTGCACAGATGCTCCGGATAGTAGTCATATGGCATGTAGCTGCAAAGGTCTCATCAAAATCAATGCCTCTTTCCTGTGCATAACCCTTTGCAACAAGCCTAGCCTTATACCTTTCAACTGTTCCATCAAGCTTACACTTGAGCTTGTAAACCCACTTAGTGCCAATGGCCTTCTTGCCATAAGGCAAGTCACATAAAGACCAAATACTGTTCTTCATTATAGCATCATATTTAGAATGCATAGCAGCCATCGAATTTTCTGAATTTGTGCTTCGTCAAATGAAACAGGCTGATTCTCATCATAGAGACTAGATGCAGCCATAGCATAGCAATCTGATGCAAAAGAGGCACTATGAGAGTGTGATCGAGTATGATATGACAAAGTTGCATCTAATTTGCTACCACACAAAGTCTGCACTAGCCATTTTGGCATAGTTTTTGCCTCCCCAATATCAGCTCTCTCATCAACAAGTGCATCATGTAAATCTGCATCAGAAATGGGATGATATGCATCATCACATGAAACCTGCAAAGGCTAAGAAGTTGCCTTGTTAGGACCAGCACTAGACTGTCCACTTGTAAAAAGAGGTAGCAAAGTATCATACATGTCTTTGGAGCTAACATATGTCTCCTTAGTACATGAAAACAATGGATGAATAGCATCTTCCACAAAAACAACATCACATCTAACTAGAATGCGTTTAGTTTGTGGATGATACAGACCATAGCCTTTACTTTTAGAACTGCACCCAACAATAGCCTGACTCTTGACCATACACCTCGCCATCTCCATGAGTGACCTGTTCTTTCGTTCAGCAAATCCATTCTATTGAGGTGTATATGGCACTGTACACTGGTGTTTTATCCCACGTTCAGCCAAAAATGCATTAAAATCAAAAGACATATATTCCCCCCCTCGATCAGAACCAAGGGTGCTCATTTTACATGCTGACAGATTTTCAGCCAAAACCAAAAACTGTATGAAGCACATGAACACTTCGGACTTTGCCTTCAATGGATATACCCATGCATGCCTGGAAAAATCATCGATGAAAGTCACAAAGTAAAGATAATTCCCAAAAGAAGGTGTCTGCATAGGACCACAGACATCACTATGTACAAGTGGCAATTTATGAGTAGCCCGAACTGAACCATCTTTTGGAAAGGAAGAACGCTGCACTGCCCAAAATACAACCTTCACAAACATGTTTTCTAGGTGCCTCAAGTTTGGGCAAAGAGGACACCATTTCAGATTTGTGCAGGCATAGCAAACTAGCAAAATTTAGATGATGAAAGCATGCATGCCAAAGCTTTGCATCTGACATAGCCTGAGAATCATGTACTGCACATGCCAAATCATTTACAGATCTTTCATAGTATATGAGCTTATACATCCCACGACATAAAATGCCAGAAGCAATAATCACATCGCCATTTGACAGATCATGAAGTGTACATCTATCATCAACAAATTTCACAACCAAGCCAATCTTGGCTAATGCAAAAACTGATAACAGATTTCTTTTTTATCCTTGGCACAAACAAAGCATCTGACAAAGTGAAAGAACTACCTTTAGCAGTAGTCAAAATGATCTTACCAACTCCCATAACAGGATAAGAGGAGTTGTTGGCGCATGTAACAGTATTCCCTGTAGGGGCAGGCTCGACTGAAGAGAAGAAACTACACTGCGAGGTAATATGTTTGGTCACCCCATTGTCAAAGAACCAAACATCTAAGTCTACTACAGACATGCACTGCTCATGAGAAGATGGGTCAAAACTGCAAACAGTAGTAAACGCCCATTCTTCTTCCTGCACAAGATTAGCAGACTCCGTTTTTTGTGTAGAGGCTTCAGCAACAACCATTCCATCCTCTTTCTTCCTTTGCCTCTTTGGCAACCAGTTTTGGACAGTTCTTTATGATACGATCATTTCCTTTACAGTACTTGCAAAACAATTTCTGTTTTTCTGATTTCTTTTCATCTTTGTCTTTCCTCTTTGATTGTGCAAAATTAGCAGATTTTTGCTTACTAGTTGAAGAGCTCCATTTTCCTATGCCCTTCTGATTAGCCAGGAAAGCTTGATATGCAACCCACATAATGGACATGTTCTACCTGGACTGATCTTCTTGCAATAGAATAGAGACTAACTCCTCAAATGACAAGGATTTGGATTGCCTTTCATCATCAACCGAAGAGTAGAAACAAAACTCCGATATGAATCAAGAAGACCATTCAGAACAGTCTGCACAAGTGAGCTATCTGGTATAACCTCATCAGCAGAAATCAACTATTCCTTCAAGTCTTTGATCTTTATTAGAAAACTGTCCATAGAATCACCTTCATTCATGTGCTCACTCTCCAATTGTTTTCGGAGGTAAGCAACACGAGCCTCATTCCTAGCTTGGTACAATGTGGTAAGTGTATCCCAAGCATCCTTAGCTGTTCTGCAAGAGCGAATGTGAGGAATAATGGCATGTTTGACAGACAAAGCTATCAATGCATGTGCCTGAGCATCTTTGCCATCCCAATGAATCTGCTCTATAGTAGGTGCAGTAGAAACCGCATCACGAATAAGAATATGCAGAATATCATTATCTTCGACACCTTCTGCATCAGCTTCAATACCTGTAGTTGTAACAATTCCATGTGTGATAGAATGTTTTTCAACACCCTACACAATGTTCCATAGCCCTTTTGTAACCAATACATGTCGCATCATATAAGCCTACAACGGGTAGTTGGTACCATCCAACTTATCCTCAACAGCCAACATACAAAATACATCACTGCTTTCAGCCATGGCCAATGACTAAAATACCTTGATGAAGAAAATTGACTGTATCTCAAAAAGTTGAATGGAATTGCCCAAACAACTGCTGATAAACCTGTAGCAGACTTTGAGATGCATATACTAGTGAACCGAAATAGGTATATACCTTTGGCAGAAAAAGACGAAATAGCCTACACAAGTGCTTCGATAGTGCATTCCGAGGCCCTGATTATGCTCACCAAATTTTGTGCGAATCTGAGACTGCAATCGGAGAGGTGTAGACGACGTCCTAGATGAAGCGGTGACCTGCTCTGATACCAATTGTTGGAGTTAGAAATTTTTGGAGGCACGTGAACAACACAAGGAAGAAGAAGAAGCTTGGAGCACAACACACAATACTGAATGTATTACCACTAGAATGTACAAAGATAAGTAGCCCATTAGGGCAATAACCGTATATACAAGCTGGGAGAAAAACCTCCTAAAGAGGGAAAAAAGTGCCCCGGTGGTTGTAGAGTGTTCACACACATCACTACCTAAATATACCAACACCTAATAGGTTTGGGAGTATTCTTGAGTTAGTGGAAATCTTGCCACTTCTCCAAGAATGTTAAGATAGTGCCCTTGTTTTGATCCCTATCTTCACCCGAGAATTAAAGAGGTTGGAGATCCTTTCCTAAGGAAAGATCTAAGGGAGGAATTAAACCTATTTCTTGTCCCAATGTGTTGGTTAATAAAGGAGTGGTAGGAATCAACGAAATAAGAGGACTTATATGAGCAATGAAAGGGAAGAAATCTACCTAGGAAATGGATAAATCCTTTTCCAACAAGATAGACATTGGCGTAGTCACAATCACATTAGTGTGGCTACATATAGCAGGCTTACCTACATCTTGGGGCATCTAGAGTACTTCCAAAATGGCCGTAAGTTGACATTGAAATCCATCAAAAGATTGATCAAGTTCCATGTATTCTGCCTAGATATTAGACAAATGTCCAAAGCCCTGCTCTAATTTCAACAGCCTAACTTTTGATTCTTTCCCCTCAATAGAAGTAGTGTTGATTTTATATCTCATATGCACTTGTAGAGCCTTCAATTGGCTTGCTTTTTATCCCATATGCAGGCGATTAGCTCTCCAGACATAACTATATAGTGAGAAGCTTCACTCATTGCTCTATAACTTCAAGGAAGAAGAGCAAGGGGCTGTCTCCTTCTTAGCATGCACATGGCATGGGCAAGAGTATCTAAAAGAACAATACCATGGGTAGGGTGATACTTCACTGGTGGCCATTGGTAGGTGAGCTAGGATTTTGCAAGCACCCAAAAATCCTTTTTTTTTTTTAAATAAAAGGTCCTTTGCAAGAGCTTCTACAAGGCGGTTGTTTGTTTGTTATACCCTCAATGCATGGGTAGCTGTGAGCAAGATGATGACCTCCCAATGAATGTGAGAAGAATATCCTCTAGCTTTGATACAAATGTAATAGATTTTCTCCCAAGCCAACAATTGAATGAATGTGTGCTGACCTCCCCACCAAGCCTTGTATATGTAGATCTCTCCAAGGGACTTCCCTCTTAAGCAAATGATACTAACCATCCAAGTATCAACAATGTAACTACATGTGTGCCAAGTTTCTTAGTTGACTTACGTTAACTCAAGTGGATGTTTTTGGACCTCTTGGGGCAAAAGACTCTCCCACATCTCTCATAGGAATTGAACCCAAGACCTCCTCCTTGCCATCCATATGACTTAATCACTAGGCCAAGCTACTTGATTGTCTTACTAAGCATAAGAACCTTTACTTAAGCCTAGTCTTGAGATCTTTGGCCCAAGAGTTAGGTGACCAATTAGTGTTTGAATTCATATCTATCTGAACAGGTCAAACACTTAGATCATAGAAGTGCTTTGTAACATTCTTTCCCCTTGGAAATATTTTTTCTTACAAAAATATAACTATATATAACTCTATAGGCATCCCCCAAGCCTCATGTTCTAACCTTGAAGAACATGCATTATTCATTAGTTCATTTGTTTAATAAGTTAAAACTAGAAAGTAGGAAACCTTTGCTTGATTATGGAAACTTTTTCCAAAGTAGAATTTTCCTCAGTTCCATCCTTCAATTTTACTAAGCACTCTTCATACAAATGAGTTTTTGTACATTTGGCTTGGGTGCAAAGTAATTTTTTCACTTATTGAAAGTGGAAGTATGACTTGATTTCGAAGTAGGTTATCTAAATCTTCCAACCTTTTTCTAAGTTGGCTAACATGGAACACTAGATGAATCCAACTTTCTTTTGGAAATTGTAATTCATATTCCCACTTTTCAACTTTTGTTATGATTGGAAAATGACTGTAATATATGGGCAAGAACTTTGTGCATTTGCCTATCTTTAACTTTTCAAACCTTTTAGGAACTCGAAGATAAACTTGATCTCCAACTTGAAAAGAAATTTCTCATCATTTAGGATCCACATAAGATTTTGCTCAAGCTTGAGATCTTTTCAAATTTTCTTTAGCTAACTTGAGCTTAAATTTCATGTCTTGAAGGAATTCTTGATCTCCTTGAACTTGTTCATTTTCAAGTCCAGCTACATACAAAAAACTAGGTTGGAACCCATACATCAACATAAATGAAATAAATTCATTTAATGAATTATTGGCACTAATATAGGTGAATTCTTCTAAAGGAAGATACTCTTTCAAGTCAATGAGTTTGGAAATAGCATAAGCTCTAAATATATCTTCCAAAAGTTGATTGACTTTCTTTGTATGTGTATCCATCTGGGGATATCCAACTGTACTTAATCTTAATTTAGTTTCAAGTCTATTAAAAACTACTCACCAAAAAAAATGACTTGTAAATCTAGCATCTCTATCAAAAAATATGTCTAGAGGAAGACCATAGAGTTTGTAAAGTTGATTCCAAATATGTTTGTGCATTCAAGAGTCTTATAAGTAATCGTGACTAGTATGAAATGAGCTAATGTAGTCAATCAGTCTACTATAACCTAGACTAAATCAAAGCCTTTCTGAGTGTGTGTAGCTCAGTGATGAGTAGCGCCTCCTTTAATGTCAATCCGGGAAGACGTGAGAATGGTATAAAGACCTCGAACAGGTGATGGCACAAGTGTGTGAGTGAGAAGGACACTAACATGCACACATATACACACACGCGCACACATGGCAAGAACAAAGTTAGAGACAATGGAATTCTTTTAGATTACTCAAAAGTGCTCTTACAAGTTCAATTCTACAACAAGATAACCTCAAAAATGAGCTCTCTAGCTCCTTTTATAGTTTTTGACTAGTTTTGGCCTTGTCCAGACCTAGTGTCCGACCTAGTTAAAAATTAGGTTCTAGGGCCTATTTGAGGGCTCAAACGGAGTCTAAAAATTATGAAAATTGATAGGTAGGTACTTCTAATGTTCCTCAAGCTCAAGGACTCCTTGGCTTGCACAAAATGAAGCTACAAAAAGGTGGAATGGTATTTACAATGATTGTTAGTGATGAGAATCACTGTTATAAAGATGTTGATTTGGGAATAATTGAAGGGCCTATCTGCCAGATCTGCGTTGACTGCTCTGTCTACTTAATCCTTATCTTTGCTTTGACTCTCTCCGCTGGCTTCCTTGTCTCCTCAGTCCTTGGGTGCCCTGACTGCTATCAACACCCCCCCTCTCTCGCGTCTGTCGTCCCTGACGGACCCTTGTTGCTGGGAGTGCTGGATGTAATATTCCACAACATGAGTGGCAAGATGATGTTCTTGGATGCATAGTCCTCTGGCCAAGTCTGTCATCATGTGATCCCAATCAATTGGTCCTTGAATGTTCAGATGTGGTAGATGCAACTGATCTGCATGGATGGCTTGTTCTACTGCGAATAGATGTAGCAAATGTGTTGGTTTGGGAATGAAAATTTCCGAATGATATTCCCAGAACCCAGTAGAGAACATTTCTTCAAAGGTCTGCTTGAAGCATGCGGGTAAATACTTTATTCGTGCATGCCAGGCAAAGATTATGTTGATTGAGGGAGTCTGGCTCATGTCGTAGACTAAATCCTTGTTACCTTGAGAGAATCCAGGGGCCAAAATGTATGGAGCCTGTACCTTCCAAAAAGTTTTGAAGAAAATTGTCATGAGCTCGAATATTTTCATACACATTTTGGCTGCTATGTCGGGTACATTTTTTAGATGTGTAGACCAATGTCGAATTGTTGATATCATGTAGGCTATGGTTGGGGTCCCTCGAGGTGGAGCAAAATATGGATAGTTGACCCATGCCGAGCATTCTTTATTGTTGCATACCTTGATGGCAAATGCTTGCCATGATCTGCGACGGACCATTAGGCAATAGCATGGATTAAACTTGATATACAGTGGCATGGTTGCCTAGGTGCTCATCATCTCAGGGTAATCAGTTAGGAACCGTGCATGCCAATTAGGTTGGAAAATTGAGCCAGCACGTGCATCTTCCGATAAGTCCTCCGGCTCAAATTGAGTGGCAAATGTGGGCTCCTTCCCTGTATGCCTTTTAATCTCTGCATTATAATCATGTAGCAAGACATAGTAAGGCATGTATTACGGCTCTGATGTTGTGATTAACCGTTGGTGGGATAGGTGCTGAAAGTAAGAAGATCGAAGAACAATTTCTTCCAGATTTGTGAGGGATTGAATTTGCACGACAACACAATCATCATGTGTTTGTCCCACTTTCTCAACCTTTTTGACCCAATCCGGAACTCCAATTTCTAAGGTGTCATGTCCTTCTTCTGTAATTCGACCGTCAGGTGTTGGCATCGGCTCGTATGGTTCTTCATAGCTGTCATCTAGAGGGATTTCCACTACTGTATCAGGTTCTGGTTCTTCAACTGGAGAGGGTGGCCTTTTGTATGGTAAGAGACATGCTTGGAGTTCTGCCAGCTGCTTCCGGAGGGTCTCTAATTCTTCTGTAGATTGTTGCAAGATTACCGGCTCCTATTGAACTATGGGGACACTGGCGATGTGCTTCTTTAGGTTAGCACATTCAGCCTGTAACTTTTCATATGACTCCAAAAAATTTGCATGCTCCTCAAGTAAGATGCGAATGTCGTGTGATGGGACCGCTCTATACTTGGTAGGGCTAATGGCTGCTCCTTCGGTTCCTTCCATGGCTGCTTCAAAATTGTCTTGGTTTTGTTGCTGAAGCCGTTTGTTCTCTTCTAATGCTGCTGCCATATGCTTTCTTAATAGCCCAAGATTGTGTCTGAGTGTAGCATTGGATATCATTTGCGCCTGGAGCACACTTTCCAGTTCCTTGACTGCTTTATCATCCACCATCGATATCTTTGATTCCAATTCTGTGTGAGCCTGCTATAAAGTGGTATGTTCTGCTAGGAGCGTTTGGTAATCAGCTTCTAGAGTGTTGACTCTTGCCTGTAGGCGCTGAGATTATGCCTAGAGGGCAGCGATACGATCTTCCAATTGATGGTATTCGTGCTGTAGTTTATGTGCACACTGGAGTAATGTATTAAATGTGCTATTTACATTATGAGATGCAAGGGGGAATGTTTGGAATGCAGGGGAAGTGGGAATGGGGAGGGAGGTAGTGAATGCTATGTCTGCCAATGATGTGGTGAGTGGTGAGGTGGGGGGTAGGGGAGGGGGAGATGGTGGAATTGTGGGGAGTGGTGCTGTGGTTGGTGAAATGTCCATTGGGTCGGATAGAGTGGTGTGTGCAGGGGCTACCATGTAAGTTGGTATGGTAGGTGAAGTGAGTGTGGTGTTTGTGTAGATTGATGTTGTTGCGAGCATCTGAGGAGTGTGCCTCTGAGACACTCGAGTGCGGATGTACGGTTCCATGAAAGATGGGTATTGGGGTGGTGCGATTGGGTTGAATGAGGTGTAGGGGGCAGATGGAAAGTGGGGGTCATGGAATGGGGGTACCCGTATTGGGGGGTAGGCTGGGAAACAAAGGATGCCTTCCATAGGTGGGGGGGTTCCAACCACACTCGGAATTATGGGGTGACCAATTATGGGCTCGGAGGACAAAAAGGGTGAAGTGTACAGGGGATTGGTGATGGAAGAGAAGAGGGTGTCCTGTGAGGTTGGCTCACGAAAGGAGAAGGATGTAGATGAGGTTGGGTTGTCAGTGAAGGTAGATGTGATGACTACAGTTTCTTCCATGGTGGGAGGTGGTGGTTGGGTGGAGAAGGGGGGGATGGGGGGTGCGGGGGAGCGGGGGAGAGATGGGTGATGTCTTAACAAAAGTTTCAGCAGTGAGATCCACGGGGGTGGTGGGGGTGGCTGTGGTTTTGAGGGTTATTTTTGGTTCGGTGATGGGCATTCTGATAGTCTTACCTGCTCGTGGTAATGTGTCGACTCTGCGTTTGTCATACCTCACAGACTGGCGAACTGCTCTGTGGACAGCCTCCGGAACTCCTACCAATTCTGACACTAATTTGAGGGTGTTAATAAAACTTTGATCCACTCCGTCATCAGCTAGCATCTCTTCCATCAAGGCTTGGCCTGATGCAAGGGAGAGTTGGTGCCTTTCTTGCACTGCTTTGATCGTGTCGTATAACCTTTGTAGTTGAGCTGTGTATGCGGGCGCACATACAAGTTCTAGAACTTCTTGCTGCTCATCTTGGTGCCCATGGTCATATTTCTCCTCATTCTCCTCATATTCTTCATCTTCATCGTCCTCTTCATCCATTTCAACTGTGGTAACAGGTACTTGGGAGGTTCTTCCGTGCGGTTGAAGATTCTCCCCTTGTTGTTCCTCTTCTGCCTCAAGATCTACGTCTCTTAACAATTGTTCAAAGTCTTCATTTGTGTGTTCTTGCAAGGGTGCGCCACCGGGAAATTCAAGATTGGTTGGGACGGGAGGAAATATCAAATTAGGGCCCTCGGTGCTGCGTCTTGGAAGTCATAGTGTGAATGGCCGAACCCTTCGGGGTGGTGGGGTAACGTCCGGTGTTAGGGTGGCTCCACGTGGTTGAGCACAAGGGACTTGGACAGTTCCTCTCATCTTCTTGGAAGGGGGTCCGATGGATGTCCGGCCTCTAAACTGCTGTACTCGATTCCACATCAGTGCCCGTTGAATAGGGATGTCATAAGCCAAAGAGCACAACATCCATATAAAACATGCTTCCGTGGCCATCGTTTGTGGGCTAGGTGTATCTGATCAATTATCCAGTGGGGTAAGTTGATGGTGAGGTTTTGCGTTTCTGCCAAATACAAACGAAACCATATCTTCTTGGGTGGCATGGTGAATTGGTCTTGGGAAGGAAAAGCAAAGTGTTGCATACACATGCGAAGGTGTATTGCAATATTGGGCGTCATGGCCACCATGTCCTTGAGCTTGGTGAGGCTTCGATTCTTCATGTAATCAGGCACTAGGGTCTCCTTCTCTGTTGGAATATGCATTCTGCGCATATCTAGGGCCTCTCTCACTAATTTGTTTGAGAGCCTAAACCTTTTGAGCTCATTTCCTTTTGTCAGAGATGGGAGCACAAATGAGCTTGCACCTTTTGGGTTCTTGCTTGGAGTCACGGTATTTTGATGAGATATTAGCATCGCATATAGTCAGGCTTTGGGAGCCGGGCACTGAAGTATGCATCCAATCCTACCTTCTCCCATACCGGACATAGACCTTTTGCATTTTGTAACTTTTCAAATTCCCTTGTAAAGAAGTGGTATTTACCTTGCTTCCCATTGAAGTCCAACTCTAACTCCCATAGGTATGCTCCCTCTCCCAAGGGTCCTGCAACTTCACTAAACCAATGGGAAGCTTTTCCTACAGGCATGGTATGGCCACTTGGGGGGTCCGCTATTGGTATGATTTGGATGGCTTGCAACTCTTCTGGTCTTTCATTTGTCTCTGGCATAATGGGTAAACTTTCTAAATCCACCACTTGTTGGCTCGTTCCTGCTTGAGAGCTTGTTCCTGCAGCCTCAGCCATGTTGAAGAAATCACTATTGGTTCTGTGAGAATATATGAATGAATGTTAACATTGCAATGGACACAAAATGACACCATGTCCCCGTTACAACGTTAACTTGATGATTTGTAATGTGGTTAGTGGGTTAGTGCGTGTGTTTATGATCGTGAGTGCAAAGTGTGGTTAGTGGATGACGGTTCTTATGTGATATTTGAGGTGGTTAGGTCCGGTGTGGATTCAGTTAGTATGTGGGGGTGATTTTACAATGGGATCAAGTGGTTTACTACAAGGCTTAGGCCGCCACACACAGTGGATGACTTTTGTTTTTGATTTTCTGGAGACTCTAATGGGCTTGATCAGAATGTCTACTTGGAAATGAGGCTTTTTAGGGACCTATTTACTAGTGATTCTACCTGTGTTCAAAGAAGAATAGGTGTTTTGTGTGTCAAATGAGGGTGGGATTCAGCTGTTCGTGTGAGCGAAGTTTGTTGTGCACGGTGTGGTCTCTACGTAGCTATTTGAGCCTGCAAGCAAGCCTTAGGCACCCAAATTTGCCTTGATTGTGGGTCAACCTTCATTGACTTCTTGGGTACCCATATAGACTTTACTTTCGTAGGAGAATTTCTGAAACACTTCTTATTAGTGTCTTGTAATTGATCACTAATATGAAGTTGAGCCACTAGTTGTGACTTGACCGCTCCAAGATGCTCGCCTTTCCAGCCCCACATTTGTTTTGGTGGCTGAGACACCTTGCTTCGTATCTTCTTTTGTCTTTGAGCACATGTCATCTGCTTCTTCTGTATTTGATCTGCCTTTGGTTGCCATATCCCTATGGACTTTGGAAAAGAAGGGAGTTTCATTGTATCCTTGACTTCTTTGCTGAGACAATCGTCCCTCTGCATCACAGGGTTTTGGACAAGAATAGCATGGTCATCTTCATGTGTACTCCTGGAAGGACCAGGAGTGTGTGCCTTTCCTAGTTCCTTGAGTGCTCCATTGTCTAATTCGACTGTAATTCAACTCTGATGTACCCATACCTGAAGAAGTCCACTTCTTAGGTTTAGGTTGACTGCATGATCATAGATCCAGTCTTGACCCAAGACAAGAGGCTCAGTGAGATCCTCATCTTCGCACACTAGCACTTTAACTATCATGAAACATCTTGAATGTATAGTGGAAGTTCCACCTCACCCATGCAAGGGGTTTCCACACCTCCCAATCCTATGAGATATGCTTCTATAGGATTGACTTTTAATTTCAATTCTTGACAGTAAGAGAGTCTCACCGCACTAGTGGCTGCTCCTGAGTCAATCAATGCCCGTACAGTTCTTGCTATTTCCCTGTCCTATCTCTAAGATTACAAACGGACGTCGGTCAATTATTTTGTGAGAACTTACACTTGAGATTTCACACATTGCCATAGGATATCCATGAGCATAGGCATCTGTCCTGAGTGTTCTCAACCCTGCCTTCTCAATTTCATTCTTCGGATGCGTTCTAATGGTTTTGCTTGTGCCTCTTCTCGAATTTACTTTTCATCTTCTTTACGTTTCTTTGCAGTATTGAGTGGCCATGATGATATATTCAGCATGTGAACCCTTAGCTGGGGGATTAATAGGGCCTACAAAGTCTATTCCCCACTTAGAGAATGCACGTCCACCCATCATAGGTTTCAATGGCATCTCATCTTTGTGTATAGGATATTGAGTTCGCTGACAGACATCACACCTCTTTACATAGGTATGTGCATCCATGTGAAGGGTCGGCCACCACAAGCCTGCAAATATGATTGCTTTAATCACCCGGTCTGGTCCAAAATGTCCTCCTGCTACACCTTGGTGAGCAGTTTTCAAGATCTTGAGATATTCACTCTCATGGACACATAGTCTCAGGTAACCATCTTTACCACGCTTGTATAAATTATCACCAATAAGGGAGTAGTCTAGGGCGTCTTGTTCTAAACTTCTTTGCCTCGTCAGGGTCATATCTTGAGGGAATGTTTTCGTCCTCAAAAAGGCTACTAATGGTTCACTCCAATCTGGCACTATGGATACTTGATAAAGAGTGGCATGCTCCACGGGTGGTTTAGTGCAATAGATCGGACATTCTTTGCATAATTTATGGACATCAGCTTCCATAGTCGGCCAATGCACTTCGAGTCTCCTTAGTGTCTGTAAAGTTCGTTGCTTTGAGCAGTGTTTCTCTAATGCACCTACATGTGCTAATTGCAACCATTTTGCATATTCATCCTCTTCCACACAACAAGCTAATATCCCTTGATCTATATGCTTGTACATACTTCCTGCCATGATATGGTACTTCTGGGCTTTTACTATCTCCCTACCTTGAGTGTTTATTATTGGGTCTTTGGGTCTGTATGTCAATACTGGCACTAATTCTTGGCCCACTGTGGTACCACTTCCACATTGAACAAGTAAGCATTAGGAAGGTCATCTGATACTCCTTGTGGGGCTTCTCCTGATGTGAGCCTAGAGAGATGATCTGCTCTCAAATGAGTCTTGCCTTTCCTTACCACAACCTCAAAGTCGTATTCCATTAGCAAGAGAAACCATCTTACTAATCTACCTGTATTGCATGGCTTGTTTACCAAGTACAACAATGCCTGATGATCAGTGAAAGATTTAAACTTATTTGCAAGCAAATAATGTCTAAACTTTTTAACTGCGTACACCATGCCTAATCCTTCTCTCTCAGTAGTGGTATAATTATGTTCAGTTGCATTTAGCTGTCTACTAGCATAGGCAATTGGAAGATCCATATTACCTTCACCAGTAGGTTGTGCTAGCACACATCCAATAGCATAATTGGATGTGCATGGACATTAAAGGGCTTATTCCAATCAGGAGTCGTCAAGATTGGTGCTGAACATAATTGCCGCTTAAGCTCATTGAAGGAGTTCTCACATTCATCAGTCCACTCAAAATTGGTCAAAAGGCCATACAGAGGGTTTGCAATGATGGCATACATGTGTATGAAACATCGGTAATAACCACAATGCCCCATGAAAGCCTGCACTTCCTTGATGTTCTTTGGCCTAGGTAGCTCTGCTATAGCTTTCACTTTCTCCTTGTCCGTGGATATGCCATTCTTTGACACTATGTGTCCTAGAATCTTGCCTTGCCTAACCATGAAAACACACTTTTGTGGGTTCAGGTAGACTTGATATTCTCTACATTTGTCAAAGATTTGCTTGAGTTCAGGTATATGACTTTGTCTAATGTTGGAATGAGCACAGAGATCATCAAAATAGACTTCCAAATTCTTCCTCAGGAACTCTTTAAATACATGGCACATCAGACTTTGGAAGGTTGCAGGAGCATTGGTAAGCCCAAATGGCATTACCCTAAAGGTAAATATGCCCCACTCTGTGGCAAAAGCAGTCTTATGCTGGTCCTTGGGAGCAATGGCTACTTGGTTGTAGCCATAAAATCCATCAAGGAAGCTATATACTCCCTTGCCTGCTACTCTCTCTAGTAGATGCTCCGTGATAGGAAGCAGATAGTTATCTTGAATAGTGGCTGCATTAACTTTCTTCAGGTTATTACATACACGCAACTTTCCATTCTTTTTGGGCACCACCACAATGGGGGATACCCACTCAGTGTGCTCAATTTCATAGATAAATCCAGCTTCTACCAGTCTATCTATTTCCTCCTTGATCTTAGCCGCAAAGTTATCATTATAAGTGTATGGCTTCTGCTTGGATGGTTTGGCATCTGAGGTCATGGGGATTGTGTGTGAGCATATGTCAGGGTCTACACCTTTCAAATCCTTATAGATCCAAGCAAACACATCTCGGTACTCTTTCAACAAAGCTATCAACACTTGCTCTTCTTCTTTTGTGAGGTCATGTCCTATGTAAGTGCATCTCTCCTCTCCTTCTTCTATGGCTACAATGATTTTCTTGGTGGTTTCTTTGTTATCATAGGCCTCTCCTGCTTGGGCATCCCGTTTAGTCATTCTTACCATGACTCTCCTATCATCTATCTCATACTTTTTAAAATTATCAGGGACCTCAAACAAAGATTCTTCCTCTTCTGCGGTGACTGCTCTCTTCTTCCTTTTCTTGCCTTCACTCTTGGTGGTCACTTGTGTGGTTAACCTCACATCGTTTGTAAGCTCTTCGTGTCTCTGGGATTGAAATTCTACTTCATAGAAATATTTTTCATCTGATGCAAAAGGTGGGTCCATAATGATTGACTCTAGATCGGAGTCATTCGCATCTTCAAATGCATCAGGGCTAGGTTCGCATTCTTCTAAAACCGAATCTCCCAAGATTGGCTCTATTGAGAAAACTGAAATGTCATAGCCATCCTCATCACAGTGGGGTGTCCATTGTTCTTCATTGATGGCTACATCCATTGTTGCTAGAATTTCCGCCTAGCCGTGTGGTTCAAACTCTTCCTCAGGAAATACTACAGGTGCATAGGCTGAGTCTTGAACTGATCTATGGTTTTCCTTCGCACCTATCTCTCTAGCTTTTTCTCTCCTCTCTTCTTCTATTGCTACTTTACACATCCACAAGTGAGTGTCTTCATGCATCCATGAGGATCCGGATCCTATGGAATGCATCGATTTCATATCATCTTTGGCTCTGTGGATGGGATTCCATTGGATAGGAGGGACATCTCTATGAGAGTAGTCCTTGAGATTGACTTTGGTCGTGACACCCAAGTGTTTCAAGTACAATGAGTTGGTTCCCCAATCCTGTACCACTTGCAACTGTCGCATAAATGGTCTTCCCAGAATCATCTCATAGGCATGATTTTTGCTAAAGTCACATATAGCAAATGTATGCTCAAACTCCACACTACACGTGGTGAGAGTTATTCCTTCTAGCAATCCTAAGGGTCTTTCTATGTGACCATTGGCCATCTGCAATTTCATTCTCGTTGGCCTGAGTGATGGCCTGCCCCAATGCTTCCATAGGGAAGTGGTAGCAATTGCAACTCCAGCACCTGAGTCCAAAATTGCCTTGGTTGTGTATCCTTGATGGGTAATGGGAAGATAGGTGTTTCCTTCTTCACCTTCACTCATGTCTCCTATTTTATCCAAAGGTATTTCTGGTACCGTTCTATGCGAACCTACCTGGGAACGAGGCTTTGCTACTTCTGGCACTTGATTGGCTACACGTTTCCACAGTTCTGGCCTAACCTTGAGTAGCTCTTCTAAAGTGAGATTGCACTACAATTTAGTGTTCTTCACTACCTCCATATTCCTAGGTATGACTGAGTCTTCGTTTCGTACCATGACCGTGGGTGCTCTCATACAAGTAGACTTAACTTCCCTTGGGCCTGTGAAGTGGGGTAATTCATGTAAAGAATTAGACTCAAAGTCTAATCTCTCTTGAGATTGTGCACTCTCATGCTCTCCATAAATGGAAGGAATATCTTGTGGGAATTGATCATGTGTGTCATCCACAAGTTCAAAGGAGGAGAGACTTCACTTACTTTAGCCCATTTCTCTTCTTGAATCTCTCGCAAGAACTCTGGTGTGTACCGATTCATAGAGGAAGATGTATTTGGTTCTGTGGAGTTAGGCACATAGGCTTCCTGGGCAGGAAGGCCTACTCTTTCACTTGCCGTGCCCTTATTTGGAGGGGTGGGTTCCTTTTCTAATTGTGCAATTAGCCTCTCCAATCTTTCTAGCAGTCCATCAAAGTGCAACTACGTCTTAGCTGAACTAGAGATGTTAAAGAGGCGATTGGCTTCAAACAAGGTTTGAGCCAATTCCACCATCTTCGCACAAATTTTGGTTCGTTCAAGCTCTAGTTCCGCTCTAGGGTAACACTTTTCATGATCGGTTACGTTTGGCCCTTCTTGGATTCTGGCCTGATATGCCTTGAGCATCATATTTAGGTCCTCAGGAGTGGGATCTACTAATACTGATCCTACTCTAGGGGGTGGTGGGGTCGCATGAGGCGGGTTGGAAGGTGGTGGATTGGATGGAGATGGGAATGGTGGTGGTGGGGTAGTGTGAGAGGGAGGTTGAGATGTAAGTTCAATTATCTTGGCTCTCGTTTCTCTTAGGCTCTCCTCGAGTTCACTCATCTACTTTGCCCATTGCCTTTTCATTCTCTCGCTGCTATCTTTCCAAGCTCTCATCCGTTTCTTGGTTATGCTCTTAGTTTCACTAACTTTGGCACTCTTTTCCTGGCCTAAACCTTGGTTTTGCTACAATGCCTGAGCTCTCGTGACCACTTGCACTGGTGTAGTGGAAGTCACACTCCCTGAAGAGTCTACAACTAACCCAATCACATTGATGGGAGTAATTTTTGTTACATTCTGTGGGTTCTTTGGGCAGTCTCGTAAGAGGTGATCCTTTCCGCAACCTTGACAAAAGCCTTGAATGGTTACAGATTGGGGTTGTGTAGGGGCAGGCATCGGACAATCACAAATGAGGTGATCTCCTTGACATCGGTAGCATGGCCCTCTAGGAAATGGGGGTCTTACCTGCCTAGGTTGAGGTCTAGAATTGGGATTTGCATACATAACATTCGCATACTCTGGCTCCCAACTTGGTTCACTCGGTTCTTCGTAATAATAGGCCTCATTATGCTCAGGTGACTGCATGTAGTATGCCTGGGGACTATCAATATGAGTGGAGTCGAAACTATGGTCACTAGGGTCACTTTTTGAAAGCAGTGGTGTCACTGGCACTATGGCTCTATTCAGGTTCTCTTCTACAGCTGCGTACTTTATGGGAATCACATTGGCTGGAGCTTGAGGTTGTTGGGCTAGCACTGGTTGAGGTCTTTATTGGTTTTGGTAGGGTTGTTGTGGCCTACCATATTGCTATGGAGGGTGTTGGTTCTGGTATCTTCCCTGTTGTGGATAGGGCTGAGGGTAGGTTTGCCTAACCGCTTGCTTATTGTATGGGCAATCTTGTGCAGTGTGATTAGTGTATTTCCTTTCTATGGTGCAGTACTGGCTATTAGGATTCACTTGGGGTTGAGCCATAATGGGACATACGTTCGCCATATGGTCACCTCCACAAGTATAGCACCGCTTAACAAGGGCAAATCTTGGAATTTGTTTGCTAGAGACACCTAGTTTTTGAGCTACCTTCTCTGCGAGTTCCTCAATAGATGTGGATTGCGTGGAAGATAGGCTAGAAGAACTATCTGAATCTTTGTAGATTTTTGAAAGCTCTAATTCTTCCCCTAGGTTATCTTCAATGTCAATGCACATGCGTACACACTCTTCTATGGTCCTAGGGTCCTTCAAGTACACATATGATCTCAGTTTGGTACTTAGCAGTCCATCTAAGAAGAGAGCCACTTGTTTGGCTCGTGTGGGTAACTCTGGAACAGGGCATCTCTCTAAGTATTGCCTAAACCTTCTTCCTGCAAGTCTCACGGTCTCTTGAGGGGTTTGCTTGAAGCTATGAATCAGTGAGGAAGTGTTATGACTTATGCCACTTTTGGAAAATTCAGTAATGAATGCCTCCAGAAGTTGGTCTATGTTCCTGAAGTGTCTCTCATTTAGTGGTTTAAACCACGTTAGAGCGGTGTTCCTAAGGGTTAGACCAAAGGCATTGTATTGCGTGAACAGGTCCTTAACTTGTTCAGCTCTCAAGACTTGCCTAAACTCGGCCACATGATCGTAGGGGTCTCCTGTGCCATCGAAGTAGTTCTTCATGGATTTAACCAGCTGTGTAGGTCTCAAAGTCCTCGCGTGTTCCCTAGGTCTTGGTAGAGGGAATTCATCAGCATTTCTTTGGTTTCTTGGGGCTCTAGTTCTCTCAGGTTCCTTCTATCCGTCTCTGTTCTCATCCTTTCTCGACCCACGGGGTTGGCAAAGCTTACTTCTAGTTTATCTCTACTTCTGTCCCTTTGAGCTCCATGAGTTTGGGATGTTCCAGCTCCTGGGTGGCCATAGGACACATTAGACCTTGGTTGGCGAAAAATAAATTCACCCTTCCAAGTGTAAGCATGCCTACCATGCTCTGTGACCACAAAGATCCTTTCTGAAGTGTGATCTAGATAGGTCATAGATCATGATCTTTGAACTCATAGATTGTGATCATTCCTATCTCATTCGGTTGATCAGGCTTATACCTCCAAAAGGCTTCGTCAGTCTCTCGGTTCAAGAGTAGATCTATGCTCTTGTTGTCCTGGGGAATCCACTCTGGTGTGAGGATTCTAGTAAGAACTGATTTTCCTCAAGGGGTTTTAGGCTCTCCACCCATGTTCCCTTGCTCTAGGTCACCTATGTCCATCTCTGGGATCACATTACCGAATTTGTCTGGCCTATCTAGGTGACTGGTGACTACGTATATGGTTCCTTCTTTGTCTTGGTATGCACCATTTTCAAACTTGAATGCTGGATGTTCTAGTCCAATGGGTTGATCTGGGTTTTTAATCTGTACCACGGATCTTCCTAGGCCGTCCTCATAGATGCAAGCACCTAATCGGTTGGTCCTAAGGTATTCGAGTTGCGTCTTGTACGGGCCTCCGACCCTATGTAAGTATGGCACTCCTGAACTTCCTATGGGTCTCTCCATACCTTGAGACATCTCTGATTCACTGGTTTCAGAGCTAGGGTAGTGCGAACAATGGCTCAACTAATGGGCCCAAGACCTAGCAATATGATTGACACTAGCCTCTGAAGACCTAAGACTCTGTCTATCTCTCCCTAGGTGTCGTTCTGATCTAAGGTTCATATGCCCAATTGAATACTCCCGAATTTCCCAAGTACAACCTCGTTGCTGAGTTCTTTTGTATTAATCACTTGTTCTTTTTAATTAATTTTTTTTCTTGGAATGTCACTTCTTGTCCAATCAATCTTCGTCACAAGGAACACTTAAGTTTTATTGTACTTGAGTTTGGTCGCTTGATTTAAATTCTTTTCCCTTAGGTTGTTTCGCAAATGTAATCTCTTGGTACTTGCACTTGAGTGATTAGAGTTCTTGGACTTGATCGTGCTTAACGTATCCCTAATTGATCAAAACCTCTATCTGTACTTAGCCTAAGCTAGGGATTGACAGAGGGTGTTGAGAATTTCCAACCTTTAGTTTCTCTCCTTGGTTGCCCTTGTGTGCCCAGGAAGCACGTTCCCAAGCTTGCACTTACTCTTGCTTCGAGTACCCTTCCATGCTCTCAAAGGACCTTTTGTTTCTCTCCTTGGTTGCCCTTGTGTGCCCAGGAAGCGTGTTCCCAAGCTTGCACTTACTCTTGCTTCGAGTACCCTTCGATGCTCTCAAAGGACCTGAAAAAGTCCCAAAGTTAGCTCAAGAATCACATTCAATTGACACAAAAAACCATGTTCATTCATGCAATTCAGAGATCAAACTATTCTTTTAGCTTTCTGGAAAACAATCCTAAAGATCCCTTAGTTTTTCTTCCCCCTCGGTATGGTCACTTCAAACTAGTATATCTAATAACTCTGATATTAATTTTACCATAACCAGTGGAAGTTTTGGTTGTAATCCCCACGAGCTTTCCAACAAAACAAAAATCACCGTAAACGGATTTCGTATGAGAAAGTTATGATTGTTCAGGGTTCTAGGGTTAAAACAGGGTTCAAACAGGCTAACAGGCCAATAGGGTTTCCTCAAAATTATTTGCTTATAGCCTTCTTATATGCTCTATAACCCAATATTTAAGCCCCAAAATTAGCCAAAATCCCCAAATTAAAAAACCCTAAAAAATTGGACGAATATGGCTGTCAATCACGATCGACTGGGCTGTCAATCCCGATGGACAGAGCTATCCATCGTGGCCTGTCAGTCGCGATGGACACCTGTCAATTGCGATGGACCGGGGGTGTCGATCGCGATGGAGTAGGGGTGTCGGTCGCCATGGACTGGGGGTGTCGGTCGCGATGGATTGCTGTCAATCGTGATGGATTGCTGTCGGTCACGATGGACTGCTGTCAATCGCGATGGACATAGATTTTGGGTTTTTTCCGTGGCTTTGTGTCAATCGGGGTCTATGAGTCGCGATGGATATGTTTTTTCGCCGAGATGGGGTGTCAATCGCGATTTTTCTGTCAGTCACGATGGACAGGGGTGTCCGTCGCGATGGACACTGTCAATCACGATGGATGCTATCAATCACGATGGACAGAAAAAATGCAAATTTTTAAGAAATTTCTATGGATTTGTGATGTGCAAGGTCTCTAGTCTGCTGTGGTGCACTTAGTTTTACCAAAGAAGCGATTTTTCTGTCAATCGCGATCGACAGAGGTCTGCGACACAGGGACAAGACCGAGCTCTTCCGTACGTGCGTGATGTGCTAGAGATGACGGGACAGCTAGATCCTGCAAGGAAACTCAAAAAACATGCAAAAGTAGCATACACAAACAACTCTCTCGCTCTCTCTCACAAGTGGAATGAGGGAAATGGAAGGGAGAAGGTGATATGATCAAAAACTGAAATTTTTCGCGATAATGGAAATGGAGGTGGGAGATGGTGAGGATGATGATGGTGATGATGATGGTGAATTAAGAAAGAGAAAAATAAGGAAAAGCAAAGAAATTATCTACAACGCCAATGTCACAACTCTAGGTCTTACCATCACACGCTCGTCCTCAAAGCTCGATCCCCGACAACGGTGCCAAAATTTGGTGTAGCTCAATGATGAGTAGCACCTCCTTTAATGTCAATCCGGCAAGACGTGAGGATGGTATGAAGACCTCAAACAGGTGATGGCACAAGTGTGTGAGTGAGAAGCACACTAACATGCACACACATACATAGACACGCGCACACATGGCAAGAACAAAGAGAGAGACAATGGAATTCTTTTAGATTACTCAAAAGTGCTCTTACAAGTTCAATTCTTCAACAAGCTAACCTCAAAAATGAGCTCTCTAGCTCCTTTTATAGTTTTTGACTAGTTTTGGCCCTGTCTAGACCTAGTGTCCGGCCTAGTTAAAAATTAGGTTCTAGGGCCTATTTGAGGGCTCAAACGGAGTCTAAAAATTATGAAAATTGATAGGTAGGTACTTCTAATGCTCCTCAAGCTCAAGGACTCCTTAACTTGCACAAAATGGAGCTACAAAAAGGTGGAATGGTATTTACAATGATTGTTAGTGATGAGAATCACTGTTATAAAGAGGTTGATTTGGGAAAAATTGAAGGGCCTATCTACCAGATCTGCGTTGACTGCTCTGTCTACTTAATCCTTCTCTTCGCTCTGACTCTCTCCGCTGGCTTCCTTGTCTCATCAGTCCTTGGGTGCCCTGACTGCTATCAATAGTGTGGCATAATCGTAAAATGAAATCCATGGAGATACTTTGCCATTCACCTTTGGGAATCTCCAAAAGATGCAACAACCCTCCAAGTTTTAATCTTTCAAATTTATTTACTTCACATTTATGGCACTTAGGTACATATGTTTGCACATCTCCATATATACTTGGGTAATAAAAATGTTTTTTAAACTAATTCATAGGTTTGGATAACACCAAGGTGTTGAGCACTTTGAGCATCATGACGTTTGAAAAGAGCTCAATTTGTTATGTCAAATTGCTTAGGGAAAAAACCTTTCCTTTATACTGTTGTTTGAACAAGTTCATGGCAAGTCTAAGCAAAAGGCTTGAGTCTTCAAATGCCATAAAAACTTATGCTATAATTGAAGCAAATGCTAAAGCTTTGAAGAGTTCACTTATGAACTCACCCTTGTAACTCTTTTGAATATTTACTTGATATAAAAGTAAAGGAATCAAAAGTGGTTGAATCCACTTGACGAGAAGGCAAAGAAAAACCACGAACTCGTGATTGAGAATCGATCACTAAGAATTTGAAAAAGTGGTTTAAGTGAGTAAGATTCGAATTCAAATCTTGGCTCCAATCATCACTATATATACACATGATCTAGTCCCAGGTTTTACACATTCATTAGCTGAGCTTATTGCCATATCAAAGTGTGATCTCAAGGCACACACATGTACCATTAAGTCCATTGTAATTTACATTCAATATACATTTGAATTCATGATCATTTGTGACCATATCTTCATGTCTATGTGAGTGTACTGTTCACTGTCATACACCTTTGTCAAAAGCTCGACAAAGAGGAATCCGTGTTATCCAAAGGCGGTATAAGGATTGCTGAAAAGAGATAAGAGAGTTGCGAGTTTTGAGGGTCGAACTCGTGACCTTGGGCTAGCAGATTTCTCTTATAAACCAAGAGACCAGGCCATTCTTCTCTCTATAAAGCTATAAGAGGTAACAAGGCATGAGCAAAAGGAAAGTGGTGATGCCTTGAATGTGTGGTCTAAAGGGATCATACCCGAATAGCTTACATATAGGATTTTTGAGCTATCCAAGCCCTCTCTTGGGTACTGATGCTTGCAATAAAATCACTCATCTTAACCACTCCTTCAAAGGAATTTCATTTGTATTGCATAAGAACTCTGATTATCAGAGATTAGATGTCAAACCCGAGCGTGATACTCAAATCTGAGCTCTTTTAGGCACAGAAGGACATGAGCAAGCAAAGTTGTTCGAAGAGGATTATACGGCTCTTCTCATAGATCAAAGAATTGAAGCGAATTGTGAGCATGGCTATGAAGGTTGGCTCTTCGCGAGGATCAAGGGAAGGACGTAGCTTGTTGGGGAGATAAGTATTTTCCAAGTTATGTTTTCATTTCAATTTTTGTTTTTCTCCATGCTTTCATGTAGGATACATTTTATTAAAAATGATGCAATTTAATGAAAGCTAAATGGGAGAGAATAAACATATTGAAATGAAAAAGCCTAAACATATAGAAATGTTTGTTAAGCATAGGTATGCATCTACAAAAACATGTTGGTGCATTTCTCCTTTTCAAAGAATGTTTTCATGCACAAAACACGTTTTCTTCTTGCTTGAAAAAGATAGTTAATGCTCAAGTTTATGCACATGAACGATTATATCTTTATATAAAAGCTAGCAAGTAGAATGTTTGTGCCTGAATGATTGGAAGCATGCACTTTCAAGCTCGAGAATTGCTTGATTTAGGTTTGATGCATGAAAGGAGAATGCCAACACGTGCATGCACTCACATGCATTTGCATGCAAGAACAAACATTTTTATATGCATGGTTGTTGGTTAAGTAGTTTAATACTTATATTAAGCACTTTTCTGAGGATGAGAAAAGTATGCTTGGTTTTGTTTAAGCTAATTAGAGCTTAAAGAAGAAACCCAAGTCAAATTAATCTTTGGAAATCAAGATATTTCCAAAAAGATACTTCAAAGTTATCTTTGGGAATTCAGCTACTTCCTAAAGTTAAGCTAATAAAATGAAATAGTTTGGTGAACTATTTCATTGGTTAAAAAGGAATATGTTTTGGACAAGCAATAAAGCCTTAAGTCTTGATCTCTTCTAAAAGTCAAGAATCTCTTTTGAAGATCATTCTAGTAAAGAAAAAGATTCCAAGATGAATCATTAGACTGGAAAGCAAAAAATTCCAATATGAATCATTGGCTTGCTATTACTTGATTCCTTGGTAGAAATATAAAAGTTCTTGAAAGGAAAAATCTCCCTGGATGTGAGACTAGAATCTTTCAAGAAAATTTTAATAGCAAGTAGTTCCCAGTAATTCCCAAACCACTCGTATTGGTAATTAAGTCCAATATTGATATAAATTAAAGGTATATCAAAGATTCTTAGCTTTGGAATCTGAGAGGCATCAGTGCATGCTTGGACTTAAGTGGAGGGAAAGATCTTTAAAAATTCTGCAGGTAAGCAAAGAAGCTTTAGATAGTTCATGAGATCTTAAAGATAAAGTCTAAGTCTTTATTTTAGTCGCAAGATCAACTAGACTTGATCAAGCTTGGCCATGATTGTCCAAGAATGTGCAAATTGGAACTACTTTGTAGATTGCCCAAGTAATGGCAATAAAATTCCTTTTGGGAATTATTCACTCAGGTTCCATTTATCAAATGGAAAATTGTGAAAAGAGTAAGCTGTTCCAAGTCTGAACAAAGTAAGAAATTGTTGTCAAGATCTTATCTCACGTGCATACAGAGATTATGGATGCAGAAAACACACAGAAGAATAGAGACAACAAGAGACGAGATAGAACGCAGTATTGGGTGCAATCTCCCCCCATACACTCTGATTTGACAGTCCACAGAGTGCATGTATTTATAGGAATTTTTGATTACGTCGAAAATAGTGGTTACATGAGAGCGGCTTCGAAAAGCAAGCGTGAAACTAAAAGTTGGTAACTTTTCTAGAAAGCCATTGCTTTCAATAACAAAAACTGCAGTCTACAACAACCCTTATTTTAACCATTACTTTTCTAAGTGTTTCTAACAATAGAACCTTCTACGAGGGTTTATTTACAAAGTAAATAAATTATAATTTGGATTATTGATGTCCACCCTTTCACGCCTTGCACGCTCCTCACGAACCTTCAACTGCTATATCAAAAACATCAAAAATACACATTAATACATTAATAATTTAACACTCTAACAATGCATTGTTCAATAATAATTAACACTCCAACAATGCATTGTTCAACATATTCCATAAGTTATAGCATGCCCCTCAGTTGAAAAAGCAACTAACCTCAGTTGATAAAATAATAAACATGGATAGCAAATCACATGTTTCATCACTGAACAAAAAAAAGCATGTTCCATGTAAAAACACATGCATGGAAATGTTCATGGAGGTGTTAGATTATTAAGATTAACCATGCGATGCTTGATATAGTCTAGGGTCCATGAGTATGAAAAAAAAAAAATATTCTTGCTATAGACTTTCTTTGTTCTCAACCTTAATTTCTTGAACCTAATTTTCAACCAAGCAAATTATCTTGGAACCTCAATCTAATGCTTCCCTCTCGGGATGTACCCTTAGGAAATGTACCCTAGCAGAATGTACCCTATCTCGATGTACCCTATCTCGATGCCTAAGTTATTTCCTAAGTTCTTTGCCTTAGTTGACGCCTTGGAGTAAGCTGAAGGAGCAAACGTAGGTTCTGGTTCTGGAACTGGAACAGAAATTACGCCAAAGGAGTAAACGTAGGTGTAAATGTAGGAGCAAACATAGGTTCTGGTTCTAGAATTGGAGCTAAAACAAAAACTTGAAGCAGAAACAAGAACAGGAACCGAAGATGAAGACGGAGACAAAGACGGAAACGGAATCGGAATCCCGAACAGAAACATAGAATAGAACGCTCCGTATTGACGCGTGCTGAGCTCTGATACCACTATTGTTAGGATCTTTTCTCACGCGCATACAGAGATTACAGACACAGAAAAAACACAGAAGAATAGAGACAACAAGAGACGAGACAAAATGCAGTATTGGGTGCAATCTACCCCCATGCACTCTGATTTGATAGTCCAGAGAGTGCATGTATTTATAGGAATTTTTTATTACGTCAAAAATAGTGGTTACATGAGAGCGGCTTCGAAAATCAAGCGTGAAACTAAAAGTTGGTAACTTTTCTAGAAAGCCATTGCTTTCAATAACAAAAACTGTGGTCTACAACAACCTTATTCTAACCATTACTTTTCTAACAATTTCTAACAATAGAACCTTCTACGAAGGTTTATTTAGAAAGTAAATAAATTATAATTTGGATTATTGATGTCCGCCCTTTCACGCCTTGCACACTCCTCACAAACCTTGAGCTCCTATATCAAAAACATCAAAAAAACACATTAATACATTAATGATTTAACACTCTAACAATGCATTGTTCAATAATAATTTAACACTCCAACAATGCATTGTTCAACATATTCCATAAGATATAACAGAAATTCCAAGAATGTAGTGTGCAACCATGAAGACAATACTTAAATCTGTGGAAGGTAAAACATAATGTTTGCCTATCCTTAAAGGGATTTTGGTACAAATCTAGAGAGCATGAGTGGATGCTTAGACTTAAGCAGTAGAGAGATTCTTGTAAAGTCTCGGCTAAGATAGGTACCTAAAGCATCAGTAAAGAAGGAATCTAAAGACAAGAAGTCAAAAAAACTCTTGTCACTACAAATTGGTCAAGAATAAACCAATTGAGCTTGAATCTATGAAAATTCAAGTACATGGAATTCTAATTGGTTTTCAAATAGCAAAGAGGGATGGATGTTCCATCAAAAGCTTTTCAAGTTCCCAAAGGAAAGCATAAGATTGTGAAATGATCATGTGAAGGGATCAAAACCTAGAAAATATAGTTAGAGGTAATACTTGGAATGTTAAAATTCTTTTAAAGAATTGAAGCAAGAAGGTACTCTATCAAGAGATGTTTAGAATTTAGGATAAGTATCACCTACACATTAATGTGAATGTAAAATAGGGTGGTATGGGACACTAGATTTTATACTTGGATTGATGTAGAAAAGATGGTATGGGACATCGGACCGGGGATGGTAATTATCTTTTAGTCCTAGATTAGATCTTGAAGTTAGGTTTGATTCTTAAGGGAATTAAAAACTTCAAAGGAGGAGTTTAAATTCAAGGAAATCAAAGTAGTATCTCAAGATATTTCAAGAAAGCTTCAAAATCAAGCAAACAGAAGATATGAAGTAAGTAACTTCCAAGATCTTCTTGAAACACTTCAAGTTAAAGTATTATTAATTCGAAAATATTTCATAAATTTCTGAAGAAGTTGGACTTTGATTTTGAGTTGATCTTTTCAACCAAGGACATGATTGACTAAGTCAAGCACTAAGTTCCTAGTGTAACTTGGTAAATTCACTCTTTTGACTCAAAGAGATGCACAATAATTGCATTCCTTGTAAGGAGTCAGAAAGACTGAATATGACCTGAACTTAGTCTTAAGTGAAACATTATTTGAATACAAAACTCATCAATAGAACCTCAGGGGGTCGACATGCTGATGTTGGTTACCACACCAGTATCTTGTGGTTGGATGATGTTTTTGATTTGCTTTGAATCTTTTTGAGAATCCATCTTATTTCTCTTAAAGATAGAAAAAATGCTTCAATACCCTGTTGAAACAAGTTCTTTGAGAAGTTTAAGTCCTGAGTCATCTAGACTTTGACTCATAGCAAGTTTACGTATCTTCGAAGTTTGAATTGGTTGAACAGAGTTTTAATTATTTCTTTCCACTTTCCAAATCTTTTGGATTTGACTCAGATATGGTATTTGATTCTTTTCGCAAAAGTCAAGGGTTAGCCGCATAGAACCAGGTAACTAAATTAAACATCCTAGATAGATGTTCTAGAAAAAGAACCTTTTCAAACATTGAAAGATGATAAGTTCAAGTTTGACTTATTCATTTGAGTTTGCTTCAAGCTATAGCATAAATGATTTCCTAGGATCGAGTATACTCTAGAATAGAGAAGTTAGGAATTGCTCAGTAAATTGAAAATTCCCAAGAACTTTTGGCTCAAGTCCATGAGAAAAATGTCCTAAGTTGGACAATTTTCATTTTGAATTTGAATTGGCCAAGTTATAGTATGGTTGACTCAAAGAAAATGGAAAACTTTCTCCTACAATTTACATAGGAGTTATAAACTCATTAGGACAAAGTAGTCCTCTAGTCGAGTGAAAAAACAAATCAAGTAATTGTTGGATAGGAGTAAACCATTGCACAAACATCCAAGTTAGATATTTGGGACAACCAAACTTCAAGTTCTCCAAACCAAATTCAAGTGAATAAAGAGTTCTCAAAGCCTTGTGAGGGATAAGAATCCCATCTTCATTACTAAGTCCATGCACCAATCATGCCCAAAAATGGACTAGTAATTTGAATCCATCCAATTCACATGTTTGTGCCCAGATTGCACCTAGTAAAAACTGTGAATTGACCAGGGATGTTTTTTGATCCAGCCTTATTATTCATTCCCTACTTTGTACTTTGACCAATTTAACAAAGTGCAAAGCGAGACACTGTTTTGAATCATTTGGATAGGGATGCTACCACAAAGATGAGACATGTTCTTCGAGTTTTAGAACATGACCATGTTCTTCTAGTTTTAGAACATGAGGCTCAGGGGTTGCCTATAGTATATATATAGCTCTATTTTTTAGGAAGAAAATATTTTCCAAGGGGGGAAGAATGTAATAAAGTAAGTCTATGATTTAAGGGTCAGACTTGTTCAGACGGATATGAAATCGGACACCGTTTGTTCATCCATATATATGACCAAAGATCTCGAGTCTAGACTTACTAGAAGGTCATTTACTCTTGTAACTAAGTAATCTACTTAGTGTAGTGGTTAAGAATCAAGGATGTCTAGGAGGTCTTGGGTTCAACCCCCATGGGATACATGGGGAGAGTGTTTTGCCCAAAGAGCTCTAGAACCTTCTAGAAGCATCCACTTGAGTTAACTCTGGTAAACTGGGATACTTGTCACACATGCAGTTACATGGTTGACACATGGATGGTTAGTATCCACCTACCCAAGAAGGCAGTCCCCTGGAGAGAGCTATATATAGAGGCATTTGGTTGGGAGGAGAATCATCTCTCTAGCACATGGTGGTCGTAATCCTCGTTCTCTTGCAAGAAGTTGCCTATATCTCTGCATATTTTACTTTTTTGTTAGTACTCCATCAGAATAGTGATTTTCTTAGAGCTTGTTCTCAGTGTGTAGTCAATCATTTTCCATGATTTAAAGCATGATGGAATTCACATACTGTCTATTATAATCTTACAATGTTTCATTAGCATTGCTTCTCAAAATCATCAGATATTAGCATATCTTTGCTCACTGTTCTTATGACTGTTGCAGTCCGTGAATGTTGGGATGGAGCAGTGACTTGCTAAACTCCTTTCTCTGCATGTAGTCCATCATTTTTTATGAAATCACTCATGATTGTTAACTTACTAAGTTAATTAGAGTTCCCCAAAAGGAATTAAGCCAATTGCTGATATGCTCAAAGAACTGTTCAAAACACTGAACAATGTGTAGGAACAAAAAAAGCAAGTTTTTTTACTCTTGGATCAACTCTTACCTATCTGTTTTGATTCATCTTTTTGAGAGTGATCTTCCAAGGTACATAGGGTGTCTAATACATCCTTTGGCAATCTAAAAGGGCCCACCACATATCTCTAGAGTTCATTTTTCTAGTGTAGTGCAAAGTTTTTTTAGCACCACTTCATCTTCATCAAGTATAGTTCCATCCTCACACTGTTACCATTAGCATCCATGTGAAAAGCCAAGTGGTCGTCGAAAACTTTTGTATATGTTCTTTAATAAAACATAAAGTGGTCAGTTATCCACAGACTGTAAGTTGTACTACATTTGTAACACCTAAGAAATATGTGTTCATGCTCTCTATGTATTGTATTTTTCTATGTATTCAACAAACATGTGTAGACTACTGTGTGCAACATCTAGAGCTTTTACTACAAGGGTATCATCATGGAGGCCCTTGAGAAGGAGATTCCACAGTGGTGCATCACCATTGAAATAGTTCACAAGTATTAAAGCGTTTTGATGAAAAATCTTTGTTTCTTTTGTGTGAGCAAAGCGAGCATCCACCCACCCACCCAAGGCTTTCTCCAAGGCTTACGATTGAGGTGGCGACCAAGGCATAGACCTTGGCATACCTTTTCATGCGAGTCACCATTGGTGAAATTGGCTATGCGCAAGGGAAGGCCTCAACAATCAAGGAAGACAGAGGTTCCTATTACTTCTCGGGAGGTCTGAAAGAACTTGGAGAAGCTTGTCGGAAGTACAAAAGTGAGTTGCAAAGCGACAAAGTTTGGTCCAGCCAACCAACAGAAGACTAGACCTTGAGCTTATGGAGACTCAAGTAGACCTTATAGGCATGAAAAGAGTGCAATAAAATGCACTATGTACTTTTGAGCATCAAGGAGAAAGATTCTATACAAAATAGATAGGTTTGTGCATTGACTAGCTCAAAAAACTTACTATCTTTTGATGAGACAATCAACTTCAAATGCTCATAGCGACTAGTGTAATTAAAATTAGAAAAGCTCCTTTTGGAGGAGTGATACACATAGGGTTGAGTGTATAGAATGCACAAGAGTACAAGAAATAAGCAAAATATGCTTTTGGAATGAACCAGACACTCAATAGTGGTACCTCCTATTTTTCAGGAATGCATAGAGATAGACCCCGAGCCTAAAAAATGAAGGAGCAAGACAAGGATGGCCACATGTATGCATATTGATTCCATGTAATGTACAAGTGATTTGAAGTCTTTATATAGAATCTTGAAGTGCTCCATGACTTTTACAAGTGGTTTTTGAATTCACATGAAGGGGGGATTAGTTGTTGGAGGGAATCAATTCACTTTCCTACAATCTAGGAAAAGTGAAGATCTAGTTTGATCTACTTTTAGGTGATTGATTGATTGATTGATTGGGACTTAACCACTACAAATTTGTGGAATTTGGGATCTTTTTTGTCCTTTTACATGTGTAAAGCCCTAGGCTTTTACAATGGTAAATGAGCCCTAAAAAATCTTCTATCTAGTGGTCAAGATGACTACCTTGCAAATGTTGCTTGGATTTGTTGCAACGGGGGACTTAGACCTAGTCCAAATGGTTGTGAAAATTGCTTTCTGCATGGATATCTTATAAATGAGATCTATATGGAACAACAAGAGGGCCATGTAGTTCTTGGCAAAGAAAGTCTACTTTGTAAGATGAAGAAGAGCTTATATGGACTTAAATAGTCCCCTAGACAATGGTACAAAAAGTTTGATGCCTTTATGAAGTCTCAAGGCTATTCTTAAAGCAATGAGGATCATTGTATGTACACAAAGACATGCCAAGATGGCAGCTTGATATGCTTGATACTTTATGCCAATGAAATGTTGATTGCTAGGAAGTCCTCTTATGAATTATCAACTCTCAAAAAGAAGTTTAATGAGACATTGGATATGACATATTTAGAGGATGCCAAACATATTCTTGGCATGCACATTACTAGTGATAGGAGTAAAAGATGCATGTACTAGTCATAAATTGAGTACATATCCAAATTGCTTCACAGGTTCAATATGCAAGATGGAAAGGCATTGAGTACACCTTTATCCACATGTGAAATTGAGCAAGGATGATTGCCCTAAATAATATTAAGAAAAAGAATCCATGAACAAAATTCCTTATCACGTTGCTGTTGGTAGTCTCATGTATGCTATGGTAGCTACAAGACCAAACATCGCATTTGCACTAGGAGTTGTGAGCAGATATACATCTAATCCTGGAAAAAATCATTGGGAAGTGGTCAAGATGATTGTGAGATATATAAGTGGCACTAAGGACAAGTGTCTATAGCACATAGAAATTCAATATCATTTCTTGAGAGAAGAGGTAATGGAGAAGGAGCTTGAAGTAGTATACACTTCTATGAAAGATCATATTGCAAATATTATGACAAAAAGCTTGCATGGAGTAAACACAAGTAGATCTAAAGGAATGGTAGGGATAAAAGAGAAGAAAGAGGGGAAGCTGTTGGGGCTTCACTCACTAATTAGACATGAAGACAAGAAGACATCAATGTGAAGGAAGGACAAGGACAAAGAGCTATGGAAGTTAGACATTGAGAAAATTATGCCTATGTGAAGGGACAAATTCACACTTGTAATATAGTCTAAGATTAGAGACCAGTTTTGGTTCAGAACCTCTAAAATTATACGTTTTGAATTTAGGAGCACATAAAATCAGATGTATATAAGTTAATTCAATGAAAAATAAAAGTGAGAGAAGTGAGAAGGGTGAGAGTAAGGAAGTAGTTGTAGAGAATAGAGAAGAGAGTAACGGAACCTGATTTGTAAGTCCAAGAATTAGTTGTGAGGCAGTCAGGTAATTTATGAGAGAGATGGTGAGAAAAGATCACTGAGTGTAGGAGATGTTTCTTTTGGTTATGAGCAAAAAAGGCCATGCCATTTTTTGTATACATCTTCTCTAATAGTAAATTCTCTTTAAGAAATCTATGCAATTTCATAATTGTATGAATGTTAGTTGAAGTTACAAGTTTTTCCAGCACATGTTTCTTGATCTTCTTAGAATCAGATCTCATGGTAAAGTGTAAAGTTTTCCATGACTAATAGTTCATTGTGAAGCTATTATCTTCTACTATAAATGAACAAAAGAACTTTGTAAAAGGGGACACATGCTCAGAGAAGTAATTCTAATAGTAAAGGTATGTCAATCAGGTGAAGAAAAATTTTTAGAACTCTTGTACGATGAAGGGCAGATGGAATACTACCAGAAAGACATTAGAATGTGTGATTTCTAAGAGTTTTAGCTACACAAAAGCCACCGACCAAAAAGATACCAAAAACCATTGGAAAGATATAATAAATCATTGGACAAATACCGCAAATTCATCGGAATAGCATGAGAATAAAACCAGAATAAATTCAGGTCATCTCTAAGGTTTGTTTTTTAACATTCTTGAGCTATTGGTGATTATAGAGGTGTTCTAATATCACATTAGCTTGTTTCTTGTGGTGTTTTCATACACCAAAAACTCCCAAGGACTTACAATTAGAGGCACAAATGTGTTGAGGAGTGTTGGAACATCAAGCTTTCAATATGCTTGAGGTGGACATGATCTTCATCAAATCCATCATTTGAATGATGCAACATATACTCCTTGTATAGTTTTATTTGCATTCATTTATTGTATTCAGAGTTTGATCATAGGATCACCTTCTTATGTAATTTTTGAAGTATTTATATTTGTAAAAGGAAAGATTAAAAGGCTTTAAAGCCACGATTTAGAAGTGGTTGAGATTGATTCTCAATCAATCAATCAACAAGTAGATGTGACTTCAACTTTCTCTTTTCCTAGATTGTAGGAAAAGATTCCAATCAATCTAAGCTACCAAGTTCGTACATTAAGTAGAGTGTTGATTTGAAGCATTACATATACTCTTTGATCATTGCTTGGTGCCATTTTTGTTCTCCATTCCGTCTTCCTCGGACTCAGTCAACTTGCAAAGATTTCTATTCTCTCTACACAACTCCAAATCTAGTGTTTAAGCCCTCATTATTCCTTCATTGGTTGATAAATTAGGGCTTTATGTATGACACTCCCTTAAGAGGAATTGTTCCAATTGTTATTGTGTTGGCTGCTCTTAGTGTTTGAAGTCACAACTTTCATCCATTTTTAGAATGTTTTTGTGAGCTAGTCAAGGTGGAAGTTATTTGTTTGGCATCAAATTGTTCTTGTTGATGTTCCAAAGTACCTATTGGGTTTTCTTGCACTAACCACAAGGCCATAAGGTCTAATTTACATATCCAAACAACTAGGGCTGGTCCTATGCTAGTTTGTTGGACCAACTTCACCACTTGACAACTCAACTTTCCAAGCTTCTCCAAGCTTCTCCAACTTCTTTAAGTGGTATCAAAGAAACTTCAAGATGGGAGATAGCTTCCATCACTGATTGAGAAGCTTGATAGACACAATTATCTTGCTTGACAAATTAGAATGGAGACTTATTTTCAAGGATGAAATCTGTATGGGATTGTCAGGTGATGAAGCAATGCCTATTCCAAGATCCAAAGGAGGACCTACTCAAGAGGAAACAGATAAGCTCACACTTTGGTGTGCAAGGGATGGTCAAGCAAGATCATACATACTCAAATCTATCTCTGATTTTCTATTACCACATATTAGAGGATGCAAGACATCTCAAGGGACTTGGGATGCCCTAAAGACTTTCTTTTCTGCTAGTACAAAGGCAAGGAAGAACCATCTTTGGAATGAGTTCAACTAGATGAACAAGACACCTAAACAAACCATCACTGAGTTTGTTACCAAGATCAAGGAGGTTTTTGATCATTTGGCATCCATCGAAGAGCTGATTGAAGAAGAGGCCATCATGAAGCAAATTAGCAATGGGATTAGAGGTAACAAGCAATGGCAATCTTTCACCACAACCTATGATCTCGTCATGGATGTGAAAACTCTAGACTTCAACATCTTTCTTGGAAAAATCTTCAATCAAGAGGCCAAAAATAGCATAAAGAAGGATAACTCCTATCATGGTAATCCAACTAGTGCTCTATATGTAGATAAGAAGGACAAGAAGCTAAAAGGCAAGAAGAAGAAAGAAGATGAAGGGGGGGCTTCCCAAGCCAACTTTGCAAGCAAGAGCAAGTGGAAAGGGAAGAAGAAAGGACCAAAGCATGACAAGACCAAAAGCCAGAATGTTCAACCTTCTACCATCTATGATAAAAACAAGCCACACCACTTAAAATTGGTGGTTCAATGGGAAGACCTAGAAAGGAAGTGGAAGAGGTGGATATGGTAGCAATAGAGGCAGAGGTGTACACAACTTCAACAATAACAATAAAGGTCATAAGAGAAGGGACTACAACAATTATTCTAAATATCAACAACATGAAGATGCATTGCTCTTGATGAATCTAAGCCACAAAGAAGGTAAAGAAGATGATCATTTTTTCCACATAGATTTAGGATGCTCAAATCATATTGCAGGGAACATAGCCCTCTTATTTAATTTGAAAAGTCCAAAGCATAGACATGAAGTTCAAATAGGGGATGGCACAAAGCATAGTGTGGAGAAGATTGGTAATTTCAAAGCTTCCAATGGTAGGACAAATATTTTAGACAAGGTACTCTATGTTCCCACTATTACAAAAAAACTAGTAAGTGTAGGCCAAATAGTTGAGAAAGGCTTTCAAGTTAGGTTCACCCAAAATGAAGCTTTTGTGGAAGATCCATGTCAAGGCGTCAAGAAGATAGCCAGAGGTGAGAAGCATGGTAGGCTATTTACTTTTGAAGTAGGAGAAACAAAAAACATATCTCAATTCAACTTTGGGTCTCAAATTGTAAGTGATCTTGAAGTATGGCATAAGAGGCTAGCTCATATGAATCTTGAAAATGTTTCACTTATTCTAGTTTCCAATTGAGGTTCTGATGCTTCCTTTTGAACTGATATATCAAAGGTATGACTATCTTGGCATATCTAGCCATGAACTTCCGATAGTACCCAACAAATCCAAGAAAACTCTATAAATCTTGAACAATATTTGGCTCAATCCGTTTAAGATTCACTTGGATCTTTTTAGGGTCAATTTGGATTCCTTCTGTGGAGATATTATATCTTAGATATGTTACTTCTAGGGTAAAGAAATCACATTTAGATTTCTTACTATAAAGTTTACTATCACGAAGAAGTTCAAAGATTTTCTTTAGGTGCTCTAGATGATGATCATGATCTTTATTGTGGATTAATATATCATCAAGGAAATCTACCATAAATTTTCCTAAGTATGGCTTTAGTACTTGATTAATGAAAGCCATGAACATTGCAAGCGCATTTATTAACTCGAACGACATCACTAGAAATTCATAATTGTTCCAAATATAACAAAGACATGGTTTCTGTTGGACAAACAATTGATGTGATATTACAAGTCAGGTTCAATGCTGATGATTTATATGTAGAAGAGTAGAAACAAAATGAAAGGTTGGTTTCCAAAGGGAAAAAGTTGGTAGGATGTTCACCTTGAATGTGAAAATTCTTGAAATGAAGGCATCCATGCTTGAAAAAATTGCAAGTTTTATTACTGGTATAGGGATTTGTCACAAGCCAATTGGACATTAAAATTTGCAAAGGCTGAAATTGATGCAGCCAAAGGAGCTTGTTAATGGACTACCAAATCTCAAGGTTGTAGATATGCAAAAGGTATGTGCAACATGTCAATTGGGTAAACACTCAAGGGCATCATTTTCGCATGACAAACATGCTAGTGAGAATGTGCTAGAAATAGTAATTATAGATATTTGGGGTCTTGCAAAGACCACATCTATTGGAGGATGCATGTTTTCTGTCACTTTCATTGATGACCATATAGGAAAAGTATGGGTATACTTCATGAAAGAGAAGAGTGAGGTGTTTAATCACTTTTGGAATTTTAAGGTTATGGTTGAAAAGCAGACAAGGGAATATATTCAAACATTAAGATCTCATGGAGAGGGTGAAAACATGTCAAATGAGTTTAGTAGCTTTCAAAAAATTCATTGAATTCGACGAGAGTTTTCATGTAGGTACACACCAAAACAAAATGGTGTTGTTGAATGCAAAAATTGACATATTAAAAAAATAGCAAGAACTTTGATGGCAGAGAAAAATATGCCTCATTGTTATCGGGCAAAAGTTGCACATACTACTATATACATCATGAATACAACTCCGACTACTATTGTACATCAAGTTACACCTAAAGAGAAGGTTATTGGTTAAAAGCCAAACTTATCACATCTGAAAGTATTTGGTTGTATTGCATATGTACATGTTCTAGATCACTTAGGATGAAGCTTGATCAAAAGGTAGAAAAATGCATCTTCATTGGGTACTCCCTTGAGCAAAAGGGATATAAATGCTACAACCCACTTACACGACAGTGAAGATAAGAAGGCATACAATGTTTGATGAAATGTCAATATTTGCTACTCAGGAAATGAACACAACTTAATCAGTAAAGTTTTTGGATATTGTTTGAAGGACTTTCTTTCAAATATCCTTCCAACATTGTAAGAGATTCCAAGATGAATCATTTGCTCAAGTTATTTGATTCCCTAGAAGGAATCTGAAGTCTTTGAAGAAAAACATTCTCCCAAGTAGTGAGAATGAAATTCTTCAAACTCTTTGACAGCAAGTAGTTCCCTAGCAGTCCCAAAAGCACCAGAAGTGGTACTTAAAGTCCAATGGTGATATCACCTAGAGGTGTATCAAAGATTCATAGCTTTGGAATCTGAGAGGCATCAGTGTATGTTTGGACTGAAGTTCAGGGAAAGATCTCTAACAGTCCTGCAGGTAAGCAAAGAAGCTTTAGATAGTTCAGGAGATCTTAAAGATAAAGACTAAGTCTTTATTTTAGTCGCAAGGTCAACCAGACTTGATCAAGCTTGGCCATGATTTTCCAAGAACATGGAATTGGAACTACTCTATAGATTGCCCAAGTATTGGCAATAAAGTTCCTTTTGGGAATTATTCACTTAGGTTCCATTTATCCAATGGAAAATTGTGAAAGAATAAGCTGTTCCAAGTCTGAAAAGAGTAAGGAATTCCAAAGAATGTAGTCTACAACCTTGAAGATGGTGCTTAAGTCTGTGGAAGGTAAAACAAAACATTTGCCCATTCTTAAAGGGATTTTGGTACAAATCTAGAAAGCATGAGCATATACTTAGACTTAAGGAGTAGAGAGATTCCTGAAAAGTCCCGGCCAGAGTAGGTACCTAAAGCATCAGTAAGAAAGGAATCTAAAGACAAGAAGTCAAAAAAACTCTTGTCACTACAAATTGGCCAAGAATAAACCAATTGAACCTGAATCTGTAAAAATTCAAGTACTTAAAATTCTAACTAGTTTTAATTTGAAACCCTAGCAAAGAGGAATAGATGTTCCTTCAAAAGGTTTTCAAGTTCCCAAAGGAAAGCACAAGATCATGAAACGATCATGTGAAAGGATCAAAACCTAGAATATCTAGTTAGAGATAATGCCTAAAACTTCAAAATTCTCAAAAAGAATTGAAGCAAGAAGGTTCTCTATCAAGAGATGTTTAGACTTTAGGATAAAATTCACTCACACATCAATGTGAGTATAAAATAGTGTGGTATGGGACACCAGATTTTATACTCAGATTGATGTAGGAAAGATGGTATGGGACATCAGACCATGAGATGATGATTATGTTTTAGTCTTAGAATAAATCTTGAAGTTAGATCTGATCCTCAAGAAAATGCAAACTTCAAAGAAGAAAGTTAAATTCAAGGAGGATAAAAGTAGCAAGGAAACAGAAGATATGAACAGTAAGTAACTTCCAAGATCTTCTTGAAATACTTCAAGATAAAATGTTGTTAATTCAGAAATATTTCATAAGTTTATGAAAAAGTTGGAATTTGATTTTGAGTTGATCTTTCAACCAATGATTCGATTGACTAAGTTCCTAGTGTAACTTGGTAAATTCACTCTTTTGACTCAAAGAAATGCACAAGAATTGCATGCCCACTAAGGAGTCAAAAAGATTGAATATGACTTGAACTTAGTCTTAAGTGAAGCATTGTTTGAGTAAGAAAATCATCAATAGAACCTCAATGGGTCGACACATTGATGTTGGATACCACACTAGTATCTTGTGGATGGATGATGTTTTAGATTTTCTCTGAATCATTTTGAGAATCTAGCTTATTTCTCTTAAAGATAGAAAAAATGCTTCAATATCCGTTGAATCACATCTTTGGGAAGTTAAAGTCCTGAGTCATCTAGACTTTGACTCATAGCAAGTTTACGTACCTTCGAAGTTTGAATTGGTTGAATAGAGTTTTAGTTCTTTCTTTCCGCTTTTTGAATCTTTTGTATTTGACTTAGATATGTATTTAATTCTTTTCATAAAAGTCAAGGGTTAGCCGGACAAAAGTAGGTAACTAAATAAACATCCTAGATAGACGTTTTGTACAAGAACCTTTTCAAACATCGAAAGATGATAAGTTTAAGATTGACTTATTCATTTGAGTTTTCTTCAAGTTATAGCATAAATGATTTCCTAGAGTCCAGTATACTCTAGAATAGAGAAGTTAGGAATTGCTCAACAGATTGACAATTCCCGAGAACTTTTAGCTCAAGTCTTTGAGAAAAGTGTCCTATGTTGGACAATTTTTTATTTTGAATTTGAATTGGTCAATTTATAGTACAGTTGACTCAATGAAAATGGTAAACTTTCTCCTATAGTTAACATAGGATTTTTAAACTCATTAGGATAAAGTAGTCCTCTAGTCGGGTGAAAAAATCTAGTAACTATTGGATAGGAGTAAACCATTGCACAAACATCCAAGTTAGATGTTTGGGACAACCAATCAAGTTTTCCAAACCAAATTCAAGTGAATCAAGGGTTCTCAAAGTCTTACGAGGGATAAGAATCCTGCCTTAGTTAGTAAGTCCATGCACCAATCATGCCCAAAAAAGGACTAGTAATCCATCTAGTTCACATGTTTGTGCCCAAATTGCACCTAGTAAAAACTATGAACTAGTGAGGGATGTTTTTAGATCCACCCTTATTATTCATTCACTACTTTGTACTTTGACCAATTTATCAAAGTGCAAAGCGAGACAATGTTTTGAATCATTTGGGCACGGATTCCACCACAAAGTTGAGACACGTTCTTCTAGTTTAAGAACATGACCATGTTCTTCTAGTTTTAGAACATGACCATGTTCTTCCAGTTTCAGAGCATGAGGCTCGAGGGTTGCCTACAGTATGTATATAGCTATTTTCAAGGTCGAAAATATTTTCCAAGAGGGGAAGAATGTAATAAAGTAAGTTTATGATCTAAGGGTCCGATCGGTTCAAACAGACCTGAAATTGGACACCATTTGATCATCCGTGTATATGACCAAAGATCTTGATCCTAGACTTACTAGAAGGTCAATTACTCTTGTAACCAAGTGATCCACTTAGCCTGGTGGTTAAGACTCAACACTACAAGAAAAAGGGGGGCGCAGCGACACCCCCGAATTGGAAAAAAAATGGGAACCGTCGCTTATGCAACGAGGTCGTCGCATAAGCGACGGTAAAAATTTTGATTTTTTTTTTCCCCTGACCTTCGTCGCATAAGCGATGCTAGCGTCGCTTATGCGACACTAATTAAAGAGCGTCGCTAATTTCATCGTTGCCTAGCGACGATGTGAGCGATGTTGGCAAACTGCAGAGCGTCGCATATGCAACGCTCTGGAATGTAAAAAAAAAATTTTTGATTTCTCCCGACACATTTGTGCCGGGACTTGGACGCGAGCAAGAAGAGACCGAGAGAGAGAGAGAGAGAGTGAGAGAGAGAGAGAGCGTGAGAGAGAGAGAGAGGGCCGCACAAACTAACAGCAAGCAGGTATGCGCACACACACACACACTTACACACACATACATATGTACACACACACATATACACACATAGACACACACACATACACATAGACACACACACACACATACACACAAATACACACACATATACACACATACACAAATAAGGTTGCATACACACATGCACACATAATGCATACACATGCACACACATATACACATACATATACACACACATACACAAACACATACACACACATACACACACACATACACACACACATACACACACACATACACACACACACATACACACACACATACAGACATACACACACATATATGCATACACACACATAGAGAGAGACATGCACACACATACACATACATGCATACATAATGCATATGCATATGCGTACATCCATACATACTTACATGCATACACACACATATGCATACATAATGCATATGCATATGCGTACATACATACATACTTACATGCATACACACACATATGCATGCATAATTCACATGCATACATACACATACATAATGCATATGCATACATACACATACATAATGCATACACACACATATGCATACATAATGCATACACACACATGCACACATATGCATACATACACACATAGACACATACACACATAGACAC
The DNA here is from genome assembly GCA_020310875.1 of Ceratopteris richardii. Taxonomy (NCBI): domain Eukaryota; kingdom Viridiplantae; phylum Streptophyta; class Polypodiopsida; order Polypodiales; family Pteridaceae; genus Ceratopteris; species Ceratopteris richardii. The sequence goes on along the minus strand of CM035426.1, from coordinate 151,899,287 downwards.
ATACACACACATAGACACATACACACACATAAACACATACACACTCATAGACAAACACACATACACATAGAAGCGCACACACATAAACACCCATATACACACACATACACACATAGACACATACACACATAATGATGCATTCACACACATACACATGCATACACACATAGACACACATATACACACACACATAGACACAGATATACACACACATATACACATATACATACACACTCATAGACACACATAATGATGCATTCACACACATACACATGCATACACACATAGACACACATATACACTTACACATCCAAACATACACACTCATAGACACACATTCATACACACACACATCCAAACATACACACTCATAGACACACACACACATACACACAGACGCGCACACACATACACACACATATACACACACATACACACATAGACACATACACACATAATGATGCATTCACACACATACACATGCATACACACATAGACACACATATACACACACATACACACACATATATGCATACACACACACATAGAGAGACATACACACACATACACATACATGCATACATATGCATACATAATGCATATGCACATACACACACATAGACACATACACACACATAAACACATACACACTCATAGACGCGTAGCGACACATACACATAGACACACACACATACACACACATATACACAAACACATACACACATAGACACATACACACATAATGATGCATACACACACATACACATGCATACAGATGCATATGCATACATACATGCATACACATACACACATAAACACATACACACACATAGACACATAGACACATACACACTCATAGATACACACACATACACATAGACACACACACACATACACACACATATACACACACACATGCACACATACACACATACACATGCATACACACACATACACATGCATACACACACATACACATGCATACACACATACAAACACATATACACACACATATACACATACACACACATATATGCATACAAACACACATAGAGAGACATACACACATAAACACATACATGCATACATATGCATACATAATGCATAAGCATATGCATACAATGTACATACATACTTACATGCATACATAATGCACATGCATAGATACATACACACACACAGACACATACACACATAGACACACACACACATAAACACATACATACTCATAGATACACACACATACACATAGACACACACACATACACACACATATACACACACATACACACATAATGATGCATACACACACATACACATGCATACACACATACAGACACATGTACACACACATTCACACACATATATGCATACACACACATAGAGAGACATACACACACATACACATACATGCATACATATTGCATATGCATATGCATACATAATGCACATGCTTACATACACATACATAATGCATACACACATATGCATACACTAATGCATATGCATATGCATACATAATGCATATGCATATTCATACATACATACTTATATGCATACATAATGCACATGCTTACATACACGTACATAATGCATACACAAACATACACACATAGACACATACACACATAATGATGCATACACACACATATGCATACATACATGCATACACATACACACACATAGATACATACATACACATAAACACATACACACTCATAGACACACACACATACACATAGACACACACACATATACACACACACATACACACATAGACACATACACACGTAATGATGCATACACACATACACATGCATACATAGACACACATAATGATGCATACACACACATACATATGCATACACACACATATGCATACATACATGCATACACATACACACATAGACACATACACACACATAGATACATACATACACATAAACACATACACACTCATAGACACACACACACACATACACATAGACACACACACACATATACACACACATACACACATAGACACATACACACGTAATGATGCATACACACATACACATGCATACATAGACACACATAATGATGCATACACACACATATGCATACATACGTGCATACACATACACACATAGACACATACATACACATAGATACATACATACACATAAACACATACACACTCATAGACACACACACATACACATAGATACACACACATATACACACACATACACACATAGACACATACACACAGAATCATGCATACACACATACACATGCATACATAGACACACATAATGATGCATACATACACATACATATGCATACACATATGCATACATACATGCATACACATACACACACACATAGATACATACATATACATAAACACATACACACTCATAGACACACACACATACACATAGACAACACACACATATACATACACATACACACATACACACATACACACATACACACATACACACATAATGATGCATACACACACATACACATGCATACACACACATATGCATACATACATGCATACACATACACACATAGACACATACACACACATAGATACATACATACACATAAACACATACACACTCATAGACACACACACACACACATACACAGACACACACACACGCACACATATACACACACAAACACACATAGACACTTACACGCATAATGATGCATACACACATACACATGCATACACACATACAAACACATATACACACACATACACACATATATGCATACACACACATAAATGCATATGCATATGCATACATACATACATGCATACACACACACATGTACACATACATACACACACACACATACACACATAGACACATATACACATAATGATGCATACACACACATGCATACACACATACACACATATACACGCACATACATACACACACATGCATACATACACATACTTAATGCATACACACTTACATATGTACACGTATATATATTGATTTCTAACCATTTTTTTTATATGTTAGGTATTATGGATCCCAGTAGAGAGAGAAAGGTGAAACTCACTCTCATAAAAAGTCTTATGAGAGCAAGAGTTCCGTCTGATACTCTAGGGGCCATAATGCGTGATTACTGAGAGATGTCTGATGAGGAGCTAGATTATATGATCCAGATGCTTACCCAGCGATCAGACGAGGGCTCTTCTGCGGCTCCACATGCAGGAAGAGAGCTAGCTGCTCATAGGTATGTTTTGTTTTCATAAACTTTTTTAATGATATTATAACACATATTTTTATTTATTTCTATCTATCTATTTTCAGGACACCTATACCACCTCCAGCACGTGATAGCAGAGGAGAGTTTCCTATGAGGACATGCATAGGCACCTTAGGACTAGAGTGCGACATAGAGCCAGAGGGGAACATTGTGTACATAGGGAATGGATTGGAGTTCAAGAGAAGAATGCGGGCACTATGCGACTCTAACCTGCGCTTTATCCACTTATCGTGGAAGTAAGTAAAAGTTTTACATATAAATTGAAATATATATCTTATATTTTACTTACATTATGTTTTTTATTTTTGTAGTGAGCATGATGAGAGGGATAAAAAATATGTGCTTAGTTCACTTGAGACAGAGTTTGGGACAGGATGGTCGCTTAAGTGTTGTTTAAAAGAGATGCGGACACTTATGGCTCATCGTCGCAACAATGCACGATATGCACTGCTTTCATGTATATATATGTGTGGATATGAGTATGTGTGTTTATGCATGTATGTATGTATATGAGAGAGAGAGAGAGACTAGAGGTAAAAATACATGCATACACACACATGCATATATACACACAAAACACATGCATATGCACATATAGATACACATACATACACAACACATGCATATGCATAAATAAATAAATCCTTTTTCAAAAATCCTAAATTAAAAACACTAATTTCGATATCAGGGTTTTGAAATCCCTAATTTAAAAACTCTAATTCAACCTTTTAGCCATATGTTTGAAGTATATGTACACCTCCGACGTCCTACTAGAGAGATGTCTCTCCTCCCAACCTTATGCCTCTATATATAGCTACTCGAATCAACAAGGATCATAATATATGTAAAGATATATACACATCATGTAGATAGGATACATAAATATAAAATGGAGTAGATATATTATGCATCACACATACATGCCTAAATGCACACATAAATATATATATACATACTAACATATTTACATGTACACATTTACACATAGACATATATACATATATACATGTACACATCACATATACATGCCTACATGCACACATAAACATATATATACATGCATACATATTTACATGTACATATTTACACATAGACACATATACATATATACATGTACACAATTATAAGCACTTGCATATATTACATGAATACATGAATATTTTACATAAATGCATATGCATATATACACATATGCATATTTAACACATGTATACATATATCACACACATGCAAACACATACATATACATGAAATACATATATATGCATACTAACATATGTATACATATAATACACATGAATACACACACATATGCATACATACATGATAAAAATTTGCTCCTCGAAGATAAAGCTATATATAAAATAATTAGGCATACCCCCGAGCTTCATGTTCTAACTTAGAAGAACATGATTTCATCTCTCTAATAGGATTCATCGTTATTCAAGTTAATAAAAAAAACCTATTATCTGATATCCATTCAGAAGCTTCAAGTTATTGATCGATAACTAGAGTAGAATTTACTATCTAATCTGCTCATATGTTTTCATTATTGCCATCATTTTGGTAAGACATCAATATAGTCTCATCTTCATTATCCTTATTGATTTCATTTATTTCTTCTATTGTTAAATCTATGTTCTCATGAATCACATCATCTATTGATGGATTAATATCTATTTCTGGTAATTCCTCTTCCTCATCAGTAGAATCAGCATGTAGAGAATTATCCTCTTCATCAAAAAGATTAGTATCATTATCATGTATAATGATTCTAATTTCTATTTCAGATGTTGATGTATCAGTATCTGATGCTGAATCATCAAGAGGAATTTCTTCGATCTCTCTAACAATAAACTGTTCAAACAATGACCTACCTCTAGGTTGCACATGAATGACTTGCCACCAAGGATAAGCATCTGGGTTTTTATAAAAAAATGCTTGTTCAATATGCCTAGGAAGAATATATGGTTCTTTAGTAGATCGCATTACCTTGGAAGAATCAATTGCCCAAAACCCAGATAATTCCTTTCTTAATGTAGAATTACTACCTTTATACTCCACTCGAAACCAGTCAACCTTGAAAATGACCTATCAAAATATATAACAACAAAAACCCATTATTAGGTGCTTAAAAAAATAACTAACTCTAAAAAAAATATATAAACTTTTTTCTACCTGTTTGAATGTACGAAATGAAATTTCGTAGATACCAACAATAGTTCCTACGTAACCAAGTTCGCTATCTATAAGGTTCGTGTCTTTTGAGCTAGCACGTGATAGTTGCTTGAAAGAAGCAACAATACTAGAATCCTCTGTTTTACGTAAAGAATCAATGGCTTTGATTCTAATATGCTGTCCAAAAGCCCACATATTAGTAAACATTCGAGCTTGCAAAATAAATTCAATTAGTAAATAGAAACTAACATACATATATGAAAAAAATAAAATATTATTTTAATCAAAATTACCTTTCGTTCACAACCTATCATTAACTCTCTTTGCTCATCTGAGATTTCTTCATTATTTGCGTTGGCGCATTGCAAACGACTATATAGCCAATCCGTGAAAGAAGGTATATCTGTAATCTCATTATTGTCGAGATTATGTCTAGATCTTTTGTTTTTTCGCCTTTTACTTCGGAGACTTTGAAGTTCCTCGTACTCGCTAAGGAATGCTTGCATGCATTTGCTATTATATGCTACAAAAGTAGAAACATCATTTTTTTCTTGAAATGTAAATAAGAATGGAACCCCCTTACCTGATAATACCTCATCTAATATTTTTGAAGAAGACTCGTTGGTCCATGCACGTGGAGCTTCTTCATGAACTCTTTCAAGGTACTCACTAACGTAATACATGCACTCTTCAAGCATCCAACCCTTTGCCATGGATCCTTCTGGTTTTGCTCTTTGTCGCACATAACCTTTTAGTATTCCCATAAATCGCTCGACCCAAAACATCCATCGAGTGTTGACAACACCTGCAATCTCTATCTCATCTACAAGATGGACTAATAAATGAACCTGAATATCAAAAAATGAAGTAGGAAGTTCTTTTTCCATCAAACATAGTAGCTCTTTGCATTCACGTTTTTTTTGTGGGATCGAATTTTTATCAATCTCTTTGGATGTAATCCACCTATACATATCATAAAAACAATTATAAAGAAGTTAATTAAAAAATAAAAGATATCCAATATTCATACATATTAAATATAAAAGTATCATAATTACCTTATAAGTGATCCAAGACGATAGATCACATCTCGTACTCCTTTCGTTGTACATCCATCAATAACCAAAGGTAAAATATGTTTCAAAAAGTTATGCCAGTCATGGGTCTTTAACCCAGATAAGCTCTTATCATCCATAGTAAACATGTTTTGAAACGATGCTCCATATCTTGTACGAGTCTTAATCAATTGAATTCTATTGTTGATAGTCTATATCTCTTTTGTTGTAAGTACCCAAGGAGCAGATGCATAAGTCGTTTCTTGTCGATGTCTATCAAAAACTGGCCATAACTTTGGTTTGGATTTTTTATCTTTCAAATCATTCCTTGATGCTATGGTATCTTTTAGTCCAAGAAGATGCTGCCATAGTGAATAACCAATATTTTTGAATATATGCATAGGATCAAGAAGATGACATACTTTTAACTCTTTCCAATACTCCATAGAATACCATATTGATATGTTCTCTGCGAGTACCAATTTTCCTTTACCTCTGTTCACATACTCATTATCTGAATCATCACTGAAGATTTCTGCTTCTGGATCTATCAGAGGTCCATCTGTCCATTTTTTATACCAATCCATAGGTGTCATAGGTTTTGGATACTGGCCTGTTTCAAGCTTTCCATTAAAATGTATCGCTTCTCTTTTAGATCTTAATGGATGATCATCATGCAAGAATCGTCGATGTCAAAGATAAATATTTTTGTTGAGATTCTTACTATAGATGGATCTCAACCAATCACCACAATATGGACAAGCTTTATAACCCTTAGTAGATATTCCTACATCATGGAAAATGATAAAAATATAATTAGATTAAATCATATTTATTTACATGCATATTGAATAAAAAAATTACATCAATACTTGAACAAACGCCATATCCAGGAAAATCGTGAATAGTCCAAGCCACAATACCACGAACCATAATATGTCTTTCATTGATGCTTTTCGATACACCAATGACATTAATACCTCTCCATAACTCTTGAAGATCGCCAATGAGAGGAGCAAGATATACATTCATATCTTTAACTTGTCTTTTGCCTGGGATTAAAAGTGAAAGTCATTAAATGTTCCTTTTTAATGCTAAGATATGGTGGAAGATTGTAGTTTATGACTACCACTGGCCATGTTGACCATTTACTGGATTTCATGGAGAATGGATTAACCCCATCTAATGCAACTCCTAACTTTAGATTCTATGGATTTTGTGCAAATTCAGGCCATGTAGAATCAACATGATGAAAAGCAACACTATTATGAGGAATTCTGATTATTCCATGAGTACTTTTGTGATCATGTCCCCAAGTCAAAAGCTTTGATAATTCGGGGCTTTGAAACATATGTCTAATCCGTGGAGCCAATGGAAAATGTCTCAATACCTTTTTTGGGATTTTACCTTCTTCACCCTTATATCGAGGAGATTGACATTTGGGACATGTCAAAGAGTCTGCATATTCACCTCTATATAAAATACAATCATTAGGACATGCATGTATACATTGATAATCTATACCAAGATTGTTGATTATCTTCTTCATTTCATCATGTGAGGTAGGAAGAATATTCTGACTTGGTAAAAACGTTTTAGATAATAACCTGTAAGTTTATCAAAAAAAGATATATTAAAAAAGGTAAATAAATAAATATACATATATACATGTAGGTTTTTATTCTTACTTTAGATAAGGTAAGAACAAGAACTTGAATTGAATGGACACTTTTTGTCCGCGCATCTTTTAAAACTATTAATGCATCTTTCAAAATATTTACACAAAATTTGATTGTTTTGGATGGCAGGATACGATTTTTTGTTTTGGACACATGAAGTATGTACCTTCATTGAATGATTTGTCGATTCACACTTTCAAACTGAACATATGTGTGAATCGACAAATCATTCATATCCTCCAAAACAAGCAATCGTATCCTACCATCCAAACAATCGTATCCTGCCATCCAAACAATCGTATCCTGCCATCCAAACAATCGTATCCATTCAATTCAAGTTCTTCTTCTTATCTTATCTAAAGTAAGAATAAAAATCTGCATGTATTTATATATATATATATATATATATATATATATATATATATATATATATATATATATATATATATATATATATATATATATATATATATATATATTTATGTATATATATAAATAGATAGAAAATTGAAAATTATACCTTAATAGTGTCGAAACAAATACATTACTCCATCCAAAACAATTTTGAAGGTTGAGAATAAGTAAGTTCGCACTTAGTCGTGTCAAACGACTTCCTTCATATACATGCTTTAGAAATTCCTCTCGAAGATATTTCTCATTTTTAGAAATATCAATGCTCTCACTGTCATTTTGATACCAATCCTCAATAAAATCTGCCATGCCATCATCTTCATCATTGTCACACAAATCTTGTACTTTATCGTCTTTTGAATATAGATAATTCAACTTTGCATATTGCACAGGATTAGTTTTGCGTAGCCTCCTCATGGAAGCTTCTGATAATCGTGGTCTTACTGGTAATTGTGAATGCTGTGGACGAATATCATCAACATCATACGTTGGAATCTACACATATAAATAAAACTCATTAGTATTCCATAAATGAATAAAAAGTAAACTTCAAATATAAAATTAAGTATATAACTTATTAAATATGGATAGAAAATTTTTATTCTCTCTAGCTAAAAGGTGCTCTTGGAGGTCTACGCCATCCATAATTCACTAATAGTTCATCGCCAGCATGTAATGTAGTAACAGCATTGACAACTATGTATCTTGATACATCTCTACTAATGTATGGTGATTCATGACTATTTTCATGCTCCTCAAATGTGCAATCAATCCTTGAACTATTATGTAACCCTCGACTACTATTTATTAAACCTGCTATATTTCCATGTGTGTAAGGTCTTCCATCAATATATAATCTTTCATTTTCTGCATGTAAAATCCTTCTACTAGTAAGGGATGCTGCGTTCAAGCATATTCCATAAGGACTCATGCTTTGAACATAACGTGAAAGTCGATGCCAATCTCCCCATCCATATATAGGACCACAAAATGACATAAGAGTGACTTCAGAGTTCGGAGGCACATACAAATCCTCTACAATAAAGACCATGACCAACATTAGTAATAGTGGATGGAGCAATCATATAGCGATTACCCCAAAAGTTGAAAACCTCTCCATCTAAAGGAAGTGGTCCTCTATTCCATCCTCCATATCTTCTTCTATCATATGTTGGTACTAAAGAACGATCACGAGCTGGCAATGGATAATCTCCAGCCGTTTCATTCTCTAAACTAGGAGGTAGAGGATTTCTAGAAACCTCTGCGAGCAAGTATCATCATCATCATCATCATCATCATCATCATCATCGAGCAAGTATTCCTGTATATCAACAAAATTTGATTTTATATATGGTTTTTAAATAAAATAATGATAGTAATATATATAGAAAATACATACCCAAGCATTATCACGTTGACTAGGTGATGGTGCACGCTCAAAAGTACCATACTCTGCCTCATGTTCAATACATTCCAATCGTGCTCTTCGATACGTGCCATAACAAGAGTTACACCAACATATAATATGCTCTTCATAGTAAAATTCATCATAATTCCTATCGGAGGACACATGTGAAGTCGTTGCATGGGTAGGAGGTGGTGGAGTACCCTCTGATTGATCAGAATCTGCACATAATAAGAAACATAAAAAAAATATTTAAGTTATGTATCCATCAAATATATTTAAAATTAAATATTTCATATACTTACAGTATAAAGTGGTTGCACGAAGAGGAGACGGTGGTGGAGTTCCATCTGATTGATCAGAATCTACAAATAATGATATTTGATATTAATAATTTGATTATCTACATAAACAAAAAATTCACATATACATATTTACACATACACACATATTCACATATACACATTTACACATACACACATATTCACATATACACAACTACATATTATTGTGGGATAAATGCATGTATTTTGTATGAATGAGTGTATATGCATGCATGTGTGTGTACGTATATATGTGGATATGTATATGTATGTTTATGTTATATGTATCTATATGTGTATATGTATACATATATGCATGCGTATATGTTTGCATGTATATGTGTATGTGGGTATGTGTATGTGTGTGTATATATGTGTATGTATTCTGACTTTTTTTTCTGTTTGAGATTAAATTAACAGGAGATATTGTATGGTCGAAAAAAATAAGAGGCGAGCTAACATACCACCTGAGTCGTGGCAGTTTTTTCGTAGACAGCTACGTCTTTAGGAGTCATTTCCTCAGCAGAAGGTACACAAATTAATAGTTTATATTTATAATTTTTATATATTTTAGTAATTTTTTACATTTAATTTATGTATTTTTTTTCTTGAATAAACAAGCTGCTGCAAAGAAGAGAGTGGAGTCGGGCCACACATCGCACCTAGGCCAAATGGGCCATAATGGTTTTGTAGCTACGTTTGTAAGTATATGTGTTATTGTGAGTATATTTTTTATTTTAGTTAAAATGCAAGCAACTAATGTTTTTTATTTGTTTCATTGCAGCGGAAGGATTATGGCCGATATCCTACGAAACAGGAGATCGAGTATGCTACACATTTTGGATATCGGCATTTGAGCGAGTATATGCAAGATCATCCTGATGCCTTTGTCAGTATTTTTAAATTTTATATAATAATTTTGTTTTTATGAATGTTTTAATTATTTTATTTATTTATGTTTGTTATATGTAATACAGGAGTATTATGGAGAGACAAATATGGATGAGGTGGAGAGACAGACACAGGAGGGAGGATCTCGATCGTCACAGGGTGATCATGACCATGAGGATGAGGAAGATCAGAATGATCATGATATTGCTGATGACGATGATGATCATGATGATGATGATTAGGATTTTAGTTGATTATGGCATTGGATTATATGTATTTACATTGATATATATATATATATATATATATATATATATATATATATATATATATATATATATATATATATATATATATATATATATATATATATATATATATATATATATATATATATATATATATATATATATATATATATATATATATATATATATATATATATATATATTCAGTTATGTTTTGAATTTTGTGTATGGTATTAAGTAATGAAGAGTTTTGTTCTATTGATTATTATTATTGTTTATATTAGGCATGTGTTTTAATACTTTAATTATGTATGTGTGTGTATATGTATGTATGTGCATGTGTATGTGTGTGTATATTTATGTATGTGCATGTGCATGTATAAGTGTATATGTGTGTATGAGTATGTGCATATGCATGTGTATGTACGTATGTGTATATGTATATGCATGTATATGTATAACTCTATGTGTATATGTGTGTATGTGCATGTATATGTGTATATGTAGGTATGTGCATGTGTATATGTGTTTTAATACTTTAATTATATAATTCATTCATATGTGTGTACCTAAGTGTATGTATGTGTGTGTATATGTATGTATGTGCATGTGTATGTGTGTGTATATGTATGTATGTGCATGTGCATGTATAAGTGTATATGTGTGTATGAGTATGTGCATGTGCATGTGTATGTGTGTGTATATGTATATGCATGTATATGTATAACTTTATGTGTATGTGTGTGTATGTGCATGTATATGTGTATATGTAGGTATGTGCATGTGTGTGTGCATGTGTATATGTGTTTTAATACTTTAATTCTATAATTCATTCATATGTGTGTACCTAAGTGTATATGTATGTGTGTGTATATGTATGTATGTGTATATGTATGTATGTGCATGTGCATGTATAAGTGTATATGTATGTATCAATATGTGCATGTTCTTGTGTATGTGTGTGTATATGTATATGCATGTATATGTATAACTCTATGTGTATGTGTGTGTATGTGTGTGTATGTGTGTGTATGTGTGTGTATGTGTGTGTATGTGCATGTATATGTGTATATGTAGGTATATGCATGCGTGTGTGCATGTGTATATGTGTATTAATACTTTAATTATATAATTCATTCATATGTGTGTACCTAAGAGTATATGTATGTGTGTGTATATGTATGTATGTGCATGTGCATGTGCATGTATAAGTGTATATGTGTGTATGAGTATGTGCATGTTCTTGTGTATGTGTGTGTATATGTATATGCATGTATATGTATGTGTGTGTATATGTATATGCATGTATATGTATATGTGTGTATATGTATATGTATATGTGTATATGTATATGCATGTGTATATGTATGAAACATGCATGTGTATGTGGATGTGCATATACATGTATTTGCATATATGTTAATGTGTGTATGTGTGTGTGTGTGTGTGTGTGTGTATATATATATATATGTATACATATATATATATATATACACACACAATAATGCATGCATGGACATCTTTTTATGTGGTTGTAGGAATGTTTGTGCATATGCATGTGTATATGTGTGTATGTCTAAGTGTATGTGCACATGTATCTATGTGTATATATGTGTGTGTATGTGCATGTGTATATATGTATATGTGTGAAAGTGCATCTTCATCATGTATAAGTGTATGAGTGCATATCAATAAGTGTGAGTATGCTCTGTAATGAAAATAACACAATTCAAATGATCTACAAAGAATAGAAATTGTACTTACAATTGTTAGCCATACTTTTTGCTTGGTTAGCTTCTTGAATAACCTGCAATAAAGAGAGAAAGAAAAGAGAGAGAGAGAGAGAGAGAGAGAGAGATAGAGAGAGAGAGAGATCTAGAGAGAGAGAGATCTAGAGAGAGAGAGAATTCAAAGAGAGAAAGATGTAAAAAGAGAGAAACAAAGACAGAGGGATACAATAAGAGAGAGCTTAGGCAAAACAACAATTCTGCATATACTTGCTTCAGCTCGTAAGCGCAGTGCAATTGCGAACGTTGGAGAGCTCTTCGATCGGATGCGTGAAATTGCCGATCGCAGACCTTCCAACATTTTAATTTTTGTCCGTCAACAGATCGTCGTGTAAGCGATGCTATTCGTCGTCGTATAAGCGACATTTTTTAGCGTCGCTTATGCGACGGCTAATAACGTTGCCTATGCAACGCAAGAAAGCATCGCTTATGCGATGCTTTTAAATTGCATCGTTTTAGCGACGTTGTATGGGAACGTCGCAATCCCGTCGCATCACAAGTCGCAAATACCGTCGTGTTATGCGTCGTTTAATCGACGGTCAGCACGCGACGCTAATTACGATGGTTGCAATTTCATAGCGATGAAATCCTATCGCCTTAACCGTCGCCTTACGCCCATATTCCTTGTAGTGCAAGGATGTTAAGGAGGAGGTCTTGGGCTCAATCCCCATGGGATACATGGGGAGAGTGTTTTGCCCAAAGAGGTCTAGAACCTTCTAAAAGCATCCACTTGAGTTAACTCTGGTTAACTAGGACACTTGCCATACATGCAGTTACATGGCTGACACATGGATGGTTAGTATCCACCTGCCCAAGCAGGCAGTCCCCTGGAGAGAGCTATATAGTGGCATTTGGTTGGGAGGAGAGTCATCTCTCTCAGATGTGGTGGTCGTAATCTTGCATTATGCAAAGAAATATACTTAGATTATCACCATCTACTCATCAAAAAGTCAGTGTACGTGTGACAATTAGAGTGCATTTCAGTGTACGTGTTCTTGTGTCTTATAATTTTGTAGATATATTTAGAAACAAATATGATAAAATAGAATTCATGTCACCTTATCATCAGAATAGCACCCAGCGCTCATACCCACAATGACATAATAATAAATGGGTAAGGTTACAATAATATTAGTAGTACGATTCCCAAGGTAATCCATACTTTGCTCAACCATAACTCTCTATTGGTTATTGAAATCAATATTATAGATAGTTAATGCAAAAATTTTATAAAAGACCCTTTTATTGCTCCCAAATATACCATTAAGATTATGCATATGATAAGAGTAAACCAATCGACCATATTCATATAATTATGAAAAACATTAAGATCTATTCCAAAGTATAGAAATTATCCTTCAATATAAAGATTTGAATTTATTGTGGTGCACAAAATTATGCATAAAATAATCACGGTGTATCAATCAATGTTAGGGCCAACCACTATACATGCCAACTCATCATTTAAAAGTAATAATCATAAGAAATGCTCATGGGTTATTTATTTAAGAGACTCATTTACCCACCAATGTGTGATAAAGGGTTTTCTCAGCTATCATAAGTGTGAGTGTTCATAGCATATAATAGAAAGCGGATATTCAAAGGATAAGTATGTATCTATGTATCTATGTATGTATCTATGTATGTACGTATTTATGTTTGTAATTATCTATGTATGTATATATGCATGTATGCATGCATGCATGTATGTATGTATGTATGTATGTACCTTATTTTCTCCATCAGTCCCTATGATCTAATTATCTCTCTCTATTTCCATTCATCTCTTTGCATACATGAACTAATATGTCGTGATTTATCTCAAGTGAATCTTTTGTATCGGGAGAAGAAAAGGGTTGGGATTCAAGACAAAGAGACAAAGGCTATGAAATTTGACAAAGAAGGAAGTATATAGAAAATTTTCAGAAAACAATACGAAAAATGATAAATGATAAACTTAAAACACGTTTGAGAATGTGTCATAGAATTAATAGTCATTTTCTTCCATGAATACATGAGACTTCTTTCAAAATTAGAGAAAAGGATACATGAATACATGAGACTTCTTTGCTTCCATCAATACATGATTCTTCCATGTATTCTTAAGTCTCTGTTCATGAAACAATTGGAACATTTATTGATGCTTATGAAAATTCTTCTATGACACCTACTCGCAACGTGTATACCCAAAATTATCAATGCACATACGGATGCTTATGTGAAGCTCTAAAGTTGGTTTCAATGATTTTATTGAATGCCATTATTCTGCATTCAAAAATGCCTTGGATTTATTTGTACCATCAATAAGCGAAGATACTTGGTTGTTCTCCAGTCATAGAAGACAACAACTGTAGTATGTGTATGTACAAGAATCCATACGTGAATTTCTATACATATCTTCCATATAAAACTTCGGTTCTTAGGCTATATACCTGAGATGATACTAAAAGGCACACAGATTTCCATAGATATGCACGTACAAAAAATAGTACCAACACCTATTCTAGAGGTTCTTATTCTTCCATGTATCTACTGCTAATTACTTTGATGATGTGATCCTCATTCCAATTTTCTTTTCTTTCCTTTAGAGTTCTGATGCTCCATTTTCTGATATTCTTGTCCATCTCAGGTAAGGAATGTGGCGCAAACCTTCTATATTGCACATTGTAATGTAAGAACTGAGGCTCATCTTATCCTAAAACTTAAGAATGTTAACGATTTACATTGAGAAAAGACAGCAAGGAGGGATGTTTTGAGCACATGTTGTTCGTGTCTTATCATTAAATTACCACTTCAAGGAATATTCGTTATGGTTAGTATCGTCAAATGCCACAAGCTAGTTCAAGACCATTCGTATGTTTGTTAGTACATATTTGTCAGGAATAATCTCTTATTCTGCAGACTCTGATGCTACGACTTGAGATAATTAATCAAATGATGAGATTGAACTTATGCCTTGTTGATATGTGTAATGATATTTCTTTTTCCGACGATGAGGAGTGATGACTTTGCTAGCTACGTAGTAGAGCTTCTTTATATAATAAAGATGTCGCTAAAATCCATGGATACTGTTTACTATGAGCACGTATGTCAAAAAACAAAAAAAGTTTTAAAGAGTTAACTACATGGAAAGGACGTGTTCTAGAAGACAAAAAATAGGAGGAGATCTCAAAAGGACAGGGAATACGCGAAAAGTTACTACCTGTTGTTTAGCAAAAGCCATACGTGATTAATAAATGGACATGCTCGGCATTACCTGTTCTGCGTATTTTTATGTACAGCATTGACAATTCCAAAGCTCGGCAAGAAGGAATTAGAAACATTTACGTTGTTGTCTATCAAAATCATGTTGGGATTGTAGCTTGACAGCGATCATGGAACGCATGACGGTGACCACCACGGAAGCCAATTGCCTGCAACAAAAAGCACTCTGCTTTTCCGCCTATGATCTGTTTTTTCGGACTGCTTTTGTACACATTTTTTTTTTATAAATCCAACGTTTATCAAGCATTCTAATCTCCCCTCTTCTTTAATATGCACGGAGCATGCTTTTCTGTTATCCGGTTTTGATTTCGCTTGCGCCTTTTTGTTTGGCACTATTTGTATCTGCTAATCTTCCTTTCTTCTCTCTTGCGTTTGTACTTGCTTTTTTTTCTCTCCGTCTTCTCTAAGATTACTTTCATGCTGCAGTTTGTTGATATACATGTAACGACAAAGCAAGACCGAGTGAATAGACCTCTCAGGCTTGGGAATAAGTCGCTTACTTAGGACGCGAGAGGAAGGAGTAGGAAGGGAAAGTGAGGTGAATATTGACTCGTCCATGATGGTAACATCATTGTAATACAATATATGTATGTTTATACGTCTTCACTGTGTGTAATGATTGTATTAGTGAGGTGGGAAGATTATGAGCGTAAAGGTGTTGGCCTCCCTCAATCTAGGATTGATGGATGACGGGCCATGGATGGTTGATATAAGTGCTGATTTTACAGTCCCTCGATAAAGCAGGATATGGAGTTGGGCGTGTGACAGGAAAGCACAGGGAGTGAGAAAGGAGACCCCTTTGCCGACA
Organism: Ceratopteris richardii; assembly: GCA_020310875.1. NCBI lineage: Eukaryota > Viridiplantae > Streptophyta > Polypodiopsida > Polypodiales > Pteridaceae > Ceratopteris > Ceratopteris richardii. The sequence goes on along the minus strand of CM035426.1, from coordinate 151,881,956 downwards.
TGGATGAAGGGAAGGGTCCAACGCTAAAGAAAGATGCTCGAGAGAGAGAGAGAGATGACCTATGCAGCAACCCACTACGTGTGATTGGGAGGCAAAGCTGCCGTCTTGAGAGTGCCACCCTCCCTCACTCTCACGGGGGGGAAGAGAGAGAGAGAGAGAGAGAGACGGGACCATTGTCTTTTAACCCGCATTGATTAATAAAGCAAAAGGCGCGACAGGGTGAAAGCAGGGTGGCGAGTGGCGACTCATGGACCCCCTCCCGGCGCATGTTCGTTCTCTCTCTCTCTCTCTCTCTCTCTCTCTCTCTCTCTCTCTCTCTCTCTCTCTCCTTTTCCTGCGTGCTGTTTCTTGCCTTCCGATACCTCTATATACACCCCCTACATTATTCCCTTATGCGCACTCGAGATCGGCAGAGGTTCGGGCTGCATCTGACGAGGAACAGAATTTCAAGCTGGAATCGACTCCATTCTTTCACGCCTCTCAGCAACATGTAATTAACTTCTATCTTCAAGAAACCAAATTCACGATCACAAGGCATCATAGTAGTGCAAGAGGTTCCGAACTTCCGATTCGGATAGGGTTGAACGGGTCGAGCGACGTTTCGCAGTTCTCATGGCGACCTTCAGTCCCAGTAATATCCCATGTAGAGAGGAAGAGACGAGCTAATTTAGGCTGCTGCTAATGACCGACTATGCCGAGCAAATGTACATCGCGCAGCATATGACATTGAATCGGGATAAGGGTTTTTATATGTGCTGCCTTGCATGTTACGTGGGGGAAACGCTCAAAATAATGGTTTTTGCTGCAGAGAATGAGTGCTCTTAAGGATTGTAATTATAATCTGTTTAGGATAGTAACTAGTAATTAACCGTCGGAGACTTTTGGAAGCATTGGGATTGTTTATCGTGTAATCATCTACATGTCTGTATGTCCATTCTCTCTCTCTCTCTCTCTCTCTCTCTCTCTCTCTCTCTCTCTCTCTCTCTCTCTCTCTCTCTCTCCACACCTAAAGCTGAAGGTACTCATGAAGAATGGCCTTCGTAAATGCAGATGACTTCAGCACAGTACTTGACCTACGCCGATCCTTTCATTGTGGGCGCCCATAACGTAAGCAATCTACAGACGGGAACAGCGACCACTACAGTCGGTCATGCGGGAAGCAATCCTGGTGCTGGATCGACGGCGATCGTCGTGTCGGGATCGTCTTCGTCGCCATCAGTGGATCAATATCGGGTTCACCACCATCATCACCACGTTCACAGCAACTCTGCGGTCGTTGGGGGCGCACCGCCGCAACACCATCACCTCCACCATCAACACCACCATCACATGCATCAGCAGGCTCAGCAGCACTATCATCCTCAGGCGCATCACCCGCAGCATACCGCAAACCTCATGATGTCAGGCCTATCCGCAGGAGACATAGCAGTCATGTGTTCGCCGGACCCGAAACCTCGGCTTCGATGGACACCAGAGCTACACGAGCGCTTCGTAGACGCTGTCACCCATCTTGGCGGTGCTGACAGTAAGCTCCCCTACACTCCCTGATACTCTACTGTCATAGCAATCTTGTCTTTCAGTGAAATCCCTCGCTGTCCTTTCTTCCAGTGTGTTTCAACATTTTATATTCTAGTTGGTCTTCTGCTCATTTGATTCGAACTTGACTACGGTGATGTCGTTCAAGGCTTTGATAGCTCTAATTCTAATGTAAATGAATCTAGTAGCTCTGTAATGGTGCGTACTCCATGTGATTCGGTAGGTCAAATACTGCAGTACGATTAGCGTTGGCCTCCTCCATTTTGTATATTCATCATCGACAGTTTTTACTTTACAGAAGCTACCCCCAAGACGGTCATGAAAGCTATGGGAGTCAAAGGGCTTACTCTGTATCACTTGAAGAGCCATCTCCAGGTCTTCCGTTTTTATAAGACTTTTATGCATTGGAACCTGTACGTTAAACGTATGGTGCATTTCGGATTTCGCAAAAGTTATCTTAACCAGTAATGTATTCGTGACAACCGAAACAGAAATATCGACTAGGGAAGAAGGCGCAGCGTGCGGAATCATCGAGTGTGCCCGATGCATCAAACACGATTCCAAGGGATCAGCAACTGTGCGGTAAGTCATTTACCGTTATCAAGAATTTCTTCACATTGGTGATACTCTAGAAGCTCATATGCCGTTTGACGTAAGTACTCGTAAGAGCGTGGACGACCTTGAATAGCGATCAAGAGATAATGATCTCTATAATATTAACGAGAGGAAATCCCTCAAGCTAAACAGAAGATTGCTCATTATTGTCCATCACGCCTCAATTCGGCTCATAAGAGTGGTTCATAAGCTACACAGAAAATAAAAGGTTGTGGTTCGGATCGCAGTTACATCTGGAAATGGAGAGATTCAGTTCGAGAACAATGAATCAACGATACATCACGGCGCTCTTACATCAAGAACTGTCAAGCAGTAAGAAGATTGAGATACACACATTCATAACTTTTGAGATGTTCCATCTCAGGTGATCAAAATCATGAAATCCATGTCATTTTCGTGTTTCCGTGGAATCATCTGCAGGGAAGCGGCGCTGGAGCTTTCTGATTACACGGACTCCCACAAAAGGCTGCATGATCAACAGATAGAGGTAAATTGATCTAAAAAGTCATAGAACTTAGTTCAGCAGAATAAGTTACTTCACATCTGTTCTGCCTAAGTTCATCATGATAACGTCGCTATTTACATTAATGAGCTCGTGTCCTTTCTAGATTCAAAGAAATCTCAAGCGCAGGATTGAAGTTCAAGGAAATTATTTCCAAAATTTCTTAGAGAAAGCCCAAAGCGCGTACAGCACGAATTCTCATTCGGCGATTGAAGAACTCGACTTCCCATTGCTGTGTACAAGTAGCAATCAACTAGACTCCATCGATTTTAACGCAAGCACATTCGGGACAAGCTCATATGGCGCCTATGATGGAAGCACAGGTCTGGACAAAAGAATGGACGATAATATATCGAGCACGATGTCCTTGACACAACAGATGGTAGCCTTTCCACACGACGAAGGAAATTTACAGACACAGACATTGAATCCCTCATTCACAAGCTTCTATTCAAGCGAGGGGGAACGTACAAACGTCCATGAGGATGTTCTTTCCTCCGTTGATCCATACCCATCACAATTACATCTTAATGTAAACTCTTAGATCACTTGATTTGATATGTATTGAGTGTGTGAATATGGTTTAGCAGCATATCAAATAATCAAGAATCACATCATCCGCAGAAATTTAAAATCCGAAGAACGTAATTGTAGATAAATGCTCTATAAAGTATAAGTAGTTGTCCATTAGAACAGTGAAGAATTTTTGCTGTGCACAAGTCCAATTGGTCCATTGTCTAATCCAGGAATCATTTCGTTACAGTTAAAGACTTCTGTCCTCAAGATGGAAAATCATGTGTTTCTTGACCTTAAACACGTCTGCTGTCCGTGTAGCCTAGTGGTTTGATGCCTTGAGTCTCTGGGAGGAAGTCCTCATGAGTTCAAGTCTTGGCTGGACATATCTATGAGTTTGTCAAAGATGAGTGCCTCTACCTTATGAGGTCGGATGTGTGAGTGTGTTTCCAATTCATTGTACTCTCAAAAAATAAGTAAATAAACACGTCTGTTGGTAATGTATCACTATTGCATATTCTTAATTGTATGCATTCAGTACCAAATATAACATATATGAATCTTTCTGGTAGTTGCAGATCATACCTTGATGAAGCAAGACATGTTGAACACGGGATGATTTGTGTTCATAGAGTAGAGCACAGCTTTATGCACTCCATCAGTACGATATTCGCATGCCAGCTACTTCGTAGTACTTTGCTATATTATGACATGCTCCGAATAGAATGCTTTCCTCAGGAAAATCTTGTGTGAGACAACACACTAACTTTTACTAGGGTGCAGAATCATCAATCAGATGAGTTGTCTTTGAGGTACCATATATCAAGAGTTGTTACTCTTTGTCATGCCTACCAGTTTGCCTTGCAAAATTCAGATATTTCATAGCTCACACTCCAACATTGTTGCATTTTCTCATGCCTATTAGTTTTCTCTATCATTTCATATGCATTAAAATCTCGACAGATTCAAGCCTCGTATCTTGCTGATATAATCATCAAATTTCTTCGAAAGAGATTGATCAGCACCAAGGAAGTTAATGGTGTTTGCCCGGATCGATCATGTCGTTCATCTAGTCCCGGCAGTGGTGTTTGTTTTGTAGTATCGATTTGTTCTTTTCCTGAGAATGATCCTTCATTGCGCAAATGGAGATGTGTTCACAAAAGCCATTGTACGACATTGAGAAAGCTTCTGAATTCTCTCAGCTGTATAAGCAGCAAACTGATGAGCTCACAAGAACTCTGAAATTATGTCCTTGCGTTACATAATATCCCAATGTTCAGAGCCACCTTGATATTTACATTACTCGACGGCGCTCATACGAATATCCATGTTGCTGGTTGCTAAAGCAATACTTGCTTCGATAGCACTAAAGATAACCATGTAACCTCTATCCATTGCTTCTATAGCACAAAAGATAAGCATGTAACTTCTATCCATGGCTGAGGAAGACTTAACAATAGGCTTACATTTCTATTTCTCTTCTACCAGGACTTCTCCTTTAAAGCTTATCATCATTTATCATTATTACGTCATAGATTGTCTAAAGCTCCAAGAACTCAAGCCAACATCAAGAGTGAGGACTCTAACCCATAATTTATCAATGTATGAGGACTGTTAGCAATATGGAGACCCCCAACCACGCTTCTGACATGCTAATCAAGAAGATGGCATGCACACATGCATGCGCAAAATCAAGCATGCATAGAAGCCTCACTCACAAGCAAGTAAGCTCCAAGAAACTCACTTAAACTCTCCGCTATTACGAATGAGAGCCCATTCTTATACATAGACATTTTACAAGTGTGGGCCCTATTCAGGCTCTTGTGCCACCGCAAATTTAAAAATAGTCATAAGCGCTCATTTGAGCCTAAATTCAAGATAAAAGAAAAGTTGTGAAAATTCTAAAAACTAAAGTAATCACTCTTGAGTGTCAAAGACTCCATTGCTTAAGAAATATGGAGAAATGTTACATGAATAGTCTATGGAATATCAAAAAATGTATTTTTACATGGTTTTTGGGCATAAATTGGGCTTTCTTAGCCCTCTTTGATTCGAACTTTGTCCTTTTCACTTTTGTGATGCATCCTTGTGGTTGATGCTTTCTTCGAAACCTCTTCTATCTTCTCTTCATTTTCTCTCCATTTATTCTATTGGTTTGTGATTTTCTACTCCAACATCCCCCCCCCTCCAATTCTATATTTTTTCATCCTCTACAAAACATTGATTTCCATAGAGAAGCATGGGCATTGATGTGCATTGGACTTATTGTGCTCTTATAGAACACGCTTTTGTACATATTCTTAACAAATCTTCTTCGATTTTTGTGTTTTCAAAGTAGTAGTCAACGAACTACTTAATGTAGTGTATGGGCAAAAAAGAAAAGTTATTTGTGCATGATCTTCTGGATGGCCCTATAAATGCATACTATGGAAATGAAAAAAAAAGAAATTGTGCAAAGAAAGGATCTTGAGAAAATTTCTCAAAGATTGGCTTCTCACGAAGCATCCGTTTCTAAGGGATTAAACATTTCACACCTAAGGCGGATTAGTTTTCATTGATTTGTTCAATGGTGCACGTTGTTTGGTTAATTTAGACCTTGAACTCTATGGTGCTTACCAAACTTATCCTTGCAAGAAATATCGTATCTATTCTCAGCATTTACATCCTTGGAGTCCAAGTGGAGTATTGGAATTACCTGATGTAATGATAGTTGAAATCTATAAATCTTTTTTGCATTGTTTGGCATAGCTTCAATGTGCATCAATATGATCGTGCTTCATGAATGCTTCCAAAATTATGAAATTTTGGATCAAGGTGATCCCATTTTGAAATTTATTTCATACTAACAAAACAATTGATTAGATTCAATATGCCTTTTCTAGGAGAAAAGCGTTTTCTATTGCCTTTTGGATTCTTGAATGTTTGTCACTTTATCTCATCGTGGAACTCCTTCTACAGTAACAAGAAAAATAATGTTTTGCTACATCTTGTGATATGAACCATGTTTCATCATTATGCATAAGTTCCTTTCAAATGACACCATATGATGTTCATTAGCAGCTACCATGTGAGGAACGTTATGACTATGAGCTACTAGTCATGGCTAAATACAAATTCTACAGATGACTTGTGACCACTTGATACAATGCGTTGAAATTCAAGCTTCAAGTTGCTTATAAATATGTGAACATCAAGCAAAAAAGCATCCCATCATCCAAGATTCAAACTCAAATATCCTATTGATCAACATTTCACTTTTAGGTGAAGTCTTATTGATCAATTACATCCTACATTTTCTGCCATCGTTTTCAAATGAATAAAACTACTTTCTTCAATCATGTTGAGGTCCCTCATGTTCATTACTAGTAGAGGCTTTCATTTTTTGTGTATTATTCCAAGAAGAAACTACCTTAATTTTCTAGCCCCTTGCTTGTTTAGATTGGAAGTTTGATGCAATATATCTATGAGTTATAGGAGAGAATGGCTAGCTCACCTATCCTTGAGTTCTAATTTTTGGTTCTTGTAGCTCGATCATCCACTTGTATTTATTTCTTTTTTATTGGATTTTTAATATAGTTATAATAAGTTTATCTAAGTCTTGGGCTCATTATTTAAGTATTGTGGGAGAAATGTTGAAGTGAATGAGCAATGGTCCCTGCTACATGTTTGTCAAGAACTAGTTAGTAAAGAAATATTAGTGGCATTTATTCTTTGTACTCAAAGGAAACATTTTATGGAATCCATTGTGTCTAGGAATCATAAATATATGCATGCCAAGTTTCATATAAATTCTCTATGTCAAATGTTAAGAAAATTGGGACACAGTGTGGAGAAGTCTATTTGCATAGAATGTGAGGGTCATATCTACTTCTTCTTGCATAAAAACTTAATTTCTTTCAATCCCAACAATGGTATCAAAGCAAAACCAAAATCAGCATGCATGTATAGATTCAAGACAAAAGCAAGGCGCATGACACAACATTTGAAGCTAACTATGGTCAAGGAAGAGGCACACATACCAAGGGGGATCTACATTTGAAGCAAAGTGAGGCAAGAAACACGTTTTTCAAGGAGAAGCTACTCGAGACATAGAAATATCATAATTTACTATCATAAAAACCTTGAGAACAACATTAAGGAAGCTACTTAAATCAAGGAAGAGACTGTAGTGGAGTCCAACATCCAACTAGAAAAATTAGAGAAGAACTACTACTAACATCGAAGATTTAGGAGCTCAAACTTTCTCATGGGAAAAGGCTTGTGGGGATCGATGAGTGGGAGTGATGCAAAGCCCAATCTTGGTGATCATCCTACCCAAGAGGATTCTCATAAACATTCAATGGTTTAAGGAATGATTGGAAATGAAGAGTTTTTACCACCTTACTATATGTAAAGGAATCTATAGCTAACTTTGAGAAACCAATAGCACTTATGATCATAAAAGAAATGAACATATGTTGTGTAGATCAAAAGGAAGTTAAGGTTGAGTGTTGTATGTGTTAGATTTTGATGTCTGCAGAAGCATACGAACAACATAAGGAAGAAGAAGAAGCTTGGAGCACAACACAACGCTGAATGAATTACCAAGTGAATAGGAAAGAATGAGTAACCATTTAGGTTTATATGTGTATATAAAAGTCGCGGGAGAAAACCTCCTAAAGGGTGAAAAAAGTGCCCCAATAGTCCTAATTAATTTCACACACATAACCACCAAAATATATCAACAAATCCCCCAAGGAGTGATGTAATTAACCAGGAGCTGGCACTCATGTATAAGGAAGTGTCAAGCCATGTGGAAAGAGGTCAATCCACAAAAGGAAGTAATCCCAAAGCTTTGCAAAAAGCTTCAAACTTCTTCCTAGGCAAAGCCTCTGTGAAAAGGTCTGCAATGTTATCCTATGTGGGCACATATGCCAAAACTAATTTCTCCAATAGAGAACCTCTCCCTGACATAATGATAGTGCACCTCAATGTGCTTTGTGGGAAGATGGAACATAGGATTCCTTGCAAGTGCCAATGTGCTCTAACTCTCAGTGACAATGGTTGTGGCAGAAGAATGACCAACACCCAAATCAGCCAAAAGGCATCTGAGTCACACATACTCAATAATCGATGTCAGAGTTCCCTAGACTCTACCTCACAACTAGAAGTGGCCACAAAACACTACTTCTTGCTCAACCAAGGTATGCATGAGCTTGCAAGCGTGAAGCAAAAACCACTGGTGGACACACAATTTTCATAATAATGAGTACAATTAGAGTAAAAAACAACATGTAAATTTGATAGTAATGATCCCAATTTGAGATAAAACAATCTAGGTAGCCTCATACCACTCAAATAGCAAAAGATGCATTTATACATCTGCCAATAATTGACACCTAGGCAATGCATAAACTCGCTCATATGTGAGATAACAAATTGAATACTAGGTCGGGTTATGCATAAGCAGATCAAGCATTGGAAATAGCCCGTTGATAGAGAACAACGTCAAATGTATCTCCAACATCATGAAGACTCAATCATAAACATGTTTCCATTGGAGTGGTAATAGCTTTGCAATATTCAAGGCCAAAATAGTGCAATAATGTGTCAATATATTTTTTTGACAAAAATATATTCCCGCATCAACTTGCATAAATTAAATGCCTAAAGAATGATACGAATGCCAAATTTAACATCCCAAAAGAGGCATACAAATCATTGTTAAATTCAGCAATATGGTTATCATTAAGACCATTGAGGAGCATGTAATCAAGATACACAACAATGATTCAGAAGTACATCATCTACATGCTTAAGGTGATTTCAGTTGGATTGTTCTCATAACCATGTGCAATTAAGTAGGCATGTTTCTTTTCATGAAAAGCACAAGGTGCTTGCTTCAAACCATATAATGCCTTTTCAACCTACACACTTTTTTTCATGCCCTTTCTACACACAACCACGGGGCTGTCACCATTCAAAAATGTAGTTTTTATGTCTAAGTGATGTACATTCCAACCATGATGAGCTACAAGTGCACAGATGCTCAATGGTCATTCAAAATGTGGGTGTAAAGGTCTCATCAAAATCAATGCCTCTCTCTTGAGCATTACCTTTTGCAACAAGCCTAGCCTTATACCTGTCAACTACTCTATCAAGCTTACGTTTAAGTTTATAGACCACCCATTTAGTGTCAATGGCCTTTTCCCATACAAGAAAATCACATAGAGACCAGGTACCATTCTTCATAATAGCATCATATTTTGATTGCATAGTAACCATCCAATTTTTTAAATTTTGTGCTTCATTAAAAGAAACTTGGTCATTCTCATTGCTAAAACTATAAGCAGCCATTGTATAGCTATCTGATGTAAAGGAAACACTATGAGATCCTGAAAGAGTATAATATGACAAAGGTGCATGTAAATTTCTATCTCTCAAAGTTGACACAAGAGACTTAGTTAAAGTTTTGCCTCCTATATCTCAACCCTCTCATAAACAAGTGCATCATGTAAATCTCCATAAAAAATGGAGTGATCTGCATCAACATGTGGAACCTATAAATTTTGAGAAATTTCCTCATTTGGACTAGTACTTGATCGTCTACCTGTACACATCTCTAGAGCTAACTAAAGTCTCCTTGGTACATGAAAGTAATGACTGAATTGCATCTTCCATTAAAAAAACATCATGGCCAACCAAAATGTGAATGGATGATATAGAAGATAGCCTTTGCTTTCAGAACTAAACCCAACAAAAACACATTGAGCTGCTTTATCATCTGATTTCTTGCATTGTTGTTCAAGCACTAATGCATATGGTAGACAAACAAAGATACACATATGATCAATAGATGGCTTGAGACCATACCAAGCCTCATATGGATTGATAGATTATAGTGCTTTGGTGGGACACATGTTAAGTACATATGTTGCGCATATGATAGCATCAAGCTAGAAGATATGTGGTTAAGCTTGACTTTTGAGCATACACCTCACCATCTCCGTTAGAGACCTATTCTTTCTTTCTGCAACTCCATTTTGTTGAGGTGTATACAGTAATGTACACTATTGTTTTATCCCACGCTTTGCTAGAAATGCATTAAAATTAGATGACATGTATTCCCCACCTCGATCAGAATGGAGGGTGCCCAATCTACATGCTAACAAATTTTCATCCATAAAAAAATTGTTTGAAGCACATAAACACTCTCGACTTTGCTTTCAATGAATACGTCCATGCATGACTAGAAGAATCATCAAAAAAATTCATGAAGTAAAGGTAGTCCTGAAAGAAGGTGTCTGCATAAGACCATAGACATCACGATGAACATGCTCCAATTTTTTAGCAACTCCAACTAAACCATATTTTGGGAAGGATGAGTGTTGCATTGTTCCCAAAATACAACCTTCACAGACATGTTTACAAGGTGCCTTAAGTTTTGGCAAAGAGGTCAGAAACAACACCATTTCATATTTCTCCAAGTGTAGCAAACTACCAAAATTTAGATGACCAAAGCAAGGATGCCAAAGCTTTGCATCAAAGATAGCCTGAGAATTGTGAACTACACATGTTGAATCATTCACACATTTTGCATAGTCTATGAGCTTATATATCCCATAACATAAAATTCCAAAAGAAATAACAATATCCACATTTGAGAGATCGCGTATTGTACATCTGTCATCAACAAATTTGACAACCAAGCCAATCTTGGCTAATGCTGAAATTGACAATAGATTTTTCTTGATTCTTGGCACATACAAAGCATCTGACAATCTAAAAGAACTATCATCAGTAGTATTAATAATGACCTTACCAACTCCCATTACAAGATAACAGGAGTTTTTAGCACATGTGAGAGTGTTCCATGTAGAAGCAAGCTCAAGTGAACTAGAGAAATAGCATTGTTAGGTAATATGTTTGATTGCCCCACTATCAAAGTACCAAACATCTTGTCTAATGTAGACATACACTGCTCATGAAAAGATGAACCATAGTTGTAAACAATAGCGAACACCTATTCTTCATTCTACATAAGATTAGAATACTCTCTTTTAGGTGAAGAGGCCTCTGGAACAACCATTCCAACCTCTTTCTTCTTTGCCTCTTTTGCAAGTAGTTTTGGACAACTCTTCATGACATTATCATTTCCATTACAGTATTTGTAAGACTATTTTTGCTACTCTATTTTCTTCTCATCTTTTTGTTCCTTCTTTGACTATGTAGCATTAGTAGATTTCTACTTACTAGAAGATGATCTCCATTTGCTTTTGCCCTTCTGACTATCTAAGAAAGCTTGATCTGCAGAACACATAATGGACCTATTCTACCTAGAATGAATTTCCGAGAACAAAATAGAGATGAAATCCTCATATCTAGATTGCCTTTCATCCTCAATGGAAGAGTAGAAGCAAAAATCTGATATGAATCTTGAAGACTATTAAGAAGAGTCTGCACAAATGAACTATCTGGCAAGACTTCATCAACATAAATCAACTACTCCTTTAAAACTTTGATTTTTTGTTAGAAACTATGGATCGAATCTCCTTCTTTCATGTGCTTACTCTCCAATTTGTTTTGGAGATCAGCAATAGAAGCCTGATTTCTTGCCTAGTATAAGGCGTTAAGTGTATTTAAAACATCATTTGTTGTCTTCCAAGATCAAATGTGAGGGATAATGGCAGATTTGATAGACATGGCTATCAGTGCATTGCTTGAGCATCTCTACCATCCCAACAAAGTTTCTCTATAGTAGAATATGTAGCAAGAACCACATCACAAAGAGGAATATGAAGATTATCATCTTCAACGCAATCTACATCACCTTCAGTAACTATATTTGCAGGTGTAATAGGGTGTTTTTGAATACCTTCCACAATATTCCACAACCATTTTGCTACAAATACACGAAACATAATATATTCCCATAATGGGTAATTAGTACCATCCAACATCTCCTCAACAATCAACACACAAAATACATCATTGCTTTTAGTCATGGCCACCGACTAAATACCTTGATGTAAGAAAATGATTATATCTCAAAAAGCTCAACAAAACAACCATGTCAAGCTCTACTAGACTTGTAGGAGACTTTGAGGTGCTTATATTGGAGAACCAAAACCTATAAATATTTTTGCATAAAATGAAAAAAATTCTAGCAAAAGTGCTTCAATAGTGCATTCGGAGGACAAAACAAGCTCAAGGAAAAATTTCAAAGCCACACAACGAAGTTGTTTTGAAGTTCTAATTACCTTGATTATGCTCAAAATCTTTCATGCGATTCTAAAACTCTAACTGGAGGGATGTTGATGATGGCTTGGATGAAGCAGTGACCTCCTCTGATATCGATTGTTGGATTTTGGGGTCTCTGAAAGCATGTGAACAACACAAGGAAGAAGAAGAAGCTTGGAGCACAACACGACACTGAATGAATTACCAAGTGAATATATACAAGAATACGTAACCCTTTAGGTATATATGCATATATACAAGTGAGGGGAAAAAACCTCCTAAAGAGGGAAAAAAGTTCCTCGACAGCCCTAAGTGTGTTCATACACATCACTACCAAAATATATCAACAGTATGCAAGTAATTCAAGAAATGAATGAAGAGGAGGAGGCTCAACTAGAGGAAGAGGAAAGCTTGCCAAGGAAAAATCACTTCCAACGACTCATCACAAAGAGCACGAGAAAGATCAGAGCAAGAGGAAGATTAGCTACAAGATGATATTCAAGAGGCAAAAACGATGGATATGGGTGTCATATGTAAGGAAAATATTGCTATTTTACAAGGGAATGTTATCATGAACAAACCAAAGAAAATGATGCTATTAATACATCAAATTCTAATTGTAAAAACTTGATAGCAATTATGCATCTAAGTGAGGAAACGTAGATAGTAGATAAGGTTTGATATATAGATAGTGGATGCAACCAAAAAATGAGCTGTAACAAGGAGGTTCACTAGTATGTATGAAACAACAACAACAAAACATGTGGAGATGTGAAATGACACCCCTCATCATATTACACGTAATGGAGATGTCTTGGTTATAAATTAGAAGGGTAGCTGACTCTAAGATTTACTACATGTAACAACCATAACCAAGAACTTTGTATTAGTTGGGTACATGCTTGAAAGAGGATATTAGTTCAACTTCAATGAAGAGGGACACTTTATGGAGAACCCAAATGAAGAACTTTATGTAGATCCTCCTATCTTCATAGCTCATCAATTTCAAGATCCCTTTTTTTTTTTTTTGCATCAAAATCCTGCACTTAGCAATGACATCTTTGAGTTGGGGAGAAAAGATGAAAATCATAATTATGTGCTCACTTGTGCTCAAAATCATGAGAAAACACAAAATGTGAACTATTTTATATGGTATAAATTACAAAATTATATAAATATATGTACTTCATAAATGGATGTGACTTACATCCACTTAAACTATATGTTATTTACATACGTATTAATCTTTAAATTTTTGTATATAATATGTATATATGTATTAATATGTGCGTACATCTATGTGTGTATGTAAGAATGGTAGGAAGTAAATATTATAGAGAAATGGGGAATAGTGACAAGAAGCGATAAAGAGAATTTGAGTAAATGGGAGGAAAAAGAGATATTAAGGATGGCTTTTGATTAATATCTGACATGATCTAAATCCATATAACCTAGGTACCAACTTCAAGTGGGTGAATTGATATCTCTTATGATCAATCCATGTATCTATCGTAAGTACAAACACATAGGTATTTCTTCAATCTGATGAAATTTTGAACTACCCCAAGTCAACTTTCACAAACTCACTTGAAATAAATATAAGTGTCAAATATTAGAATTACTATGATCTAAACCAAAACTAATACACTTGAAAAGAACCTTCGGCACGATAAAGAAATACATTATTCATTAGAAGTACCATTTTGTATATTTGAAAAAATTACAACTACCTTAGTATTTCACTTCCTTAAGCTCAAAGAAAGACTCCAAATTAGAAGAAAATTTATGGGGAAAAAAACAAATGAAACCTCCATTTTGAAGCATTCTAAAGGAATAATAGAAAAAATTAACAGACAAAGTCTCGAAAGAACCAAGTGATAGGACAATTGATCTACTCTTCAAAAACTATGTTGAGAAAAATGATAATGATCACTTAATGAAAATTTCACATTCATGTTTAATATTCTTCTAAACGAGAATAGACCTAGATTACAAAATGAAATAGTAGGAACCCTCACTTAGTTTTTTGAGCTTATTCTATTGTTTTTGGATTCCCGCTCTTGACGTTTATGCCCAACATGCACCACACCCCCCCCCCCCCATATGTTCCTTGTTTTGCTTGAGAATTCACACTTTTTGCAAGGGGCATACCTCCTTTGAGAGTATAGTTGTTTGGTAACATAACCTCTTTCTCTTAATTTATTTTCCATCTCATGCTATTTTCCATCTTTTTCCTATGTTTTTTCTTTTTTTATGTATACATTGTGAGTAAATTGATACTCTAATGATTGAATTTAGTAATAATTATCATGCTACCAAATTCATTGTAGTGTCCCAAAAATCTGTAAAATGCTTTTGAAGAATCCTATGGAAAGTGCTTCTTTGAAAAATTTCATGTACTAACTATGAAGATATTGGAGGCATGAAAAATAAACAAAAGAACAATGATATTGAAAGGTTTGATTGAGATGAAACACACGGATTTGAATTCCACGACTTATATACTTCAAGAACATCAAACATTGCGTTGATGGATCTTGTAGGCAATTCATATAACATATATTGATGCCATTGATGAGGTGTTGTGATATAACATTAGGGCAAAAAACTACCAAAAGGGGACCGTTTTCTAATGGCAGATTAAGAAAATCGACAAATTATGGGGGTTTTCCCACAACAAAAGATAGGATTCCTTATGGAAACCTCTTTTTGTGGAGATAAATTATTGAATGATTATGCTTCCTAGTTGCAAAGGTGCCCATGAAGTGAAGCGATTTCAAAGTGATGATACAAAAAACCATTAGAAAAGTCATATTCTCATATTCAAATTAATAAGACATGGTTTGTTTGCAAGATCCAAAATCTATACACTATTAAGGATATGGTGCTAAACAATCATCTGCATTTTCTATCATATTGTAAGTGAAGTTTAACAATTCTCTGTAATCATTTTCCATTTTTTTTGTAAAATGATCTATAGGCCTTGCACATCACATCCACACAAAAATTTCAAAAAAAATTGTGTTTTCTCTGTCCATCGCAATTGACAGAATCCATCGCGACGGACACCTCTGTCCATCATGATTGACTGAAAAATCGCGACCGGTTGAAAAATCACGATCAACACTCCCATGAAAAAAAAGTTATCGATCACGACCGACAGAAAAATCACGACCGATAGAAAAATCATGATCGACACCCCAAATCGTCGAAAAAGCTATCCATCGTGACTTATGGGCCACGGTTGACACAATATAAATTAAGAAACCCGAGATATTTTGTCCATCACGATTGACAGCATCCATCGTGATGGACACCCCTATCCATCACGATTGACCCATATCCATTGCGATTGACAGGCCATGACCGACAGCTCTGTCCATCGCAATTGACAGCCATGTCCATCACGATTGACAGCCCTGTCCATCACGATTGACAATCAATTTCGGCCAAATTTCAAGGTTTTTGATTTTTCATTTTTTGGCCAATTAGCAACATAAAATTCAGTTATTAAAGCATTGTGAGGCCCCTATACAAGTAATTCGAAAGATCTTGTTTGCTTGTTAGCTTGTTTTAACCCTGTTTTAACCCCAGAAACCTGAGTTGTCATAACTTCTTCATGCAAACTCCGTCTCTAGTGATCTTGGGCTTGTTAGAAAGCTTGTTTCGAATCCCACACAAACATCCATCCAGTGTTTTTTGTAAAAGTAATATGTGGAGTTATAGATAGGGTATTTTGAAGTTGACCTTTTATAGGGGTGAGAAGTTGAGGGATCTCTAAGAGAATTTTCATAAAAGCAAATCAAAATTGGGTCTTTGTATTACATGAATGGACATGATCTGTTAAGTCAACTAAATTGAAATCTTGAGCTAACTTAAGGCTTTTACAAGTTCATCGAGAGCACTAAAGGGCGTCTAGAGCACGAGCATACTGCAAGCTTGAGAACGGTGTTCTTGAGCACTCAAGAGCAAGGGCTAAGCAACTTAAGGTTGGATCATTCTCAGCCCCCTCTGTCAATTCCTAGCTTAGTCTAAGTACAGATAGAGGTTTTGATTAATTAGGGTGACATTAAGCATGATCAAGTTCAAGAAACCCTAATTACTCAAGTGCAAGAATAAATAGGCTACATTTGCAATAAACCCTAAAGTACAAGGACTTAAATTAAGCGATCAAACTCAAGTATGATAAAACACAAGTGTCCCTTGAGACAAAAATTGGGTGGAAAAGAAGTGACATCCTAAGAAAATTAAAAAGAACAAGGAACTAATACAAAAGAACTCTGCAACAAGGTTGTACAGGGAAAAATTGGGATATCATCCAAGGCTTATGAACCTTAGGTCAAGAAGATATTTAGAATGAGATAGACAAAGCCTCAGATCTTCTAAAGCTAGTGTCAATCATACATCTAGGTCTTGGGCACAGCAATTGAGTCATTACCCATATGCTCTAAGTTAAAAAACGAGTGGTTCTTAGATTTTGTATAACATGGAGAGACCCATAGATAGCTCAGGAGTGGCATACCTAGAAAAGCCAGAAGGACCTTACAAGAACTCAACTGGAATATATCAAGACCAACTGTCTAGGTGCTCACATCTAGGAGGATGGCCTCAGAAAATTTATTTTTCAGATTAAAAATCCATACCAACCCATTGGACTAGAACATGCAGTAGTCAAGTTTGAAAATGGTGCATACATAGATAAAGAAGAAACAATGTATGTGGTCACCACCCACCCAGATAGGATAGATGAGTTTGGCAACATGATCTCAGAGGCTCAAGTAGGTGACATAGAACAAGGGAACTTAGGAAGGGAGCCCAAAACCCCTCAAGGCAAATCCATCCTAACAAGAATAATCACTCTATAGTGGATTCCCTAGGACAAAAAGAGCATAGATCTACTCCTAAATCACGAGCCAGATGCGACTTTTTGGAGGTATAAACTTGACTAACCTAATGAAGTGTGAGCACTCACCATCTATGAATTTAAAGATCCTCATAGCCCCGGCAAAGTGACCTATTTAGACAACACTTCAGAGAGAGTCTTTGTGGTCTTAGAGCATGGTAGGCATGCCTACACTTGGAAGGGTGAATTTATTTTTCCCCAACCAAGATCCAATGTCTCTTATGGTCATCAAGGAGCTGGACCATCTCAAGCTCATGGAACTCAAAGGGATAGGAGTAGAGATAGACCCGAGGTAAGCTTTGCTAACCCAATAGGAAGAGAATGAACGAGAACTGAGATGGATAAAATGGAAAATGAGAGACCTAGAGATCCAAGGAATCAAAGAAATGCAAGCGAATTTGCTTTGCCAAGGCCTAGAGAACACTCGAGGACCTTAAGGCCTACACAATTGGTTAAATCTATGAAGAATTATTTCAATGGTACATGAGACCCTTATGATCATGTGGCAGAATTTAGGCAAGTATTGAAGGCTGAACAAGTTGATGACCTATTCACACAATACAATTCTTTTGGTCTAACACGCAAGAATAGTGCCTTGACTTAGTTTCAAGCACTACATGAGAGGCAATTTAGGAATATAGATGAGTTACTAGAAGCCTTCATTATAGAATTTTCTAAGAGTGGCATCAGACACAACACCTCCTCACTGATCCATAGCTTCAAACAAACACCTCAAGAAATAGTGAGACTTGCAGGACAAAGATGTAGGAAATATCCAGAAAGATGCCCTGTTTCAGAGTTACCCACTCCAGCCAAATAAGTGGCTTTATTCTTAGATGGATTGTTAAGTACCAACTTGAGATCTTATGTGTACTTGAAGGATCCTAGAACCATAGAAGAGTGTGGATGCATGTGCATAGATATTGATGATAATCTAAGGGAGGAATTAGAGCTTTCAAAAATCTATAAAGATTCAGATAGCTCTACTAGCCTCACCTCCAAACAATCCACATCTATTGAGGAACTTGCAGAGAAGGTAGCTCAGAAACTAGGAGTCTCTAGCAAAATAGATACCTAGATTTGCCCCAATGAAAAGATGATACATCTGCGGAGGAGACCATATGGCGAGCATGTGTCCAATTATGGCTCAACCCCAAGCAAACCCGAATAGCCAATATTGCACCATAGAAAGGAGGTACACTAACCACAATGCACAAGACTACCCTTATAACAAGCAAGCTATTAGACAAAATTATCCATAGCCATATGCACAAAAAGGGAGATATCAGAATCAGTACCCACAATAGTATGGTAGGCCACAATAGCCCTATCAGCAACCCTACCAGGCCCAACAAAGGCCTCAACCTGTGTTAGCTCAGGAACCTCCAACTCTAGCCAATGTGATCCTAGTGAAGTATTCAGCTGCTGAAGAAAATCTAAATAGAGCCTTACTGCTAGTAACACCATTGCTTTCAGAAAGTGACGCAAATGATCACAATTTTGACTCTACTCATATGGATAGCCCACAGGCTTACTATATGCAGGCACTTGAGAAAAATGAAAGTTACTATTATGAAGACCTAGTATGAAATTAAGTTGGATTTATCTATGAAATTGAGCACACTGAATGGGTATCCCTCATCATAGTGGTTCCCAAGAAGAATGGCAAGTTACATGTTTGCATTAACTTGAAGAAGGTTAATGCAACCACAATTAGAGATAGTTATCTGCTTCCTATCACTGAGCATCTACTAGAGAGGGTAGCAAGGAAGGAAGTATACGGCTTCTTTGATGGGTTTCCTGGCTACAACCAAGTGGTCATCACTCCAGAAGATCAACATAAGATGGCCTTTGCTACAGAGTGGGGCATATTCGCCTTTCGAGTAATGCCATTTGGTCTTACCAATGCGCCAGCTACCTTTCAAAGGTTGATGTCCATGTGTTCAAAGAGTTCTTGAGGAAGAACTTGGAAGTCTATGTTGATGATCTCCATGCTCATTTCAACATTAGACAAACACATATCCCTGAGCTAAGAGCTATCTTTGACAAATGTAAAGAAAATCAAGTTTGCTTGAACCCAGAAAAGTGTGTTTTCCTGGTTAGGCAAGGCAAGATTTTAGGACACATAGTGTCGAAGAATGGCATATCCATAGACAAAGAGAAAGTGCGAGCTATTGCAGAGCTACCTAGTCTGAAGGCTGTCAATCAAGTAAAAGCTTTCATGGGGCACTGTGGATATTATCGACACTTCATTCACATGTATGCAATACTAATTGCAAAGCCTCTACACTCCCTCTTGACTAACTTTGAGTGGACTGAAAAATGTGAGAACTCCTTGAATGAGCTTAAGAGACGATTGTGTTTAGCACCAATCTTGACTACACCAGATTCGAACAAGCCATTTCATGTTCATGTAGATGCATCCAATTATGCTATTGGGTGTGTGTTGCCACAATGTATTGGTGAAGGTAATATGGATCTTCCCATTGCCTATGCGAGTAGACAATTGAACGCAGCTGAAAGAAATTATACCACTATGGAGAGGGAAGGATTATTGTGAAGAGAGATGGTGGATGCAATCCAAAGATGAGTAGGTGCCGCTACAACCAGCTTCACACTAGCCAACTGAGACTTCAGAGTTGATTAGTAGACCCTTTGAGCTTCCTAAATCCACCAAAATATCAGCCAAGTACTTTGGAACATGTATCCCAAAAGTTTAAGTCAAGACCGACAAGTTGCGAAATGACTAGCTCCCAAAACTTGCTATTTTTGGACATACACCTGCTGGAAAAAATGAACAGTGCTCTCAACCTGGAAGGAATTAGAAAAATTCCTTTTGGGCATAGCAAATAGACTTAGCAAGCTTCCTATTCCAAGTTAAAACACTTCAAATGATGGACTGAGCACTGAGAACAAGTTTCATCAAGTTCTGGAACATTCCCACAATTCTCGGGGCTCTGCAGAGATAGACCAGTAAGCAGTAAAATGCAGATATCTCCAAAAGTATAAATCTAATGACCTTGAAAATTTATAGGTAGAAACTAGACAGTGAGAGCTATCCAACGCACTTTAAAACACTGAAAAAGGTTCAGTAAAACTCGAGATATGACCTTCTGAAGTTACTGCTCTGAGTGAGTATAGCAGAGAACAAAACAGAGAGGTAGATGATAATAAATGTATAGATTCACATATGATTACAACCACATTGGCAATGAATCTTTGCACAATGGGAGTAGAATGATAGAGCTATGGAGTAAGCTCTTCAATCTCTACAAAATGACATGAAGTGGTCACGTACAAGGCTTGCTAATCGCCTCTTCCTTCTTGCTCCTTTTATAGCAATTCTTGGAGGGAGTTTTGAATTCGAATTCGAATGGCTCCACCTAAAAGTGATCCCCAAAGTTAGGAGAGATTCCCTCAGCTCAAAAATTCGTGATTTTGGTAGTTGGAGCCACGAATTTGCTTTTACATCATGGATGAGGTAAGCCATCCTTTTACTTTTTTCTTTTTCCATTTACAAGAGATAAAATGTACTCTTTTACAAGAGGTGTTCACATGACTACTCATGTGACTTACAAATGAGGATAATATCAAGCATATCAAGCATGTAGGCTTGGGCAAAATGCACCAACAGCTCCCCCTCAAGCCTAACATGCTTGGCCTCCAAATAAGTCTTCAATTGTCCTTGATTTCCTGCAAACCAATCATCAACTTGAATCTACTTAATTTCGTACCATCAAGAGCTTTCGTCAACATGTCTGCACATTGCATATCTGTAGAGACGTAGGATAGTTGAATATCCTTGCTCATTAGCTTCTCTCTTACATAATGGTAGTGGACTTCAATATGCTTGGTTCTAGCATGGTATACCCGATTAGCTGCTAGATGTAGTGAGCTTGTGTTGTCACCAAAAATGTGAGGTGTTGAAGAATGAAGTCCAAGATCTGTGTACAAAGATTTTAACCACATGATTTCTTGAGTTGCATTAGCCAAACCTCTATATTCAGCTTCAGTAGAAGATAATGCCACGGTTGGTTGCTTCTTCGATGACCAAGAAATGATTTTTGAACCTGCAAATGATATATACCCTGATGTGCTTCTTCTATCATCTTTAGATCCGGCCCAATCTGCATCTGAGTAGACCTTTAGCTCAATATCTGAAGTAAATGAATAAAACAAACCTTCATTCATGGTCCCCTTTAGATACTTGAGGACTCGCTTGGCCGCTTCCATATGTGGTCTTCTCGGCTTATGCATAAACTGACTCAATATGCTAACACTATAGCATATATCCACCCTTGTGAGTGTTGCATAGTTCAAACTTCCAACCAAGCTTTGATAGCTTGTGATGTCTTCAATTGGCTCTCCTTCATAAGCACTAAGCTTATGATTTTGCTCCATAGGTGTACCTGCACACTTTGTATTTTCCATCTTGAACTTGACGAGCATGTCATGGACATACTTCCTTTGTGTGATGTATATACCTGAATCTGTGTAGATCAACTCCAATCCAAGAAAATAAGTGAGTGGTCCGAGGTCACTTATTTTGAACTCCTCCTTCATTTGACTCTTTACCTGTTTGATTCCTTCAAGATCATTGCCTGTGATAATAATATCATCAACATACACACATAAATAGATCACTTCAGATCCATTCCTCTTTATGAACAAAGAGGTATCCGCCTTGCTAGCTTTGAATCCTTGGTCCTGCAAATAAGTAACCAATCTGAAATTCCAAGCTCTTGGAGCTTGCTTCAATCCATACAAAGCTTTCTTTAGTTTGCATACATAGTTAGGATGATGTGCATCCTCATATCCAGGAGGTTGTGCCATATACACTTCCTCAGAAATCCATCCATTCAAGAAAGCATTCTTTACATCAAGTTGATAAAGATTCCAATTTCTAGATGCAGCAAGACTTATGAGAACCCTAATTGTAGGCATTTTTGCAACAGGAGAGAAAGTCTCCTCATAATCAATACCATGGGTTTGAGCAAACCCTTTAGCAACTAACCTTGCTTTGTGTCTATTTATACTTCCATCTGGATTCCTCTTGATTTTGTATATCCATCGAGATCCGATTATCTTCATAGATGGCTTGTTAGGTACAAGCTCCCAAGTGTCATTCTCCTTCAAGGCTTCCATTTCTTCATCCATTGCATCTCTCCAAGCTTTCTTGCTTTGTGCTTCTTCGAATGTGGTAGGTTCTTCATTGGTTGAATCCTTTGCAATGTAGATTGAGTGCTTGGTGACCAAAGAAGTATCATAACCAAACCTCTCTGGTTTCTTCTTCTCCCTCGAAGACCTTCTAAGTGGTTGATGTGAGCTCTCGGGTCCATATGTAGCATCCTGCATCTTTGCTTTACCTTTGTTCTTCCATAGCTTTAGTCTTTCCAAGTCTTCTAGGTCAATCTCCGAATCACTTTCTTCAATCTGCTTTGGCTCCTTTGGTTGAAGTGATGGAAAATCTTCATCCAAGTCATATGGCAGCTTCACTTTCCTGTCATCATCAAACCATGATTTGTTTTCATCAAAAATTACATCTCTACTCACAGAAAATCCTTTATTGGTTGGATTGTACAATCTATATCCTTTTTGGTTTTGATCATAACCAATGAATACACACTTCTCTGCCTTGGGATCCAATTTCCCTCTTACTTGAGAAGGAATGTGAGCATAGGCTAAGCATCCAAAGATTTTACAATGCTCTAGACTAGGTCTTCTTCCATTCCACACTTCATATGGAGTGGTTCCATCTAGTGACTTAGATGGAAGTCTATTTATGAGATATGTGGCTGTCGACACAGCCTCTGCCCATAGGTAGTTCGGCAATCCCTTTTCGTTGAGCATGGACCTTGCAGCTTCGACGATAGCTCTATTCCTCCTCTCTGCTACACCATTGAGTTCAGGTGTATACCTTGTAGTGACTTCCCTTTTAATGCCTCTTTCATGCAAGAAGGCATCAAATTCAGAAGAGAAGTATTCTCCTCCACCATCTGATCTGAGTCTTTTCAAAGTCCTACCTGTTTGATTTTCAACAAGAGCAATATACTTCTTAAAGCAATTAAACACTTCATCCTTGTGCTTCATGAAAAACAGAATGGTCCACCCGCTACAATCATCTATGAAAGACACATAATATCTTGAGCCTGATATAGATGGCTCCTTACTTGGACCCCACACATCCGTGTGCACTAGATCCAAAGGATTTTGATACATATATCCTTTCTTATTGAAAGGTTGTCTATGAGCCTTGCCAAGTTGACAAGCTTCACACTTATAAATCATGTGTTGCCTTGTGATATTAGGCAAACCAAGTACACTTTGGTCCCTGCAAATCTGTTTGAGTGTCCTCTCACCAATGTGAGCAAGCCTTTTGTGCCATATCTCCAACTCTGTTAGAGTTTGAGATCCATAGCTAAACAAAGCTATGTTCTTTGTATCTTCCACTTCAAAAGTGAAAAGCCTTCCTGTCTTTTCTCCTTTGGCAATCCTTCGAAAGCCTTGCCTTGGGTCTTCAACATATGCTCCAAATCGATTGAATCTAACCTGCAATCCTTTTTCAACAATCTGTCCAACACTTATTAAATTTTTGGTAATTGTAGGGACATACAAGACTTTGCTTAAGAGGTTCATATTCCCATCTGATGTCTTCACATTACCTATCTTCTCCACTGAGTGCTTTGTGTCATCTCCTGTCTGCACTTCATGCTTGTTATGAGGATCTTCCAAATCAGAAAGTAAAGCCACATTTCCTGCTACATGGTTCGAGCATCCCGAATCAATGTAAAATATGTGATCATCATCCTTACCCTTCTTTGTTGATAGATTCATAATCAATAATGAATCTTCTTGACTTTGGTCCTCTGCATAGTTATTGTAATCTCTTCTTCCTCTATGGCCACTTTGATAGTTGTTGTTGTTGTTGTAATTGTTGTTGTAGTAGTTGTTGTTGTTGTAGCCTCCATTGTACCTACCTCTATTTGATCCATAGCCACCTCTATTGAATCCTCTTCCTCTTGAGTTCCTTGGATTCCTGAAACATTCTTCAATAGTATGGTTAGATAAGCCACATATGTTGCAAGGTTGAGATGATTGGAATCTCCCCCTGCCTTGCTTTCCACTTCTGCCTCTTCCTCTAGCTCGTCCTCTACCTGCAAAGTTTGCTTGGAAAGAGCTTCCTTCATCTTCATTCTTTCTATTCTTTGACTTGTCCTTGACCTTAGCTTTATCAGAATATAAGGCAGAAGTTTGATTACCTCTTGAGGACTCACCACCTTTGCTAATCTTTGCTTCATGAGTGAAGAGTTGGCCCATGAGTGTGTTGAGGTCGGGTACATGCATATCCATGTATAAATCCATGGCTGTTGTGAATGACTCCCACTTGTCGTCTGCTTTGATTCCATTCATGATTTGTCTTATGATTTGCTCCTCTTCAATTACCTCTCCAATGCTTCCAAGTTGGTCGGAAATCTCCTTCATCTTTGTGACATAATCAGTCACATTTTGCTTCGGGCTTTTCTTCATTGTTGTGAACTCCATCCACAATTGGTTCTTCCTTGCTCGAGTGTTGGAAGAGAAGAAAGAAGCAAGTGCATTCCAGGTTTCTCTTGATGTCTTGCATCCCTTGACATGAGGTAAAAGAAAATCAGAGATTGAGTTTAGAATATAGGACCTTGCAAGTGCATCCTTCGAACACCAATTCGAAAGTCCTTCCACTTCTTCATGTGATGGTTGCCCTTTGTTCCTCATGGTTGGCATTGCTTCATCTCCGGATATGAATCCATATAGATTCCTCCCTTGAAGGTAAGCCTCCATCCTTAGAGACCATGCCGGATAGTTGTTTCGATCCAATTTGTCAATTGTTGATGGAAATCCATCTCCCATGTTGCTTGACTATGCTCTGATACCACTGTGAAGAGAGATGGTGGATGCAATCCAAAGATGAGTAGGTGCCGCTACAACCAGCTTCACACCAGCCAACTGAGACTTCAGAGTTGATTAGTAGACCCTTTGAGCTTCCTAAATCCACCAAAATATCAGCCAAGTACTTTGGAACATGTATCCCAAAAGTTTAAGTCAAGACCGACAAGTTGCGAAATGACTAGCTCCCAAAACTTGCTATTTTTGGACATACACCTGCTGGAAAAAATGAACAGTGCTCTCAACCTGGAAGGAATTAGAAAAATTCCTTTTGGGCATAGCAAATAGACTTAGCAAGCTTCCTATTCCAAGTTAAAACACTTCAAATGATGGACTGAGCACTGAGAACAAGTTTCATCAAGTTCTGGAACATTCCCACAATTCTCGGGGCTCTGCAGAGATAGACCAGTAAGCAGTAAAATGCAGATATCTCCAAAAGTATAAATCCAATGACCTTGAAAATTTATAGGTAGAAACTAGACAGTGAGAGCTATCCAACGCACTTTAAAACACTGAAAAAGGTTCAGTAAAACTCGAGATATGACCTTCTGAAGTTACTGCTCTGAGTGAGTATAGCAGAGAACAAAACAGAGAGGTAGATGATAATAAATGTATAGATTCACATATGATTACAACCACATTGGCAATGAATCTTTGCACAATGGGAGTAGAATGATAGAGCTATGGAGTAAGCTCTTCAATCTCTACAAAATGACATGAAGTGGTCACGTACAAGGCTTGCTAATCGCCTCTTCCTTCTTGCTCCTTTTATAGCAATTCTTGGAGGGAGTTTTGAATTCGAATTCGAATGGCTCCACCTAAAAGTGATCCCCAAAGTTAGGAGAGATTCCCTCAGCTCAAAAATTCGTGATTTTGGTAGTTGGAGCCACGAATTTGCTTTTACATCATGGATGAGGTAAGCCATCCTTTTACTTTTTTCTTTTTCCATTTACAAGAGATAAAATGTACTCTTTTACAAGAGGTGTTCACATGACTACTCATGTGACTTACAAATGAGGATAATATCAAGCATATCAAGCATGTAGGCTTGGGCAAAATGCACCAACAGCTCCCCCTCAAGCCTAACATGCTTGGCCTCCAAATAAGTCTTCAATTGTCCTTGATTTCCTGCAAACCAATCATCAACTTGAATCTACTTAATTTCGTACCATCAAGAGCTTTCGTCAACATGTCTGCACATTGCATATCTGTAGAGACGTAGGATAGTTGAATATCCTTGCTCATTAGCTTCTCTCTTACATAATGGTAGTGGACTTCAATATGCTTGGTTCTAGCATGGTATACCCGATTAGCTGCTAGATGTAGTGAGCTTGTGTTGTCACCAAAAATGTGAGGTGTTGAAGAATGAAGTCCAAGATCTGTGTACAAAGATTTTAACCACATGATTTCTTGAGTTGCATTAGCCAAACCTCTATATTCAGCTTCAGTAGAAGATAATGCCACGGTTGGTTGCTTCTTCGATGACCAAGAAATGATTTTTGAACCTGCAAATGATATATACCCTGATGTGCTTCTTCTATCATCTTTAGATCCGGCCCAATCTGCATCTGAGTAGACCTTTAGCTCAATATCTGAAGTAAATGAATAAAACAAACCTTCATTCATGGTCCCCTTTAGATACTTGAGGACTCGCTTGGCCGCTTCCATATGTGGTCTTCTCGGCTTATGCATAAACTGACTCAATATGCTAACACTATAGCATATATCCACCCTTGTGAGTGTTGCATAGTTCAAACTTCCAACCAAGCTTTGATAGCTTGTGATGTCTTCAATTGGCTCTCCTTCATAAGCACTAAGCTTATGATTTTGCTCCATAGGTGTACCTGCACACTTTGTATTTTCCATCTTGAACTTGACGAGCATGTCATGGACATACTTCCTTTGTGTGATGTATATACCTGAATCTGTGTAGATCAACTCCAATCCAAGAAAATAAGTGAGTGGTCCGAGGTCACTTATTTTGAACTCCTCCTTCATTTGACTCTTTACCTGTTTGATTCCTTCAAGATCATTGCCTGTGATAATAATATCATCAACATACACACATAAATAGATCACTTCAGATCCATTCCTCTTTATGAACAAAGAGGTATCCGCCTTGCTAGCTTTGAATCCTTGGTCCTGCAAATAAGTAACCAATCTGAAATTCCAAGCTCTTGGAGCTTGCTTCAATCCATACAAAGCTTTCTTTAGTTTGCATACATAGTTAGGATGATGTGCATCCTCATATCCAGGAGGTTGTGCCATATACACTTCCTCAGAAATCCATCCATTCAAGAAAGCATTCTTTACATCAAGTTGATAAAGATTCCAATTTCTAGATGCAGCAAGACTTATGAGAACCCTAATTGTAGGCATTTTTGCAACAGGAGAGAAAGTCTCCTCATAATCAATACCATGGGTTTGAGCAAACCCTTTAGCAACTAACCTTGCTTTGTGTCTATTTATACTTCCATCTGGATTCCTCTTGATTTTGTATATCCATCGAGATCCGATTATCTTCATAGATGGCTTGTTAGGTACAAGCTCCCAAGTGTCATTCTCCTTCAAGGCTTCCATTTCTTCATCCATTGCATCTCTCCAAGCTTTCTTGCTTTGTGCTTCTTCGAATGTGGTAGGTTCTTCATTGGTTGAATCCTTTGCAATGTAGATTGAGTGCTTGGTGACCAAAGAAGTATCATAACCAAACCTCTCTGGTTTCTTCTTCTCCCTCGAAGACCTTCTAAGTGGTTGATGTGAGCTCTCGGGTCCATATGTAGCATCCTGCATCTTTGCTTTACCTTTGTTCTTCCATAGCTTTAGTCTTTCCAAGTCTTCTAGGTCAATCTCCGAATCACTTTCTTCAATCTGCTTTGGCTCCTTTGGTTGAAGTGATGGAAAATCTTCATCCAAGTCATATGGCAGCTTCACTTTCCTGTCATCATCAAACCATGATTTGTTTTCATCAAAAATTACATCTCTACTCACAGAAAATCCTTTATTGGTTGGATTGTACAATCTATATCCTTTTTGGTTTTGATCATAACCAATGAATACACACTTCTCTGCCTTGGGATCCAATTTCCCTCTTACTTGAGAAGGAATGTGAGCATAGGCTAAGCATCCAAAGATTTTACAATGCTCTAGACTAGGTCTTCTTCCATTCCACACTTCATATGGAGTGGTTCCATCTAGTGACTTAGATGGAAGTCTATTTATGAGATATGTGGCTGTCGACACAGCCTCTGCCCATAGGTAGTTCGGCAATCCCTTTTCGTTGAGCATGGACCTTGCAGCTTCGACGATAGCTCTATTCCTCCTCTCTGCTACACCATTGAGTTCAGGTGTATACCTTGTAGTGACTTCCCTTTTAATGCCTCTTTCATGCAAGAAGGCATCAAATTCAGAAGAGAAGTATTCTCCTCCACCATCTGATCTGAGTCTTTTCAAAGTCCTACCTGTTTGATTTTCAACAAGAGCAATATACTTCTTAAAGCAATTAAACACTTCATCCTTGTGCTTCATGAAAAACAGAATGGTCCACCCGCTACAATCATCTATGAAAGACACATAATATCTTGAGCCTGATATAGATGGCTCCTTACTTGGACCCCACACATCCGTGTGCACTAGATCCAAAGGATTTTGATACATATATCCTTTCTTATTGAAAGGTTGTCTATGAGCCTTGCCAAGTTGACAAGCTTCACACTTATAAATCATGTGTTGCCTTGTGATATTAGGCAAACCAAGTACACTTTGGTCCCTGCAAATCTGTTTGAGTGTCCTCTCACCAATGTGAGCAAGCCTTTTGTGCCATATCTCCAACTCTGTTAGAGTTTGAGATCCATAGCTAAACAAAGCTATGTTCTTTGTATCTTCCACTTCAAAAGTGAAAAGCCTTCCTGTCTTTTCTCCTTTGGCAATCCTTCGAAAGCCTTGCCTTGGGTCTTCAACATATGCTCCAAATCGATTGAATCTAACCTGCAATCCTTTTTCAACAATCTGTCCAACACTTATTAAATTTTTGGTAATTGTAGGGACATACAAGACTTTGCTTAAGAGGTTCATATTCCCATCTGATGTCTTCACATTACCTATCTTCTCCACTGAGTGCTTTGTGTCATCTCCTGTCTGCACTTCATGCTTGTTATGAGGATCTTCCAAATCAGAAAGTAAAGCCACATTTCCTGCTACATGGTTCGAGCATCCCGAATCAATGTAAAATATGTGATCATCATCCTTACCCTTCTTTGTTGATAGATTCATAATCAATAATGAATCTTCTTGACTTTGGTCCTCTGCATAGTTATTGTAATCTCTTCTTCCTCTATGGCCACTTTGATAGTTGTTGTTGTTGTTGTAATTGTTGTTGTAGTAGTTGTTGTTGTTGTAGCCTCCATTGTACCTACCTCTATTTGATCCATAGCCACCTCTATTGAATCCTCTTCCTCTTGAGTTCCTTGGATTCCTGAAACATTCTTCAATAGTATGGTTAGATAAGCCACATATGTTGCAAGGTTGAGATGATTGGAATCTCCCCCTGCCTTGCTTTCCACTTCTGCCTCTTCCTCTAGCTCGTCCTCTACCTGCAAAGTTTGCTTGGAAAGAGCTTCCTTCATCTTCATTCTTTCTATTCTTTGACTTGTCCTTGACCTTAGCTTTATCAGAATATAAGGCAGAAGTTTGATTACCTCTTGAGGACTCACCACCTTTGCTAATCTTTGCTTCATGAGTGAAGAGTTGGCCCATGAGTGTGTTGAGGTCGGGTACATGCATATCCATGTATAAATCCATGGCTGTTGTGAATGACTCCCACTTGTCGTCTGCTTTGATTCCATTCATGATTTGTCTTATGATTTGCTCCTCTTCAATTACCTCTCCAATGCTTCCAAGTTGGTCGGAAATCTCCTTCATCTTTGTGACATAATCAGTCACATTTTGCTTCGGGCTTTTCTTCATTGTTGTGAACTCCATCCACAATTGGTTCTTCCTTGCTCGAGTGTTGGAAGAGAAGAAAGAAGCAAGTGCATTCCAGGTTTCTCTTGATGTCTTGCATCCCTTGACATGAGGTAAAAGAAAATCAGAGATTGAGTTTAGAATATAGGACCTTGCAAGTGCATCCTTCGAACACCAATTCGAAAGTCCTTCCACTTCTTCATGTGATGGTTGCCCTTTGTTCCTCATGGTTGGCATTGCTTCATCTCCGGATATGAATCCATATAGATTCCTCCCTTGAAGGTAAGCCTCCATCCTTAGAGACCATGCCGGATAGTTGTTTCGATCCAATTTGTCAATTGTTGATGGAAATCCATCTCCCATGTTGCTTGACTATGCTCTGATACCACTGTGAAGAGAGATGGTGGATGCAATCCAAAGATGAGTAGGTGCCGCTACAACCAGCTTCACACCAGCCAACTGAGACTTCAGAGTTGATTAGTAGACCCTTTGAGCTTCCTAAATCCACCAAAATATCAGCCAAGTACTTTGGAACATGTATCCCAAAAGTTTAAGTCAAGACCGACAAGTTGCGAAATGACTAGCTCCCAAAACTTGCTATTTTTGGACATACACCTGCTGGAAAAAATGAACAGTGCTCTCAACCTGGAAGGAATTAGAAAAATTCCTTTTGGGCATAGCAAATAGACTTAGCAAGCTTCCTATTCCAAGTTAAAACACTTCAAATGATGGACTGAGCACTGAGAACAAGTTTCATCAAGTTCTGGAACATTCCCACAATTCTCGGGGCTCTGCAGAGATAGACCAGTAAGCAGTAAAATGCAGATATCTCCAAAAGTATAAATCCAATGACCTTGAAAATTTATAGGTAGAAACTAGACAGTGAGAGCTATCCAACGCACTTTAAAACACTGAAAAAGGTTCAGTAAAACTCGAGATATGACCTTCTGAAGTTACTGCTCTGAGTGAGTATAGCAGAGAACAAAACAGAGAGGTAGATGATAATAAATGTATAGATTCACATATGATTACAACCACATTGGCAATGAATCTTTGCACAATGGGAGTAGAATGATAGAGCTATGGAGTAAGCTCTTCAATCTCTACAAAATGACATGAAGTGGTCACGTACAAGGCTTGCTAATCGCCTCTTCCTTCTTGCTCCTTTTATAGCAATTCTTGGAGGGAGTTTTGAATTCGAATTCGAATGGCTCCACCTAAAAGTGATCCCCAAAGTTAGGAGAGATTCCCTCAGCTCAAAAATTCGTGATTTTGGTAGTTGGAGCCACGAATTTGCTTTTACATCATGGATGAGGTAAGCCATCCTTTTACTTTTTTCTTTTTCCATTTACAAGAGATAAAATGTACTCTTTTACAAGAGGTGTTCACATGACTACTCATGTGACTTACAAATGAGGATAATATCAAGCATATCAAGCATGTAGGCTTGGGCAAAATGCACCAACAGCTCCCCCTCAAGCCTAACATGCTTGGCCTCCAAATAAGTCTTCAATTGTCCTTGATTTCCTGCAAACCAATCATCAACTTGAATCTACTTAATTTCGTACCATCAAGAGCTTTCGTCAACATGTCTGCACATTGCATATCTGTAGAGACGTAGGATAGTTGAATATCCTTGCTCATTAGCTTCTCTCTTACATAATGGTAGTGGACTTCAATATGCTTGGTTCTAGCATGGTATACCCGATTAGCTGCTAGATGTAGTGAGCTTGTGTTGTCACCAAAAATGTGAGGTGTTGAAGAATGAAGTCCAAGATCTGTGTACAAAGATTTTAACCACATGATTTCTTGAGTTGCATTAGCCAAACCTCTATATTCAGCTTCAGTAGAAGATAATGCCACGGTTGGTTGCTTCTTCGATGACCAAGAAATGATTTTTGAACCTGCAAATGATATATACCCTGATGTGCTTCTTCTATCATCTTTAGATCCGGCCCAATCTGCATCTGAGTAGACCTTTAGCTCAATATCTGAAGTAAATGAATAAAACAAACCTTCATTCATGGTCCCCTTTAGATACTTGAGGACTCGCTTGGCCGCTTCCATATGTGGTCTTCTCGGCTTATGCATAAACTGACTCAATATGCTAACACTATAGCATATATCCACCCTTGTGAGTGTTGCATAGTTCAAACTTCCAACCAAGCTTTGATAGCTTGTGATGTCTTCAATTGGCTCTCCTTCATAAGCACTAAGCTTATGATTTTGCTCCATAGGTGTACCTGCACACTTTGTATTTTCCATCTTGAACTTGACGAGCATGTCATGGACATACTTCCTTTGTGTGATGTATATACCTGAATCTGTGTAGATCAACTCCAATCCAAGAAAATAAGTGAGTGGTCCGAGGTCACTTATTTTGAACTCCTCCTTCATTTGACTCTTTACCTGTTTGATTCCTTCAAGATCATTGCCTGTGATAATAATATCATCAACATACACACATAAATAGATCACTTCAGATCCATTCCTCTTTATGAACAAAGAGGTATCCGCCTTGCTAGCTTTGAATCCTTGGTCCTGCAAATAAGTAACCAATCTGAAATTCCAAGCTCTTGGAGCTTGCTTCAATCCATACAAAGCTTTCTTTAGTTTGCATACATAGTTAGGATGATGTGCATCCTCATATCCAGGAGGTTGTGCCATATACACTTCCTCAGAAATCCATCCATTCAAGAAAGCATTCTTTACATCAAGTTGATAAAGATTCCAATTTCTAGATGCAGCAAGACTTATGAGAACCCTAATTGTAGGCATTTTTGCAACAGGAGAGAAAGTCTCCTCATAATCAATACCATGGGTTTGAGCAAACCCTTTAGCAACTAACCTTGCTTTGTGTCTATTTATACTTCCATCTGGATTCCTCTTGATTTTGTATATCCATCGAGATCCGATTATCTTCATAGATGGCTTGTTAGGTACAAGCTCCCAAGTGTCATTCTCCTTCAAGGCTTCCATTTCTTCATCCATTGCATCTCTCCAAGCTTTCTTGCTTTGTGCTTCTTCGAATGTGGTAGGTTCTTCATTGGTTGAATCCTTTGCAATGTAGATTGAGTGCTTGGTGACCAAAGAAGTATCATAACCAAACCTCTCTGGTTTCTTCTTCTCCCTCGAAGACCTTCTAAGTGGTTGATGTGAGCTCTCGGGTCCATATGTAGCATCCTGCATCTTTGCTTTACCTTTGTTCTTCCATAGCTTTAGTCTTTCCAAGTCTTCTAGGTCAATCTCCGAATCACTTTCTTCAATCTGCTTTGGCTCCTTTGGTTGAAGTGATGGAAAATCTTCATCCAAGTCATATGGCAGCTTCACTTTCCTGTCATCATCAAACCATGATTTGTTTTCATCAAAAATTACATCTCTACTCACAGAAAATCCTTTATTGGTTGGATTGTACAATCTATATCCTTTTTGGTTTTGATCATAACCAATGAATACACACTTCTCTGCCTTGGGATCCAATTTCCCTCTTACTTGAGAAGGAATGTGAGCATAGGCTAAGCATCCAAAGATTTTACAATGCTCTAGACTAGGTCTTCTTCCATTCCACACTTCATATGGAGTGGTTCCATCTAGTGACTTAGATGGAAGTCTATTTATGAGATATGTGGCTGTCGACACAGCCTCTGCCCATAGGTAGTTCGGCAATCCCTTTTCGTTGAGCATGGACCTTGCAGCTTCGACGATAGCTCTATTCCTCCTCTCTGCTACACCATTGAGTTCAGGTGTATACCTTGTAGTGACTTCCCTTTTAATGCCTCTTTCATGCAAGAAGGCATCAAATTCAGAAGAGAAGTATTCTCCTCCACCATCTGATCTGAGTCTTTTCAAAGTCCTACCTGTTTGATTTTCAACAAGAGCAATATACTTCTTAAAGCAATTAAACACTTCATCCTTGTGCTTCATGAAAAACAGAATGGTCCACCCGCTACAATCATCTATGAAAGACACATAATATCTTGAGCCTGATATAGATGGCTCCTTACTTGGACCCCACACATCCGTGTGCACTAGATCCAAAGGATTTTGATACATATATCCTTTCTTATTGAAAGGTTGTCTATGAGCCTTGCCAAGTTGACAAGCTTCACACTTATAAATCATGTGTTGCCTTGTGATATTAGGCAAACCAAGTACACTTTGGTCCCTGCAAATCTGTTTGAGTGTCCTCTCACCAATGTGAGCAAGCCTTTTGTGCCATATCTCCAACTCTGTTAGAGTTTGAGATCCATAGCTAAACAAAGCTATGTTCTTTGTATCTTCCACTTCAAAAGTGAAAAGCCTTCCTGTCTTTTCTCCTTTGGCAATCCTTCGAAAGCCTTGCCTTGGGTCTTCAACATATGCTCCAAATCGATTGAATCTAACCTGCAATCCTTTTTCAACAATCTGTCCAACACTTATTAAATTTTTGGTAATTGTAGGGACATACAAGACTTTGCTTAAGAGGTTCATATTCCCATCTGATGTCTTCACATTACCTATCTTCTCCACTGAGTGCTTTGTGTCATCTCCTGTCTGCACTTCATGCTTGTTATGAGGATCTTCCAAATCAGAAAGTAAAGCCACATTTCCTGCTACATGGTTCGAGCATCCCGAATCAATGTAAAATATGTGATCATCATCCTTACCCTTCTTTGTTGATAGATTCATAATCAATAATGAATCTTCTTGACTTTGGTCCTCTGCATAGTTATTGTAATCTCTTCTTCCTCTATGGCCACTTTGATAGTTGTTGTTGTTGTTGTAATTGTTGTTGTAGTAGTTGTTGTTGTTGTAGCCTCCATTGTACCTACCTCTATTTGATCCATAGCCACCTCTATTGAATCCTCTTCCTCTTGAGTTCCTTGGATTCCTGAAACATTCTTCAATAGTATGGTTAGATAAGCCACATATGTTGCAAGGTTGAGATGATTGGAATCTCCCCCTGCCTTGCTTTCCACTTCTGCCTCTTCCTCTAGCTCGTCCTCTACCTGCAAAGTTTGCTTGGAAAGAGCTTCCTTCATCTTCATTCTTTCTATTCTTTGACTTGTCCTTGACCTTAGCTTTATCAGAATATAAGGCAGAAGTTTGATTACCTCTTGAGGACTCACCACCTTTGCTAATCTTTGCTTCATGAGTGAAGAGTTGGCCCATGAGTGTGTTGAGGTCGGGTACATGCATATCCATGTATAAATCCATGGCTGTTGTGAATGACTCCCACTTGTCGTCTGCTTTGATTCCATTCATGATTTGTCTTATGATTTGCTCCTCTTCAATTACCTCTCCAATGCTTCCAAGTTGGTCGGAAATCTCCTTCATCTTTGTGACATAATCAGTCACATTTTGCTTCGGGCTTTTCTTCATTGTTGTGAACTCCATCCACAATTGGTTCTTCCTTGCTCGAGTGTTGGAAGAGAAGAAAGAAGCAAGTGCATTCCAGGTTTCTCTTGATGTCTTGCATCCCTTGACATGAGGTAAAAGAAAATCAGAGATTGAGTTTAGAATATAGGACCTTGCAAGTGCATCCTTCGAACACCAATTCGAAAGTCCTTCCACTTCTTCATGTGATGGTTGCCCTTTGTTCCTCATGGTTGGCATTGCTTCATCTCCGGATATGAATCCATATAGATTCCTCCCTTGAAGGTAAGCCTCCATCCTTAGAGACCATGCCGGATAGTTGTTTCGATCCAATTTGTCAATTGTTGATGGAAATCCATCTCCCATGTTGCTTGACTATGCTCTGATACCACTGTGAAGAGAGATGGTGGATGCAATCCAAAGATGAGTAGGTGCCGCTACAACCAGCTTCACACCAGCCAACTGAGACTTCAGAGTTGATTAGTAGACCCTTTGAGCTTCCTAAATCCACCAAAATATCAGCCAAGTACTTTGGAACATGTATCCCAAAAGTTTAAGTCAAGACCGACAAGTTGCGAAATGACTAGCTCCCAAAACTTGCTATTTTTGGACATACACCTGCTGGAAAAAATGAACAGTGCTCTCAACCTGGAAGGAATTAGAAAAATTCCTTTTGGGCATAGCAAATAGACTTAGCAAGCTTCCTATTCCAAGTTAAAACACTTCAAATGATGGACTGAGCACTGAGAACAAGTTTCATCAAGTTCTGGAACATTCCCACAATTCTCGGGGCTCTGCAGAGATAGACCAGTAAGCAGTAAAATGCAGATATCTCCAAAAGTATAAATCCAATGACCTTGAAAATTTATAGGTAGAAACTAGACAGTGAGAGCTATCCAACGCACTTTAAAACACTGAAAAAGGTTCAGTAAAACTCGAGATATGACCTTCTGAAGTTACTGCTCTGAGTGAGTATAGCAGAGAACAAAACAGAGAGGTAGATGATAATAAATGTATAGATTCACATATGATTACAACCACATTGGCAATGAATCTTTGCACAATGGGAGTAGAATGATAGAGCTATGGAGTAAGCTCTTCAATCTCTACAAAATGACATGAAGTGGTCACGTACAAGGCTTGCTAATCGCCTCTTCCTTCTTGCTCCTTTTATAGCAATTCTTGGAGGGAGTTTTGAATTCGAATTCGAATGGCTCCACCTAAAAGTGATCCCCAAAGTTAGGAGAGATTCCCTCAGCTCAAAAATTCGTGATTTTGGTAGTTGGAGCCACGAATTTGCTTTTACATCATGGATGAGGTAAGCCATCCTTTTACTTTTTTCTTTTTCCATTTACAAGAGATAAAATGTACTCTTTTACAAGAGGTGTTCACATGACTACTCATGTGACTTACAAATGAGGATAATATCAAGCATATCAAGCATGTAGGCTTGGGCAAAATGCACCAACAGCTCCCCCTCAAGCCTAACATGCTTGGCCTCCAAATAAGTCTTCAATTGTCCTTGATTTCCTGCAAACCAATCATCAACTTGAATCTACTTAATTTCGTACCATCAAGAGCTTTCGTCAACATGTCTGCACATTGCATATCTGTAGAGACGTAGGATAGTTGAATATCCTTGCTCATTAGCTTCTCTCTTACATAATGGTAGTGGACTTCAATATGCTTGGTTCTAGCATGGTATACCCGATTAGCTGCTAGATGTAGTGAGCTTGTGTTGTCACCAAAAATGTGAGGTGTTGAAGAATGAAGTCCAAGATCTGTGTACAAAGATTTTAACCACATGATTTCTTGAGTTGCATTAGCCAAACCTCTATATTCAGCTTCAGTAGAAGATAATGCCACGGTTGGTTGCTTCTTCGATGACCAAGAAATGATTTTTGAACCTGCAAATGATATATACCCTGATGTGCTTCTTCTATCATCTTTAGATCCGGCCCAATCTGCATCTGAGTAGACCTTTAGCTCAATATCTGAAGTAAATGAATAAAACAAACCTTCATTCATGGTCCCCTTTAGATACTTGAGGACTCGCTTGGCCGCTTCCATATGTGGTCTTCTCGGCTTATGCATAAACTGACTCAATATGCTAACACTATAGCATATATCCACCCTTGTGAGTGTTGCATAGTTCAAACTTCCAACCAAGCTTTGATAGCTTGTGATGTCTTCAATTGGCTCTCCTTCATAAGCACTAAGCTTATGATTTTGCTCCATAGGTGTACCTGCACACTTTGTATTTTCCATCTTGAACTTGACGAGCATGTCATGGACATACTTCCTTTGTGTGATGTATATACCTGAATCTGTGTAGATCAACTCCAATCCAAGAAAATAAGTGAGTGGTCCGAGGTCACTTATTTTGAACTCCTCCTTCATTTGACTCTTTACCTGTTTGATTCCTTCAAGATCATTGCCTGTGATAATAATATCATCAACATACACACATAAATAGATCACTTCAGATCCATTCCTCTTTATGAACAAAGAGGTATCCGCCTTGCTAGCTTTGAATCCTTGGTCCTGCAAATAAGTAACCAATCTGAAATTCCAAGCTCTTGGAGCTTGCTTCAATCCATACAAAGCTTTCTTTAGTTTGCATACATAGTTAGGATGATGTGCATCCTCATATCCAGGAGGTTGTGCCATATACACTTCCTCAGAAATCCATCCATTCAAGAAAGCATTCTTTACATCAAGTTGATAAAGATTCCAATTTCTAGATGCAGCAAGACTTATGAGAACCCTAATTGTAGGCATTTTTGCAACAGGAGAGAAAGTCTCCTCATAATCAATACCATGGGTTTGAGCAAACCCTTTAGCAACTAACCTTGCTTTGTGTCTATTTATACTTCCATCTGGATTCCTCTTGATTTTGTATATCCATCGAGATCCGATTATCTTCATAGATGGCTTGTTAGGTACAAGCTCCCAAGTGTCATTCTCCTTCAAGGCTTCCATTTCTTCATCCATTGCATCTCTCCAAGCTTTCTTGCTTTGTGCTTCTTCGAATGTGGTAGGTTCTTCATTGGTTGAATCCTTTGCAATGTAGATTGAGTGCTTGGTGACCAAAGAAGTATCATAACCAAACCTCTCTGGTTTCTTCTTCTCCCTCGAAGACCTTCTAAGTGGTTGATGTGAGCTCTCGGGTCCATATGTAGCATCCTGCATCTTTGCTTTACCTTTGTTCTTCCATAGCTTTAGTCTTTCCAAGTCTTCTAGGTCAATCTCCGAATCACTTTCTTCAATCTGCTTTGGCTCCTTTGGTTGAAGTGATGGAAAATCTTCATCCAAGTCATATGGCAGCTTCACTTTCCTGTCATCATCAAACCATGATTTGTTTTCATCAAAAATTACATCTCTACTCACAGAAAATCCTTTATTGGTTGGATTGTACAATCTATATCCTTTTTGGTTTTGATCATAACCAATGAATACACACTTCTCTGCCTTGGGATCCAATTTCCCTCTTACTTGAGAAGGAATGTGAGCATAGGCTAAGCATCCAAAGATTTTACAATGCTCTAGACTAGGTCTTCTTCCATTCCACACTTCATATGGAGTGGTTCCATCTAGTGACTTAGATGGAAGTCTATTTATGAGATATGTGGCTGTCGACACAGCCTCTGCCCATAGGTAGTTCGGCAATCCCTTTTCGTTGAGCATGGACCTTGCAGCTTCGACGATAGCTCTATTCCTCCTCTCTGCTACACCATTGAGTTCAGGTGTATACCTTGTAGTGACTTCCCTTTTAATGCCTCTTTCATGCAAGAAGGCATCAAATTCAGAAGAGAAGTATTCTCCTCCACCATCTGATCTGAGTCTTTTCAAAGTCCTACCTGTTTGATTTTCAACAAGAGCAATATACTTCTTAAAGCAATTAAACACTTCATCCTTGTGCTTCATGAAAAACAGAATGGTCCACCCGCTACAATCATCTATGAAAGACACATAATATCTTGAGCCTGATATAGATGGCTCCTTACTTGGACCCCACACATCCGTGTGCACTAGATCCAAAGGATTTTGATACATATATCCTTTCTTATTGAAAGGTTGTCTATGAGCCTTGCCAAGTTGACAAGCTTCACACTTATAAATCATGTGTTGCCTTGTGATATTAGGCAAACCAAGTACACTTTGGTCCCTGCAAATCTGTTTGAGTGTCCTCTCACCAATGTGAGCAAGCCTTTTGTGCCATATCTCCAACTCTGTTAGAGTTTGAGATCCATAGCTAAACAAAGCTATGTTCTTTGTATCTTCCACTTCAAAAGTGAAAAGCCTTCCTGTCTTTTCTCCTTTGGCAATCCTTCGAAAGCCTTGCCTTGGGTCTTCAACATATGCTCCAAATCGATTGAATCTAACCTGCAATCCTTTTTCAACAATCTGTCCAACACTTATTAAATTTTTGGTAATTGTAGGGACATACAAGACTTTGCTTAAGAGGTTCATATTCCCATCTGATGTCTTCACATTACCTATCTTCTCCACTGAGTGCTTTGTGTCATCTCTTGTCTGCACTTCATGCTTGTTATGAGGATCTTCCAAATCAGAAAGTAAAGCCACATTTCCTGCTACATGGTTCGAGCATCCCGAATCAATGTAAAATATGTGATCATCATCCTTACCCTTCTTTGTTGATAGATTCATAATCAATAATGAATCTTCTTGACTTTGGTCCTCTGCATAGTTATTGTAATCTCTTCTTCCTCTATGGCCACTTTGATAGTTGTTGTTGTTGTTGTAATTGTTGTTGTAGTAGTTGTTGTTGTTGTAGCCTCCATTGTACCTACCTCT
Organism: Ceratopteris richardii; assembly: GCA_020310875.1. Taxonomy (NCBI): domain Eukaryota; kingdom Viridiplantae; phylum Streptophyta; class Polypodiopsida; order Polypodiales; family Pteridaceae; genus Ceratopteris; species Ceratopteris richardii. The sequence goes on along the minus strand of CM035426.1, from coordinate 151,841,613 downwards.
ATTTGATCCATAGCCACCTCTATTGAATCCTCTTCCTCTTGAGTTCCTTGGATTCCTGAAACATTCTTCAATAGTATGGTTAGATAAGCCACATATGTTGCAAGGTTGAGATGATTGGAATCTCCCCCTGCCTTGCTTTCCACTTCTGCCTCTTCCTCTAGCTCGTCCTCTACCTGCAAAGTTTGCTTGGAAAGAGCTTCCTTCATCTTCATTCTTTCTATTCTTTGACTTGTCCTTGACCTTAGCTTTATCAGAATATAAGGCAGAAGTTTGATTACCTCTTGAGGACTCACCACCTTTGCTAATCTTTGCTTCATGAGTGAAGAGTTGGCCCATGAGTGTGTTGAGGTCGGGTACATGCATATCCATGTATAAATCCATGGCTGTTGTGAATGACTCCCACTTGTCGTCTGCTTTGATTCCATTCATGATTTGTCTTATGATTTGCTCCTCTTCAATTACCTCTCCAATGCTTCCAAGTTGGTCGGAAATCTCCTTCATCTTTGTGACATAATCAGTCACATTTTGCTTCGGGCTTTTCTTCATTGTTGTGAACTCCATCCACAATTGGTTCTTCCTTGCTCGAGTGTTGGAAGAGAAGAAAGAAGCAAGTGCATTCCAGGTTTCTCTTGATGTCTTGCATCCCTTGACATGAGGTAAAAGAAAATCAGAGATTGAGTTTAGAATATAGGACCTTGCAAGTGCATCCTTCGAACACCAATTCGAAAGTCCTTCCACTTCTTCATGTGATGGTTGCCCTTTGTTCCTCATGGTTGGCATTGCTTCATCTCCGGATATGAATCCATATAGATTCCTCCCTTGAAGGTAAGCCTCCATCCTTAGAGACCATGCCGGATAGTTGTTTCGATCCAATTTGTCAATTGTTGATGGAAATCCATCTCCCATGTTGCTTGACTATGCTCTGATACCACTGTGAAGAGAGATGGTGGATGCAATCCAAAGATGAGTAGGTGCCGCTACAACCAGCTTCACACCAGCCAACTGAGACTTCAGAGTTGATTAGTAGACCCTTTGAGCTTCCTAAATCCACCAAAATATCAGCCAAGTACTTTGGAACATGTATCCCAAAAGTTTAAGTCAAGACCGACAAGTTGCGAAATGACTAGCTCCCAAAACTTGCTATTTTTGGACATACACCTGCTGGAAAAAATGAACAGTGCTCTCAACCTGGAAGGAATTAGAAAAATTCCTTTTGGGCATAGCAAATAGACTTAGCAAGCTTCCTATTCCAAGTTAAAACACTTCAAATGATGGACTGAGCACTGAGAACAAGTTTCATCAAGTTCTGGAACATTCCCACAATTCTCGGGGCTCTGCAGAGATAGACCAGTAAGCAGTAAAATGCAGATATCTCCAAAAGTATAAATCCAATGACCTTGAAAATTTATAGGTAGAAACTAGACAGTGAGAGCTATCCAACGCACTTTAAAACACTGAAAAAGGTTCAGTAAAACTCGAGATATGACCTTCTGAAGTTACTGCTCTGAGTGAGTATAGCAGAGAACAAAACAGAGAGGTAGATGATAATAAATGTATAGATTCACATATGATTACAACCACATTGGCAATGAATCTTTGCACAATGGGAGTAGAATGATAGAGCTATGGAGTAAGCTCTTCAATCTCTACAAAATGACATGAAGTGGTCACGTACAAGGCTTGCTAATCGCCTCTTCCTTCTTGCTCCTTTTATAGCAATTCTTGGAGGGAGTTTTGAATTCGAATTCGAATGGCTCCACCTAAAAGTGATCCCCAAAGTTAGGAGAGATTCCCTCAGCTCAAAAATTCGTGATTTTGGTAGTTGGAGCCACGAATTTGCTTTTACATCATGGATGAGGTAAGCCATCCTTTTACTTTTTTCTTTTTCCATTTACAAGAGATAAAATGTACTCTTTTACAAGAGGTGTTCACATGACTACTCATGTGACTTACAAATGAGGATAATATCAAGCATATCAAGCATGTAGGCTTGGGCAAAATGCACCAACAATTATGCATGGTATATGCGGTTAAAAAGTTTAGACACTATTTGATTGCAAATAAGTTTAAATTTTTTTACGAATGATCAAGCATTACTATATCTAGTGAACAAACCATGCAACATTGGCCCATTAGTAAGATGGTTCCTCTTACTAATGGAATATGACTTTGAAGTTGTGGTTAGGAAAGGTAGAACTCACTTGACAGCTGATCACCTTTCTCGACTGACTTCAGGGGAATCCCCTCAAGGAGTATCAGATGACCTTCCTGATGCTTACTTGTTCAATCTAGCATTAGTGCCTGAATGGGCTAAAAATATAGTGTCTATCCTCACCTTCGGACCTAAACATCTTGTATTGAGAGCCAAAGATAAAGAAGTAGTGAGGCCTCAGAAGATCACATAATGGCAGGTAGCATGTATAAGCACACAAATCAAGGCATACTGGCTTCTTGCATAGACGACGATGAGCATACATGTAGATGCAGTAATACAGAAACAACACTCGAACAACGAACTCTACAAATGCTACAAAGACTACGTGTGTACTGGCCAACAATGGAAGCACATGTGCATAGGATGTGCAAGGAATGCCCAAGTTGTAGCACTAGACCCCTAGTGGAACATGCCACTTTGTATCAAGTGTCTTTAGTGCTAGATTGGAGTGAACCTTTGGTAAACTTCTTGAGGACGAAAACATTTCCTCAAGAGATGACATTGGCTAGACAACAAAGTTTGGAACAAGAAGCACTAGATTACACACTCATTAGTAGTAATCTATACAAGCATGAAAAAGATGGATATCTTAGGCTATGTGTCCACGAGAGTGAGTATCTTAAGATATTAGAGACAACTCACCTAGATGTGGTAGGAGGACACTTTGGACCAGATCGTGTGATCAAGGCAATACTTTTCGCAGGTCTTTGGTGGCCAACTCTTCACATGGATGCACATACCTATGTGAAGCAGTGTGATATTTGCCAGCGAGCTCAGTACCCGATATGCAAGGATGAGATGCTTTTGAAACCTATGATGGGTGGACGTGCATTCTCTAAGTGGGGAATAGAATTCATCGGTCCTATTAATCCCACAGCTAAGAGTTCACATGTTGAATACATCATTGTTGCAACTGATTATCTAACCAAGTGGATAGAAGCAAAGGCTACGAAGAATGATGCTCAGATGATGGCTAAGTTCTTATTTGAGAATGTATTCACCAAATATGGATTACCAATCGAGCTAAGATAAGTATTACCTTCCTCACCTTTGCTCATGTCCCCATTTTGTCTAGAGGTATCTCTGAAACTTTCTGCTTAGAGTCTGCTTTTGGCATATTGGACTCACGTTCTGGGACCTGATTCGCCACGTGTTTCCATAACTCAGGTTTTACTTTGAGCAGCTCTTCACAATGAGATGACACTGAACCTTAGTGTTCTTCACGACATCAGTGTTTCTTGGAACCACTGAGTCTTCATTTCTTACCAATATTGTGGGAGCTATGACCTGAAGAGATTCAGATTCCCATGGACCTGTGAACTGTGGCAACTCTTGTATAGAATTGGATTCAAATCCTGAACTTTTTTTTTCTTGTTGCTCTACTTGGTCTCCATAAATAGATGGAATGTCTTGTGGGAATTGATCGTGACGGTCATCAATTTCAAGAATAGGAGGGGAAACATCCTTCTCGTTGGCCCATTTCTCTTCTTGTATTTCTCGCAAGAACTTTTGAGTGTGTTGTTGAATTGAAAGAGGTTCTCCGTCATCTATGGAGTCAGGAACATAGACTTTCTTTGGTGATGAGCTTTCTCTTTCAACAGTTGGTTGAGCCTTTGGTGGTAAAGAAACTTGAGGTTTATTTACCAACTGCTCTAATCTATCTATTAAGCCTTGGAAGTGCAAACCCGGTGTAATAGCATTCGTCTAATTGAACGATTGATTGGCCTCGAACATAGCTTGAGCTAGTTCCACCATTTTTATGCACATTTTTGTCCGTCCAATCTCTAAATCTGCTCTAGGGTAGCTCTTGTCTAGGTTTGCAGGTGTTGGCCCTTCTTGAAGTCGAGCTTGGTAGGCCTTGAACATCATGTCCAAGCCTTCTGGGGTTGGATCTGCAAGGACAAATCCTGGTTGTGGTTTATTTACAGTGGTTGGTGGGTGGGGATGAGGTTGTGGATGAGGTGGTGTGGATGGAATTGTGACATGCGAGGGGCTTTGAGAGGCAATATCTTCTATTCTTGTTTTTTCATCTTTCAGGCTTTCTTCTAGTTCGGATAACTTTTTTCTCCAGTTACGATTGGCCTTCTCTCTAGTATCCTTCCATGCTCTTGTTTTTCTCTTACTAGGCTCTCCTGACTCACTTGGCTCTGATTGCTCAGCTGGTTTAGCTTTTTGTAATGCTTGTGCCCTAGTAACTGCATGTATAGGAGCCACATTATTGCTACTGGAACTTGAATCCCCTACTAGGCCTACCACATTAACTGGTGTAACTTTTGGGGCACTAGAGGGATGTCCGGGACAATCTCTCAGGAGTTGTTCTTTGCCACACTCAAGACAAACAACTTGTATTGTGATGTTCTGCCCTTGATTCGAAGCTAGTGGGTGGAGTGGTTGTTGTCCTGGTATAGGTTGAGGTTGGCTATATCCTCCATGTTCATACGGTCTAGTTGCTCCTTGTGGTCCTGGACATGGGTTATACCTAGGAACTTCTCTGCCTTGTTCTCTAGGAGGGTACCCATATGGTCTACATTGGGGTGGTACAAATGGTCGTGGTTGTCTATTCATTGGATAGTTTTTGGTGTCGTGGTTGATGTACTTTTGTTCACTATAAGAGTACATGTTAGGCTCCTGAGTTGGATGTCTATTGTAAGGGTAAGGTCGTAATAACCCTAATCCTTCTCTGGTGTAGGCATGAGATGGATGATCTCCACCGCAACATGTGCAACTTCCTAACATTGGCACTCTCAAGGAGGAGTCCTGGTAGTTCCTTGGTCCTTGTACCCCCAATTTTTTGGCCACTAATGTTGCCACTTCGTCCACATAACTCGAACTAGAAGTCTCATTGCTCCTTGTATCCTCTGATTTGGTAAGATCTTGTGTGATTTTGAGATCCTCAGCTAAGTTGTCTTCCAAATCTATACATTCTTGAAGACACTCACTTAGAGTTTGCAACTGTTTTACATATACTAACATTCTGAATGTTCCACTGGTTAGACCTTCTAAAAATAGGGATATCATTTTCTATTGAGAAGGTCTCTCTATCATAGGGCATCGGGTCACGTATTGATTAAATCGTCATGCTTCATTTTTTATTGTCTTGTTAGGAGCTTGTTTGAAACTATGTAGTAAAGATGACGAATTGTGCTTGATCCCTCGCTTAGTGAATCCCCAAACAAATTCTTGGAAGAATTGTTTGATATTGCCCAAGGAATTTGGATCCAAGGATTGAAACCAAGCTAAGGCTATTCCCGTGAGGGTTAGCCCAAAGGATTCATATTGGCTAAAAAAGTCATCCACTTTCTCCGCTCGCAATACCTGCTTGAATTCTGCGATTTGGTCATATGGCTCTCTTGTGCCATCGTAACGATTTCGCATACATTTGGCCAGTTAGATTGGTCTCAGTCTTCTTTTGGGCTCTGGGGATCGAATTACGATGGGGACACCTTGGGGCGGTTCTGTCCTAAACGTAGGTCTATTCATATTTCCCATTCTCTGGCTAGTGCGGCTGTGGCGGTTAATTCCTGGCATGGTGAATTGCTCATGTGGTCTATCGGGTATACTACCTTGGCTCATTTGTCCTAACATCACATTTTCTGTTCTTTGCTGGGTCTCGAATGGGTTTTGTGAGGTAGTTGCATGATCTCGAGCTAACTCTCCTCTTTCATTAATCTGATCGTGGTTTTCAGTTACTACATAGATCTGGCCCATCTTGTCCATGTAGACTCCATCTTCGTACTTTATAGTTGGTCTTGGAACTATTTCTAATTCAGTAGTGTTTCTCATTCTTGCTACTGACTTGTATAGACCGTCGAGGTAGATGGGTATTCCTTGCAGGTTAGTGGATATGTATTGAAGAGACATCCTATATTCCCCTTCCACTGTAGACATAAAACCTTCCCTAGGTATGGATCTATGCATGTCTTCAGAAGCCAAGAGTCTCTCCTAGTTAAATGATATTTTTGACTCACTTGTCTATGAACTCAACACGTAGTGTTAACCATTGAGTTGTGAGTCCCTGACTTGGTTGTGTGGTTGACCTTAGTTTCAAGTGATTTGGTACTTTATCTATCTCTTCCTAAGTATCAACTTGAGCTTAGGTTCATAAGCCTTGTCTACAAGTCCAAAATTGTCCTTTGAATTGCTCAAAATCTTGTGGAACCCCTTGCTTCTTAGTCCAACCTGAGGGTCAACTTCAAAATACCCTATCTATCCAACCTGAGGGTCTCCGCGAGCTTTCCAATGAACCAAAGATCACTCCGAACGGATTTCGTATGAGAAAGTTATGCCAGTTCAGGGTTCTAGAGGTTAAAACAGGGAAACAGGATCTCTCAAGGAGTGCCTCAGGACAGGCGATACGATACCAGATTTTCACGACACGATACCACTATGGATGATACCACCTTTAGACGATACGATACCCCCGGGAAAACCAAGATCGCGATATCAAATTCCACAATATGATACTGCTATCCACACGATACAATACTCGACATGGTCACAATACGATACCAGAAATTACACGATACGATACCTCTGCATTCGACGATATGATACCAAGTTAGTGGATGATACGATACTTGACCACTGCACGATACGATATCAGATTGCTCACGATACGATACCAAAATAATCGACGATACGATACTTGGCCTATCGACGATATGATACCAGCAATCACACGATACGATATCAGGGTAAGGGACGATATGATACTTGTCTATAGACGATATGATACGAACAATTCACGATACGATACTGGAAATCTCACGATACGATACTGGAAATATGGATGATATGATACCACATTTTTGCACGATACAATACCAAGATCTCAGGCGATACGATACCACCGACATGCATGATACGATATCGCTCGATCAACGATACGATACCACTGGGTCGACCGCGATCGCGATACCAATACTTGATGATACGATACCAGAATGGTATCGCGATACCCCAAGTGGGCATGCACGATACGATACCTCGACAAGTATCGCAATACTCACGAATTCTGGTATCACGATACCAAAACTCAACCGGACACTATACTTGGAGATTTTTAAGCCCAAATTCAAAAATTTTTGCAAATATGTGTACCTTATGTTCTCCTTGTCACTCCTCTCAGCCTGTAGATGCAAAACCACCCTTCAAACTCACGATACCACCGCCACGATACTAAACGCAAGTCTTGTCACTCTGTGTGAGACACGAAATGAGTAGACAATGAAATGGGTAAACTCATGTGGATTAGAAATGAGCTTGCCAAGAGCATGGAGTAGGCTCCTCAAGCTTCTAACCAAGTACAAATGAGGGGAGAGGCCCTCCTTATATAGATTTGGGAGGGGCTCTCAAAATTACATCATATGTGGGATAAGTCTCCTGAAAGGAGAATGAATACAACTGGTAGAAGCACATAACAAGGTACCCAAATACAAAGGAAATACAATATAAAATGGAGATAGACTAAAAATGGAGTGCCTCCTGCCACTCAGCTTTTTGAAGTTTTAATCACGTGATTCTCTGTATTTCTTCCATGCTTAAGCTGTGAACTCTCTCTGAAGTCCATGCACACCAAGAATGAAGAAGAAGAGTCGAAAATAGGGGATATACAGTCAAAAAAAAATGGAAAAAAATAGAGAAGATGAAGATGAGAGGAGATGGTGATGATGAGGATGATGATGGGGATGAAACAAAACTCAAAAATTGAACTGAAAATGATGATTTTTTTACCTTCCAACGTCGCTACTCTACGTCTTACCGTCGCAAGCTCGTCCTTCAAGCTCTCCCCCCGGCAACGGTGCCAAATTTGGTGTCACTCTAGCACAATGGTAAGTACCAATGTGAGGAGCTTCACCTCAAAAATGTCAATCCGCGGAGACGTGAGGACAAGTATGAAGACCAAGAGCAACTGGAGTGCACAAGTGAGTAAGTGAAAGCATACACACATGCACACACATACACACACATGTGCACAAGGTAAGAGCAAAGAGTGGAACAATCGAAGGACTTTGATTACGAAAGGACTCTCTTACAAAGCTGAAATCTACAACAAGCTAACCCCAAAAATGAGCTCTCCAGCCCTTTTTATAGTTTTTTGAGTAGTTTTGGCCCTATCCAGACCTAGCGTCCGGCCTAGTTAAAAAATAGGTTCCAAGGCTTATTTGGGGGCTCAAACGGAGTCTAAAAATTATGAAAACTGGTAGGATGATACTTCTAATACTCCTCAAGCTCAAGGACTCCTTGGCTTGAACAAAATGGAGTTACAAAAATGAAAAATGGTATTTACAATGGTTTTTAGTGATAAAAATCACTATTTTTATAGGGATTTCTTCTGAAAATTTGACATGTGCTTCTTGGAGCTCCCTACATGCTCCTTCTTCTTGTGTGTCCTCTTCATTGATGTGCTTCCATGCTTGTGTGTGACCTTGACTATCAACAAATCCTTTCATCATTCTCAGGCATAGGAAGCAAGTAGGTTGATATGAAAGTGTTATCTAAGGTTGTTCCTTCATGTACGCTTCTAGGTGTGTCTCTAAATCTATCAAGAATGCTACCATCTCATATGGATGTATCATTGGGATCTTCTCCCTCCATTTAAGAATCTAAGATGGTCAAACAGTCTAATCAAGTCCAAAGGCTTGCCTACTATCAAACATGTTCACAGATCTCTGTCAGTATCCTGCAAAGAACAAAAAATTAATAGAAGATCATAAATAAATTAAACACATACACTCATTCTATTTATTACTTTCTTCATTTCTTACATCCAGAGTGATTCATTTTCCTTTTTCTTATTTACATGTATGTATGTATGTATGTATATATATATATATATATATATATATATATATATATATATATATATATATATATATATGTATATATATATATATATATATATATATATATATATATATATATATATATATATATATATGTGTGTGTGTGTGTGTGTGTGTGTACGTACATTATCTCATAATATAATATTTCTTAGTCATTTTCTTTACCAATCTCTTCATTTTCCTCTTCTTCACTTTCTTCTTCTTCTTCATTTTCAATATTCCTTTCTTCCATAATTTCAAATCCTTCATGTTCCCTCTGTTTAAATAGCTTAATCAGCTTTCCGGCGACTAAGTCTTTTATTTATGTTCCATCCAACTCCCTAAGTGTGTAAGTACCATTATTAAATGCTTTACTCACAACATAAGGACCGAACCATTGCTTAATCAACTTTCTTTGAGCCTCATACTACGTATCCAGAGAGTTTTCATAGGATAATACCCAATCACCTTCTCTGATCTGCTTTGGCCTCAACCTATGAGTTTTATCAAAGGGTTTCTTGTTTTTATCTCTAGGGACTCTAAGCTTGGTCGCTGCTTCTTCTACTAGGTTCTTTCCTCTTTGAAGCTGAAGGATTTGAATCGCTAGTAGATCCTCTCTTTACATCCCATCTTCCCAGGGCGAAAAAGTCCATGCTAACGCATGCAACTCTGTCGCTAGAATAGGTTTTTGACAATACATTAGTTCTACTAGCATATAGTCAGTAGTCCTTGTATATGTCATCTTGTCTGCCCACAAGGCAAACGAGAGATGTATTGGCCAATTTTTTATTTTTCCGTTGCAAGCTTTTGCCAAGGCTTTAATTATGGGTGGATGACCATGCTTAATTTTGCCATTGGCTTCAGGATTGTAAGCAGTGGTGAGCGATAGAATAATTCCATATTTTTCAAAGAAGTCTTTGGCTTCCTCAGCATCAAGCTCGCCTCTATCAGCGACTATTTTCTCGACATAGCCAAATCTACTTAACACGTCTTCTAGCAAAAACTTGCATACATTGCTCGTAGTTTTCATCCTCAGAGATCTCCCTTCAACATGATTTATTAGTTCTTCTCTTGCCAACACAATATATCTCATCTGTTGTACCCCTAATGGCATTGTAACCAGATCGACAACCCACTTATAGTGGATATTAAGAGGATATGTCGGATGCAACTCATCTGTGTGTCTAACATTCGAGTACACCTGGCAAGGTTTGCAAGTGGCCACATATTTCTAGACATCTACATACATCCCAGGCCACCAGTATCTTTCCCTTATCTTTTCAGAAGTCCCTTGAAAGCCCTTATGTCTGGCTCATAGTGAGCTATGCATTTCACGCATAATCTTTCCTTTCGTTTCTTGCAACCTACAACTCGCTGAGGTATCTTACCTATTCCAATATTTTTCTTCCAAAGCAATCCATCTTTTAGAAGGTAATTGCTTGACTTTCTCTGAATGGTATTAAACTGAAATGCTTAATACCTCTTTCATTGAAATGCCCAAGCCTTTTGTGCCAAAGATCTAACTCAGAGATCTTATGTTCTCCATAAGTGAACAAGGCATGACCAACATTGCCTTGAATCTTCAATGTGAAGAGACTTCCTTCTTTCTTCCCTAAAACAATTTGTTTATACCCATGGCTAGGGTCTTCAACATAAAATCCATCATTAGTGAACCTTACTTCATATCCTTTCTCTACAATTTTCCCTACACTTATCAAATTCTTTGGAATTGTAGGAACATACAAAACCTTACTCAAAAGAGTGCTTCCATCCTTGGCCTTTATTGATCCAATGGACTTCACATTATGCTTTGTGTTATCACCTGTTTGGACTATATGATTACTCACCTTATTTTCCATATCAGTCATCAAAGCTATGTTGCGACTTAGGTGATTGCTACACCCTGAATCAATATAGAAAACTCTTTGATCTTCACTTTGTCTTTCACATGTTGCATTCATAATTAAGGTTGAATCCTCTTTCATATCTAAACCATAATTGTAGTAGCTATTATTGTAAGATTGAATTTGAAAGCCTCTTCCTGCATTTCTTCTAAAGAAACCTCTACTACCTCTACCTCTAAAATTGCTTCTCTGATTTCTACCACCTCTTCCTCTTGAATTAAAGTTCTGATTATATCCTCCACCAACTTGATTATTATGCCAACATTCATGAGCTAAATGATTATTCTTACCACAAATCTAGCAAGCTTTGACACCATCTTTATTGTTCCTGCCTCTTCCTCTTCCTTTGCCATCTCCTCTTCCTCTTAGGAAGTTAGCTTGTCTCATAGTGCCTTCATCTTCATTCAATTATTGCTTGCCTTTGTTAATCTTCTTCTTATCCTTTGAATACATTGTCTGACCTATAGTCTTATCAACATCACCTTTTATATCATGATCAAAGGTTAGCATATGTCCTAGCAATTGATTCAAATCACGAGTAAAATGATCTAGTGACAATTCAGTGGATAGAATGAATGGCTTCCACTTATCATATCCTCTCAAACCTTTGAGAGTTTGTCTTAACAATTTGTCCTCTTCAATGTCTTCATCAACTGCTTCTAATGCATTTGCAATATCATTCATCCTTGCTACATAATCAGAAATAGATTCAGAAGACTTATTCTTGAATGTGGTGAACTCTGCCCATAAAGATGCCTTCCTTGAATTTGTAGTGTTTTGGAAATGCTCCTCCAAATCATTCCATATGTCACTTGCACTTTCGAGTCCTCTAATGTGAGGTAGCAAGTAATCATTGACTCCCATGTAGATAATGCTCCTTGCTTGAGCATCCTTCTTCATCCATGTCTTCAAATCTGAGAGCTCTTCCTTGGTTAGAACACTAGGATCCCTAAATTTTGGTTTTTCTTCTTCATCTGTGATGTATCCTATCAAATCTTTGCTCATAAGATGAGCTTCCATCCTCATTGACTAAGCAAGATAGTTTTCTACCAATTTCTCTATCTGAAGAGAATCTCCCATCCTTTCTTCACATGTGCAATATATTCTTCAATCTTTATGAATAATCAATGTACCTTTAATTCGAAAATATTTCCTTTTGATCCTTTTGATAGCTTTCAAGCCTGCTTCTCTAGCTTTCACTTCAAACTTTCACCTTTTGAATCTTCAAGGATTGATTTTTGTATATCTACAATAGTCGAGGTCCTCCTTTTCTTCAAATCTGATTATTCTTGCTTTGATACCACTGATGGAGATTATTAATCTCCAAAAGAACAAGTTTTCCTTGAGGTCAGAGCACATCTATATCAAGAATAACTCATAACCACAACCAAATTTGGAAATCTATTGCCAAACTATCAAGACTTGAATCAACTATGAAGAAACTCATCACACAAAACGTCTCCTACAATTAATTCACTCATTGACTTATCAAATGTGTAAAGTTTTCAATGAAACTTTATACAAGGTAACTTCTAAAGTTTGGGCACCTTCTTCAAGTTAAATCTCTTCAAAACAATCAATAAATCTTGAGATTTCATCCAAAAAATGTACCTATGTCTGAAACTATTCTTTTATGTAGTCGATTTGGACACCTATAACTTCTAATGCATAGTTCTCCCAAAGTAGATCCTATTTATTCAAATGCTTTTAGTCACAAGTAGCTTACCTTTCAACTTAAAGAATGAGTGCTTAGTTGCTCAAAACTTTACACTGTGGAAGGAGATTTGATTGAAACATTGACCATTGAGATTGCACCTATTCTTGCCTTCACTTCTTCACATTTACACATGTAAATGTTCCTACTTAAAATTCTCTCAGCCTAATTACAGTTAGACTCTCAAATCTTGACCATAGATGCATTAACTATGGACTTAGACATCTACAAAAGGATTTCTGAAATGATCAAGCATAGAAGGAGAGATAGAGAAAAGATCTCAACACAGATTTCAGAAGTTTTCTTCTATTCTCATGGAAAACATATGATTGATGAATTTCATACATTCATCACACATTTTCTTCTTCTACTCATCTATTCTTGTTCTATATCTCTTCTCTCATTTATGTCCCAACTCTATATTAGTATATATAGGCATACATGTACAAACTCGTCACCATTACAAAAGCATAAGTGAACTAATTACAAGCTTAGTGTACATGTATATACAAGTCTTCATCTTCTGACTATGCACTCATCTTCAAGACTCAAACTTTGATCATTTGCTTTATTCATTGACTTCAAACTTTGTCCAAATCATCAATTGGTGATTTTCCTACACCAACAAACACTTGGTGGTCAAATTTGAAGCAGGCTCTTACATACACAAGCAAGGAACTATGTATGTGGTAACCAAATTGCCAGATAGGACCAATAAGGTCAGAACAATCATTCTTAAATCAGAATTAAGAGACTTAGATCATGAAAAATTTGGGACACAGAACCTAGAACATCTCCAAGTAAGTTGATTATATACAAGATAATTACACCTTAATGGATTCTAGAGAACAATAAAAGCATAGAAATCTTCTTGAATAAAGACGTTGATGAAGCATTCTAGAGGTTCAGGCCAAATAAACCTAGTGAACTAGATGCAATAACAATTTACAAACCCATAGATTCTAATGTTTCAAGGAAGGTTGTCTACTTAGATAACACTTCTCAAAGAATGTTTGTGGTTATTAAACATAGGGGACATGCATACACTTGGAAAGGTGAACTTATTTTCCCTCCACACATGCATGTGGATATTCATGGTCAGCATGAAGCTCGATCATCTCATGTCTTAGGTAGTCAAAGGAAGAAGTCAATAGAAATGCTAGAAGTAAGCTTTGCAAATCCCTCAGGAAGAGAGAGATCATGATTAGGCATAGACAAAGTAGAACAAGAAAGATCGAGATTGTTGATATATTTAGGTATGATGTGCGTGAATACTCTAGGATCGTCGGGGCACTCTTTTCCCTCATTAGGAGGTTCTTTTCCCCCGGCTTGTATGTATGTCTATTGCCCTAATGGGCTACTTATCTTTGTACATTATCTAGTAATACTTCAGTATTGTGTGTTGTGCTCCAAGCTTCTTCTTCTTCCTTGTGCTATTCGCGTGCTTCCAGAGATGTCGAACTCCAACAATTGGTATTAGAGCAAGTCATCGCTTCATGTAGGGCGTCGTCGATGCCTCTCCAGTTGCAATCTCAGAATCCATGAATTTTGGTGAGCGTACTCAACGTGTTTTTGACATCAAAGCTGCTTTGCTCTATGGTGCCAAAATCACGATCTGAGCTCGTTTCGGCCTCCGAACGCACTATCACAATGCGTGTGCAAGCTATTTTGTCTTTTTGTGCCAAAGGTATATACCAGTTTGATCATATCATAAAGAACTGTCCAAAACTAGCTACTAAAGAGGCAAAGAAGAAAGAGGCTGGAATAGTTGTTGTAGAGGCCTCTACACCAAAAACAAAGTCTGCTAATTTTGTGCAGGAAGAAGAATGGGTGTTTACTACTGTTTGTAGTTTTGACCTATCTTCTCATGAGCATTGCATGTCTGCAGTAGACTCAGATGTTTGGTACTTTGACAGTGGGGCGACCAAACATATTACCTCGTAGCACAGTTTCTTCTCTTCACTCGAGCCTGCCCCTACATGGAATATTGTTACATGCGCCAACAACTCCTGTTATCCTGTTATGGGAGTTGGTAAGATCATTTTGACTACTACTAATGGTAGTTCTTTCACTTTTTTTGATGCTTTGTTTGTGCCAAAGATCAATAAAAATATGTTATCAGTTTTTGCATTAGCCAAGATTGGATTGGTTGTGAATTTTGATGACGACAAATGTACAGTTCATGATTTGTCAAATGGTAACGTGATTATTGCTTCTAGCATTTTATGTCATGGGTTGTATAAGCTCATAGACTATGAAAGATCTATAAATGATTCGGCATGTGCAGTACATGATTCTTAGGCTATGTTAGATGCAAAGCTTTGGCGTGCATGCTTTGGGCATCTGAATTTTGTTAGTTTGCTACGCATGTAGAAATCTGAAATGGTGCTCTCTTTTCCCAAACTTGAGGCACCCAGAAAACATGTTTGTGAAGGATGTATTTTGGGCAAAATGCAGCGTTCCTCCTTTCCAAAAGATGGTTCAGTTGAGGATACTCAAAAATTGCAGGTTGTACATAGTGATGTCTGTGCTCCTATGTAGACACCTTCGTTTGTAAATTATCTTTACTTCATGAATTTCATCGATGACTATTCTAGGCATGCATGGGTATATCCATTAAACGCAAAGTCCGAAGTGTTCATGTGCTTCAAACAGTTTTTGGTTTTGGTTGAAAATCTATCAACATGTAAAATGGGCACCCTTCGTTCTGATCGAGGGGGGGAATATGTGTCTTCTAATTTTAATGCATTTCTGGCTGAATGTGGGATAAAACACCAGTCTATAGTGCCATATACACCTCAACAGAATGGAGTTGATGAACGAAAGAATAGGTCACTCATGGAGATGGCGAGGTGTATGGTCAAGAGTCAGGCTTTACCACATAGTTTCTGGCTTGAGGCTGTCATGTGTGCAAATATGTACTTAACAGGTGTCCCACTAAAGCGTTGTAGTGTATCACTCGATATGAAGCTTTCCATGATCGCAAGCCATCTGTTGCTCATTTGTGTGTTTTTGGTTGTTTGGCATATGCCTTAGTGCCTGAACAACATCCTAGAAAATTGGATGATAAAGCAATAAAATGTATTTTTCTTGGCTACAGTTCTGAAAGTAAAGGTTTTCATCTATATCATCCACATACTAAATGCATTCTGGTTAGCCATGATATTGTTTTTGTGGAAGATGTTATTCAGCCATTGCTTTCATGTACTAAGGAGACATCTGTTAGCTCCAAAGACATGTATGATACGTTGATGCCTCTTTTTACAGGTGGGCAGTCTAGTGCTAGTCCTAATGAGGCAATTTCTCAGCCTTTGCAGGTTTCATTTGATGATGCAAATCATCCCATTTACATGATGCACTTGTTGATGAGAGAACTGATATTAAGGAGTCAAAAACTATGCCAAAATGGCTTGTGCTACTTTGTGTGACAGGAAATTAGATGCACCTCTATCCTATCGTACTCAATCTTGCTCTCATAGTGCCTCTTTTGCATCAAATTGCTATGCTATGGCTGCATCTAGTCACCGTGATGAGAATGAGCCTGTTTCATTTGATGAAGCACAAAACTCAAAAAATTGGATGGCTAGTATGCCATCTGAATATAATGCTATAATGAAGAATTGTACTTGTTCTTTATGTGAATTGCCTCCTGGCAAGAAGGCCATCGGCACTAAGTGGGTTTACAAGCTGAAGCGTAAGCCTGATGGAATAGTTGACAAGTATAAGGCTAGGCTTGTTGCAAAGGTTTATGCGCAACAAAGAGGCATTGATTTTGATGAAACCTTTGCACCTACATGCCGAATGACTAATGTTCATAGCATATGCGCACTTGCAGCTCATCATGGTTGGAATTTCCATCAGTTGGACATTAAAATAGCATTTCTGAATGGTGACTTGCATGAAGAAGTGTATGTTTTTAAGCCCCATGGCTTTGTGCAGAAAGGGCATGAAAACTAGGTGTGCAGGTTAAGAAAGGCTTTATATGGTTTGAAGCAAGCACCATATGCTTGGTATGAAAAGATACATGCCTATCTGATTGCACATGGTTTTGAGAATAGTCCAACTGAAAGCACCTTATATGTTAAGTGTGCTAATGATGTACTTCTGATCATTGTGGTGTATGTTGATGACATGCTGCTCACTAGTTCTCATGAGAAGCATATTGCTTATTTCAAGGCTGATTTATATGCCTCATTTGAGATGTCTGATTTGGGGCATTTGCATCATTATTTGGGCATTCCATTTATGCACGTTGATGGTGGAATGACTTTGTGTCAAATGAAATATATTGACACATTATTGCAGCGTTTGGCCTTGAAGACTGTAAACCTATTACCACTCCTATGGAGAGAGAATTACAATTGAGTCTTCATGATGCTGGAGATGCATTTGATGCTCTCCTCTATCAGTAGGTTGTTGGATGCCTGATTTACTTATGCATTACTCGGCCAGATATTCAGTTTTTTGTCTCACAGATAAGCAAGTTTATGCATTGCCCAGGTTTCAAGCATTGGCAGGTGGTTATGTGCATCTTTTGCTACTTGAGTGGTACTCGATGACTTGGGCTGTTTTATCCCAAGGGGGGATCACTACCGCCAGATTTGCATGCTTTTTCTGACTCAAACTAAGCTAGTTGCTATGGCACTCATGTTTCCACTAGTGGCTTTTGCTTCATGCTTGGTAGCTCATGTATATCTTGGTTGAGCAAGAAGCAGCCTACTGTGGCCACTTCCAGTTGTGAGGCTGAGATAGGGAAGCTTTCACAATGACTGTTGAGTGTGTGTGGCTCAGACGCCTTATGGCTGATTTGGGTGTTGGTTAGTCTTCTGCCACCACCATCTTCACTGACAGTGAGAGCGCATTGGCAATTGAGAGGAACCCTATGTTCCATGCTCGCACTAAGCACATTGAGGTGCATTATAATTATGTGAAGGAGAGGTTCTATGTTCGGGAGATCAGCTTGGCATATGTGCCCATGTAGGAGAACATTGTAGACCTTTTCACGAAGGCTTTGCCTAGGGAGAAGTTTGAAGCTTTCCGCAAAGCTTTGGGCATACTTCCTTTTGTGGAGTGATTTCCACATAGCTTGGCACTTCCTTATACATGAGTGCCAGCTACTTGTTCATCGCATCACTCCCAAGGGGGATTGGTTGGTATATTTAGGTAGTGATGTGTGGGAACACTCTAGGACCACGAGGGCATTTTTGTCCCTCTTTAGGAGGTTTTTTCCCCGGGCTTGTATATATGCCTATTTCCCTAATGGGCTACTTATCTTTGTACATTGTCTAGTAATACATTCAGTATTGTGTGTTGTGCTCCAAGCTTCTTCTTCTTCCTTGTGTTGTTCACGTGCTTCCACAGACATCTAACTCCAACAGAGATGGCATAGACACCAAAGAGGCATCGATGAGTTTCCTGTGCTTAGACCAAGAGAATTTCCTAGAATATTGAGACTGATCCAATTGGTGCCCAATCCATAGTGATTCAAGTATTTTGTCTTGATTGTGGAAAGGAAAATCTCTTGAGAGATTTTCCTAAGAGTCCTACCAATGCACAAAAGATTACCACTATCAATGTTATTGGCATGATTGTAGAGCCCAATGGAAGTGTGACAAATATTGTTCCTGTACAAGTAGTCACTCAAGAAGAGGCTCTACAAAAGACTCTAGGCATAGATCAGGAAGGAAACTAAGAGGTTAGTTAGTCAAAAAGCTCAAGTAAAAAGTGAACTAGATCTTGGAAAGATAGCCGAGAAAGGATGAAGAGACAATCGGCTAGAAAGTTGAGCGAATTAGAGAGAGACTTAAGGAAACAAAAATTAAAATAATAGATCGCCTCTCAATCACATTCTTAGACACCACCTCATCAAATCCCACCATCCATCCCACCACCACCAAGAGCAAGATCAATTTAGTAGATCCTTCTCCTGAAGACTTGTACATGATGTTCAAGGCTTATCAGTCTCAACTTCAAGAAGGGATAAACATGGCTCAATTAGAAAAAAAAAATCCCCAAGTGGATTTAGAGATTGAAAGGGCTAAGCTTTGTGCCAAAATGGTAGAACTAACTCAGAATATTTTCGATGCCAATTGTCTTTTCAATCAGACAAACACAGTGAAGACACAAGTGCATTTTGAAGGACTTTTGGAGAGGTTATATCGATTAGTATCTAAAACCAAGACAATAGCCAGAGAATCAGACTAGAGGAAGTGAAATGATAAACTTACCACCACAAGAAGCTTATGTGCCTAACTCTACAGATGATGGAGTTCTTTCCTCCATAAACCATTACTCCCAAGAGTTTTTGAGAGAGATACAAGAGGAGAAATAGAACAATGGGGGGGATAGAGAGAGAGAGAGAATCCTCCTCCTGTTCAAGAAGTGGTTGATCTTCATGATCAATTCCCTCATAACATTCCCTCTATCTACGGGGAGCAAGAAGATGTGCAATCAAGCAAACAATTAGACTTTGCATCCAATTTCATAGGATCAGAATCTTCATGGATGCATGAAGACGCACACTTATTGATTTCTAAACTTGTAGTGGTGCAAGAAAAATGATTAAACTCTAGAAACTTAGGTACCAACAAGAACCCTAGATCTATTCAAGACACAGCCTATGCACTTATGATCTTTTGTGATGAAGAATTTGAACCCCATGGTTGGGCAAAAATCTTAGCTATGATGGATATAGGTGTAAATGAGGAACAATGGACACCCTAATATGAAGAAGATTGCTATGAAATCTTGATTTCCCGAATAGAACCATTGATACTTGAACTATTCATAGAAGAGTGTGAGCCTAGCACATCTGTACTCACGAAATTCATTGATGAGATGATGAATCCATCATCATGGAAACATTTGGCATTTGAAAAGAAGAATACCTCTATTTGGTAGATGCTAGAATTCAAGAACAAGAAGAATGAAAACCTGAGAAGAAGTTAATTATGTTAGAAAATGGCAAGAGTGAGAAGAAGAAAAGAAAGAAAAAATTACCCACACAAGAAGAGGAGGAATATTTATTTGAAGTGCCATATAAATTTAAGAAATATGAGATTGAGGACAAGAAGATCGTGATAATAATGTGTAGAATAGAAGCCCTCTCAAGAGAAGTATATGATAACAAAGAGCAAACAAAAAAGATTGTAATAACCATGGAAAATGGGGAAGAGAGATGCACATATAAGGACATGATCTGAGTAAAGAAGAAGAAAGTGACTTAGTAGAGTTATAGAGAGAATATAGAGATGTGTTTGCTTGGAACTATAAAGATCTAAAAGGAATGGACCCATACATCTGCTCTCATAGGATCCCTATGACTTTGGAAGCCAAGCCAACCAAACAGAAACCTTACACATATAACAATAATTATGTAGCCAATATCAAAGATGAAATAGATCATTTATGGAAGGGGGATTTTTCTATGAGATTGAACATACTAAGTTGGTATCCCTTGTTGATATATTTAACTAGTGATGTGTGTGAAGACACTAAGACCACTGCGGCACTTTTTTCCCTCTTTAGGAGGTTTCTTTCCCCTGGCTTATATATACACCTATAGCCCTAATGGTTTACTAATCTTTGTACATTCTAGTGGTAATACATTCAGTATTGTGTGTTGTGCTCCAAGATTCTTCTTCTTCCTTCTGTTTTTCACATGCTTCCGCAAACATCTAACTCCAACAATTGGTACCAGAGCAGGTCGTCGCTTCATCTAGGGCATCATCGACACCCCTCTGATCATAGTCTCAGAATCGCAAAAAATTTGGTTAGCATACTCAGGGTGATTAGGAGATCAAAATAACTTCACCATTTCGTGCCAAAATCACAATTTGAGCTTGTTTCGACCTCCGAACGCACTATCATTGCACTTGTTAAACGTTGTTCTAACTGTCAGAAGTGTGTTTAAACGTTATTGGGTTCTTGGGAGTGGAAGGGGTCTGTTAGACAGAGGCCCTATACTTGGTTCCCAGATTACCCACTTCATATATAGAAAGACACTGATGCTCCAACTCTATCAAGACTCCGTTACACTTACACTTTTACAGTAATCGGTCAAATTCTCCCCAAGTTGGCCAACCACACGGTACCCGACTATTCAGTATAGTGATACAGAGTTGCTTGATTAATTCAAGATCTGTTCCGAATACAAACCACTGTCACACTGAAGACAACACAATACAGATCAGAATCCCAGAAACACTACCACAACTACACAGACTTCCTCAGCACGTTATGGTGCATTACAAGAGGAGCGACACCACGATACACATACTTCATTGATCAATGCCATAGAAACTCCACAGAATAACTCTCTCAGACCACATAGGGTGAACTGAATTTGTGCATAATCTGAAAAGAATGTGTGAGTACTTTGATTAAATTGTTGACAAAATGAGTGCCTTGATCTGTAAAAAATTCCAGAGGTAAGCCAAAATGCGGAAAGACATATTTCATTAGAAATTTTGCCACCGAAACAGCTGTGGCAGACCTTAAAGCCCAAGGTTCTGCCCATCTGGTTGCATAGTCTGTACAGGTCAGAATATAACGATTATTACTGAGGATTATCGGAGGTGTAATAGGTCCAATGAGATCTAGACCCCACTTCTGAAAAGGCTCCAATGGCAAGATAGGTTGTAGAGGGAAAAAATGACATTGTAGGGGCTGTCCAGACATCTGACAATTATCACATTTTTTGACAAACTGCAATACATCCCTGTACATAGTAGGCCACCAAAGCCCACTCTGCAGAATTTTCCGGTGTGTTAAATCTGCAGCAAAATGCCCGCCGGATGGAATTGAATGAGCCAACATAATGACTGAATTAACTTCGTGTGGAGGAATACAACAAAGTAAAATTCCAGTGTGATCCATATAGTATAAATCCCCAGCAATCAGCCGAAATCGGCGACTAAAAACTACAATTTTCCTTCGTATTGCAGGAGAAGTGTGAGAAGGAAGGCATCCATCAGTAAGAAAGGTCAATATCTGATCATAATATGTAGATGGCATAGGTGGGTCTGCGATTTCATCATTAGTTGGGTCAGAAACATAAATCGTTGGTGTTGTGTCATCTACACCGACCGGAGCTTCACCGGAATCTAGGCGAGAAAGGAAATCTGCTAAGGCATGTGAACTGCTAGGCCGATGAATAACTTCGTAATCAAACTCTTGTAAAAGTAGAACCCAACGAGCTAATCGGCCACCTAAATGCTGCTATCGTACCAGGTAGACAAGTGTAGCATGATCTACATGAAAAGTAAATTTGCGGCCAAGTAAATAATGCCTAAATTTCTTTACAGAATATACTAAACCCAGACATTCTCTTTCAGTTACAGAGTAATTCTTCTCAGTAGGGGCAAGCCTTCGACTTGCATAGTACACAGGCCTGAACCACTTATCCGTTTGTTGCATTAGAACACTGCCAATGGTAATATCTGATGCATCTACAAAAACATGGAATGGGAGATCCCAGTCTGGAGGCTATAAAATTGGTACCTGTGTTAATAAACACTTTAGACGATCAAAAGCGATCTGACACTCCTGAGTCCAATCGAATTGTCAAGGAGTCTTGGTTATTAACCAGTTCAGTGGTATCGCCAAATGAGCAAGCCACCGTGAGTGTCGGCCATGCCATCTTACTTGGCCCATAAAGTGCATTACTTCCTTAGGTGTAGTGGGTACAGGTGCTTCTAACACAACTGTAATTTTATCTAGATCCACCTGTATTCCCTGTGCAGATACAATATGGCCAAGTAGCCTTCCACATGAAACCGCAAACACAGATTTGTTTGGGTTCAAACAGAGTCTGTATTCTCTGCACTTCTCAAAGCAGCACCGTAAATGGAACAAGTGTGCTACCACCTTACTGAATAACAAAAAATCATCAAGATATACTTGCATAAAAGAGGTAAGGTAAGGGGAGAATATTTCTTGCATGCATCTTTGAAAAGTACTAGGGGCATTTCTTAACCCAAACCACATAACTGTACACGCAAAAACACCCCAATTGGTAATGAAAGCGGTCTTCGGTATATCCTGTTCAGCCATTCTGACCTGATTGTAACCACTGTAACCATCTAGGAATGAATACATTTCATGTCCTGCTACTCTATCAAGCATCGTGTCAAGAAAAGGTAGTGGACATGGATCAGGCACCGTAGCTGCGTTCAGTTTCCGGTAGTCCACACAAATTCGCAGTTGCTTATTCTTTTTAGGAACAATAACAATTGGTGAGATCCATTCAGCATGCTCTACTAGTACAATGAATCCGACTTTGAGTAGCCTATCAAGCTCTGCCTTTACCTGTGATGCATAGTTCGGATTCATCCGGTAGCTGGGTTGTTTGATCGGTTTTGCTTCCGGCTTCAGCATGACCCTATGTTGGTAGATGCGAGGGTCCAAACCTTTCATATCTTTGTAATCCCATGCAAAAACGTCAGAGAACTCTCAGAGTAGCTAGATTAAGTCTGCTTGAAATACTTTCGGTAAGCTTTCCTTTATCTTGACAGGACGCGGATGGTCCTCATCTCCTAAATTATAAGTGATCAACTGATCTTCTGGAACATAGAATTGTCGGGACTTCTCTGCATCATCAACTGGCTTAAAAAGTTGTTGTAGATCAGCGTCATCTATAGCTGTGGTATCTTCTTTCTTATCTTCTTCTGTTACAGGCATCACCGTACAAACTGTGGGATTCCAATTATCTACAAAAGATTGTAGATCAACAGTTCCTAGGGAGATCAAGTCAATATTATTCTTTAAAAACTCTTCTTCTTCATCATCTGACAACCCATCTAACATATGAACTGGTTCTGCAAAATACGGTCTAGCATGCGATTCGCAAGGCTGTATAGCATCTAATTTTACAACATATTTACGATTATTATCTTTGAAAGTGAGTTCCTGTGCAGACCAATCTTGTATAACCTTAGCTTGCTTCAGCCAAGGACAGCCAAAAAGAAGATTATAATCAAGGGTGGATCCCAGTAATTCTAAGACGACAAAGGTCATCTTAAATGTGGTACCCTGCAAAGTTATTGGTACATTTCGTACAAGTCCTACTGGATGGACTCTTGACTAGTCAGCCATTCTGACAAAGAATTGAACTGGTTCGATTTCGGTCCATCCTAACTTCTTACACAGTGCAACAATAGCAATGTTGACACCAGATCCTCCATCAATTAGTACCTGTGTAATTTTATGATTTTTATATCATACCGTAATTAAAGGAACCGAATGATCGACCATAGAATCAGGTTTCGGTTGCACTGTCGTTGTTGCTGGAATGCAAGAAGGTACAGGACTGAACTGTTGTTGGAATTGTTGTCAAACTCCTGGTACTAGTGCAAGTAATTGGCCAAGAGGAAGGGTAATGGACGCTTTAGATAAAATTTCCCAGGCCTTATGTGATTGAATTGTGTTTTCCACAGATTCTGAAGATGATGTGCCGACTGAAGATGATGTATCTGCTGAAGATGATGTGCCTGCTACTGAATTAGAATCTTGTTTTTGTGTTCCTTCCTTGGTTAACGGAGCCTGGGTCACCGGAATAGGATCTGGAAACACTGGAGATTCGGCGGTGGTCCATTGACTGGCCTTATCATACATCCTTTGTTGTTCACGTATGACTGGTTCAAATACTTCTACTGCTGGTTGCAGTTGCTTACCGGATCGGGTCTGAATTACTACAACTTGCATTTCTACTCGTGTGATTTGTACCATATTACTCATTGGGTTTTGACGTTCTTTCTTCCTCTAATCATACTCAGCTGCATCCTTACAAAATCTTCTAATGTGACCAAATCCACCACAAAAATGGCAGCGCAGTGGTGGCAAATCAGTATTTTCTTGTGCTGGTCTAGCCTGCCAGTGGTTTGCATTGTAGTTATTATTTCTCTGTCCTCTGTAATTTCGATAGCCTTGTTGCTGGTTGTTTCTCATTTGAGGTGGTACATAGTGATTGGCTGGTTGTCCTGGTTCCTGTATAATAACATTGACAGTTGCTGGTCCCTGTACTTTGGTGTTGTATGCGCAGTTTTCGGTGGAGTGTCCGGTAATATTGTAGATAGCGCAAAACAACTGATTAAGTGCACAAGTGGCACTAGTATGGCCTGAATTTTTGCATGTGGTGCAGTTCATCTGTCTGGTCGGATCTTCTGCAACATTTTTATTTGCTTTTAACCATTCCAAGTCTTCTGTAAATCCTCCAACCTTGTTCTCAAGCTGCAAAGCCATTGCAATCACCGCATCTAGTGTCATAGCTCCTACACAGCGTATGATCATAATCTGTTTAAGTTGCGGAGTCAATCCATTGATAAACCATTGCGTGATAACGTCATCCGATAGGTTAGCATGTGCTGGTGGTAATTGCCTCAAATGGGTTCTGAATAGAGTGGCATATTCCTACTGATTTATCTTCTGTCTATTGTTTTGTAGGTAGTCGAAAATTTCGGCTGGATTCTTCTTTAGCCTGAATCTCTACAAAAATGCATCCCTTACCACTTCATAGGTGCCGAAATGGTTAATATCATATTCTGTAAGCCACATGGCTGCTTCATTAACCAATGTCGACTGGAAGACAATAGCTTTATACGCCGGATCAGGTGGATGGTTGAGCACTGCGTAACTTATCTCAAATGTGCGTACATGAGCATCTGGGTCATCACCTAGGAATCCACCGAATTTAGTGTACGTTACTCCTATTGGAGGCGGCCTGGGTGGACATAGTTGTTGTTGTTGTCCACTCATCTTGCTAGCGGTTGTATTGTGACTATTGATTGCACTTGCTTTTGAGAACAGTCCAACTGAAAGCATCTTATATATTAAGCATGCTAATGATATGCTTCTGATCATTATTGTGTATGTTGATGACATGCTGCTCACTAGACCTCATGAGAAGCAGATTGCTGATTTCAAGGCTGATTTGCATGCCTCATTTGAGATTTCTAATTTGGGGCATTTGCATCATTATTGGGCATTCAGTTTATGCAAGTTGATGGCACAATAGCTTTGTGTCAAACAAAATATATTGACACATTATTGCAGCATTTTGGCCTTGAAGACTCTAAACCTACTACCACTCATATGGAGAGAGGTTTATGATTGATTCTTCATGATGCTAGAGATGCATTTGATGTTGTTCTCTATCAGTAGGTTGTTGGATGCTTGATTTACTTATGCATTACTTGGCTAGATATTCATTTTGTTGTCTAAGAGATGAGCAGGTTTATGCATTGCCAAGGTGTCAAGCATTGGCAAGCGATTAAGCACATCTTTCACTACTTGAGTGGTACCCAGCTACTTGGGTTGTTTTATCCCAAGGGGGGATCACTACCGCCAAATTTGCATGCTTTCTTTGACTCTGACTAGGCTGGTTGTTATAACACTTGTGTATCCACTAGTGGTTTTGCTTTATGCTTGCTAGCTCATGCATATCTTGGCTGAGCAAGAAGCACCCTACTGTGGCCACTTCCTATTGTGAGGTTGAGTATAGGGCAGCTTTCACAGTGACTATTGAGTGTGTGGCTCAGACACCTTATGGCTGGTTTGGGTGTTGGTCAGTCTTTTGCCACCACCATCTTCACTGACAGTGAGAGCACATTGGCAGTTGCGACAAACCCTGTGTTCCATGCTCGCACTAAGCACATTGAGGTGCATTATCATTATGTCAAGGAGAGGTTCTTTGCTAGAGAGATCAGCTTGGCATATGTGCCCACATAGGAGAACATTGCAGAATTTTTCACGAAGGCTCTACCTAGGGAGAACTTTGAAGTTTTCTGCAAATCTTTGGGCTTACTTCCTTTTGTGGATTGATTCTACATAGCTTGGAACTTTCTTATACATGAGTGCCAGCTCCTTGTTCACCGCATCACTCCCAGGGGGGATTTGTTGATATATTTAGGTAGTCATGTGTGTGAACACACTAGGACCGTCGGGGCACTTTTTTCCCTCTTTAGGAGGATTTTTTTTCCCTTGGTTTGTATATAGGCCTATAGCCCTAATGAGTTACTAATCTCTATACATTCTAGTGGTAATACATTCAGTATTGTTTGTTGTGCTCCAAGCTTCTTCTTCTCCCTTGTGATGTTTGTGTGCTTCTGTAGATGTCTAACTCCAACATCCCCCATTGTGGTAGTGCCCAAAAAGAATGGGAAGTTTCATGTGGGCATTAACTTGAAGAAAGTTAATGTTGCCATTAAGGAAAATAATAGGGGTGATTTATAGCCCAATGGCAAATTTGTTGGATTTTTTATAAAGAAAAGACTATTTTTCATAAACTTGAGGATCTTAAAATAGCCCAATAAATTATAGATTACAAGCAACAAAACTGGGTACATTCACCCCTTTCATATAAAGTATGTATGGCTTATATGGTAGAGTTTCGCCAAAATTTTAGATTTCCATAATATTTGGGGGATCTGACCTCCTCTCCCTTCTTCTCCTTCCATGGTGCTTGCAGACTGGTAGGAGCCTTTACCCCACATATGCTACTTTTTGGCACTCATGTACATAAAGGAGGAACATCCTTTCTCCAACACATAAGTCTCAAGGTAGCTCACGCTCTGCAAATTCATGGGAGGTTGTCCTTTGCATTTTGTGAGAGAGAGGGCAGATCGTCCTTCTACCTCTTACAACCATGCATATGGGATTGAGGTGGATACATATTGTAACTTGTGAGAGAGATAGGCAAGCTTGCATGACTCTCAATCTCTTGCATATGGGATTGAAAAGGAGAAATGCCCTTTAACTTCTATATTCCCCACAAAAGGTATCATAGATATTCGCCAACCACTTGATGCTTTTTATGAAGCATATTTTGGGAATTCACCCAAATTTATATACTTATAAGTTAATTAGGGGCTCTTATTTTTTTCCATGGTTGCCACCATAAGAGATAGTTATCCACTTGCTTTCATTGAGCATCTATTAGAACGGGTAGTGTCCAAGGAAGTTTGCAGCTTCCTTGATGGATTCTCAAGTTACAATCAAGTATCCATAGCCCTAAAGGATCAACATAAGACGTCTTTAGCCATAGAATGGGAAATATTTGCATTTCACATGATGCCTTTGGACTCACCAATGCAGTTGCTACATTTCAAAGGCTGATGTGTCATGTGTTCAAGGAATTGTTGAGGAAGAACCTAGAGGTTTATATGGATGACTTATGTGCACACTCCCACATTAGGCAAACACACATTAGAGAGCTCAAACAAATCTTTGACAAGTGTAGAGAGTATCAAGTGTGCCTGAACCCAAAAAAAGTGTTTTTTCATGGCCACACAAGGCAAGCTTCTAGGACATATAGTGTCAAAAAATGGAGTCTCAACAGATGAAAATAAGATAAGGGATGTAGTAGAGCTATCTAGACCGAAGATGGTCAAGGAAGTACAAGCTTTCATGGGTCATTGTGGATCATTGCAAAGCCTTTGTACAATCTCTTAACTAACTTTGATTGGAATGAATAATGTGAAGCATCTTTCAATGAGTTGAAATGATTATTTTGCGTAACCCCAATCTTGACATATTCAATGTGGATGCCTCCAATTTTGCTCTTGAATGTGTGCTAGCACAACCTATCGATGAAGGGCAAATAGATCTCCCCATTGCATATGCAAGTATGAAATTAAATGTAGTAGAGGGAACTATATGACCATAGAATGAGAAGGATTAGGCATGGTATACGTAGTTAAGAAGTTTAGACATTATTTGCTTGCAAACAAGTTTAAATTATTTATGGATCACGAACTACTCTACCTTGTGAAGAAACCTTGCAATACATGTAGATTAGTAAGATGGTTTTTCTTACTATTGAAATATGATTTTGAAGTCATAGTAAGGAAAGGAAAGACTCACCTCAGACCCGATCACCTCCTTAGACTTACTTCAGGAGAATCACCACAGAGAGTATCAGATTAAACACTCTTGTATATCCTCACATATGGACCTAAAAACCCAATGATTAGAACAAAGGATGAGGAAGTTGTCAAATCTCAAAAATATCATATATTGGAGGGTATCATATACAAGCAAAATTATCAAGGAATCTTAGCTTCTTGTGTGGAAGAAGAGGATCATGATAAGTGGTCACAATTATCACATGTAGGTACACTAGGGCAACATCATTCAAAACATAGAACCCTATAGAGCTGAAGCGATTAGGTGTATATTGGGAAACAATAGAAGCATATGTCTATAGTATGTTTAAGGATTGTCCCACTTGTATCAATAGAGCCCCTATTGAGCATGCAACATTGTATCAAAGTCATTGATACCAAATTGGAGCAATCCTTTGGTTGAATTTTTGAGGATGAAGAAATTCCTTCAAGAGATGAGTTTAGTGCAACAAAGGAGTCTAGAGCAAGAGACTCAAGACTACACACTTATTTGAGATAATATGTATAGGCGTGGACATGACACATATCTGAGATTGCATGTAATGAAAGTGAATACCTCAAGCTCTTAGAAACTGTACATCAAGGTGTTGCAAGAGGAAATTTTGGACCTGATCGAGTGATCAAAGAAATGTTTTTCATAGGTCTCTAGTGTCCCACCCTTCATATGGATGTGCATACCTATGTGAAGAGATGTGACATATATCAGAGAACTCAATATCCTATTTGCAAGGATGAGAGGCCATTGAGACCCATGATGGGAGGACATGCATTCTCTAAGTGGAGAATAGACTTTGTAGGTCCTATTAATCCCCCAACTAAGAGTTCACATGATGAATATATTATTGTGGCCATGGATTATCTAGCCAAATGGGTAGAGGTAAAAGCGACGAAAAACAATGATGCACAAACAACAGCCAAGTTTTTATTCGAAACTATATTCACATGATATGGGTTGCCAATAGAACTAGTAAGTGATTGTGGAACTCACTTCTTGAACAAAGTCATTAAATATCTTTTACAAGATTTTTGGTCATTCACAAGAAGTGAGCTACTTATCATCCATAGGAAAATTGACAAGCATAGAGGACGAACAAGATCCTCTACACTATATTAAGGAAGCTTGTTAATAACAAGATTTTGATTGAGACAAACCCCTTCATCATGTTGTTTGGGCATATCGATTTTCCTATAAAATAGTACTCAACACCACTACCTTTCATATTTTATTTGGCTAGAATGGTGTGTTTCCATTAGACTTCTTGATACCCACACTTAAGGTTCCATCAGATCATCAATGGACTGGCCATGAGTTATCTTCATGAATCTTTGACCTAGAAAGATTATGTGAGACTAGATTGAAAGCAGTCGCAAGCATATACATAGCAAAGAAAAGACAAAAATCATACTTTGATGCACAAAAAAAATAAAAGGATTGAAAATAAAAATAAAGGATTAAAAGTTGGAGATCTAGTTTTGGTATATACACATGAGCTCAATAGAACTAGGACAAGGCATAATTGCTAAGACAATCAAGGAATTGATCTATTTAGGCATGAAAACTAGTGTTATAGGATATTCTTGTTCTCAAGACATGGATTTTTCAATTAATCCTATTGAAGCTTACCTTATAGGATTAGGATTGGAAACCCTTTGGATGGGTGAGGTGAAACTTCCCATCTCCATTCAAGATGTCCCTATGACTGTTAAAGTACTAGTTTGTCATGATGAAGATCTCCTTGAGTCGAGATTGGATCTATGATAATGCAATCAACTTAAAACTAAGAAGTCAACTTCTTTAGGTTTGGGTACATGCACAGCATGTAATGACAAAACTAGAAAATGGCACAATGTATGTGTCCCTAGCTCTATGATGCAAAAGGATTCAATGATTGAAGAAAAAACTCAAGAGGCCAATGGAACTCCCTTCTTTTCCAAATACAACTCCAATCACCATATCTCAACCCAAGAATCAAGCCAAGCAAAACAAGAAGATACATGTATCACAAACACAAGCAGCATCTACAAGCAAAACGGTTCATGGCATGATGCAAATCTAGGTAGAAAGGGTGAGCACCTGATTGCTCCCTTGGTAGCACAACCATTACCGAAGAAATAGTTGAAGAAGCCAAAGCAACAAGTTGCAAAACATCAAAGATCTCATTCTCAAAGAGTACTCAATATTTGAGTGCCAAAGTGATTGATGAAGGTTTACCATAATATTGAATAGATTTGGGTATCTAAGACCTACTTTCGAGCTCAAGTTGATGTTGGTGCAGAGCAATCAACAATTGAAGTTTTAATGAAGGTTTGGAAGTCAAGGACTGAAGGAAAATTCAAGTTGTGAAGCATGAAGGAAGAATACATCCAGAAAATGAAGAGGTGTACACATATGTACATTAATACAGAGATAGTTCACTTATA
Organism: Ceratopteris richardii; assembly: GCA_020310875.1. Classification (NCBI taxonomy): domain Eukaryota; kingdom Viridiplantae; phylum Streptophyta; class Polypodiopsida; order Polypodiales; family Pteridaceae; genus Ceratopteris; species Ceratopteris richardii. The sequence continues at coordinate 151,810,636 of CM035426.1, read as the reverse complement.
CTTTTGTATAGTCATGATATTGTAAATATTTGCCTATATATACAAGAAAAAAGTCGGGGCAAATATGAGAGAGCATGAGAATAGAGAAATCAGTAGTTGTATGAGTCATTAGACATCTTAGAAGTGAGTTGAGTCTCTCTCATCACTCAATTGTAAATTTCTTCAGAAATGGAAGAAAAATTGCGCCCGATGTTTCTGTGCATTCTCCTTCTGTGCTTGATCACTTTGAGAATCCTTTTGTAAATGTCTAAGTCCATAGTTAATGAGTCTATGGTTAAAGTTTGAGAGCCTAATTGTAAACAAGCTGTGAGAATTAAGAGTGGGAACATTCATATGTGAAGAAGTGTTCATTGGTTCCTAAATAGGTGCAAAATTTGATGTTAATGTTTTGGTCAGTTCTCCTTCCACAGTGTAAAGTTTTAAGCAAACATACACTCAATCTTTAAGCTCAAAGGTAAGTTACTTGTGGCTAAAAGAATTTGTATAAACGGGTTCTAGATTGAGAGAACCAAGTGTTAAAAGTTATAGGTGTCTAAATCGACTTCTCAGAAGAGCAGTTTTAGACATAGGTAACTTGTTGAGTTCATTTCTCGAGATACACTGAATCTTTTGGAGTGATTCAGCTTGGAGAAGGTGTGCAAACTGTAGGCGACACCTTGCGCAAAGTTTCACCAAAAGCGTTACAGAATTCATAAGTCAATGAGAGAGATATGTGCAAGAGACTTTCTGTGTAGTCATCTCCTTCACAGATTTTTCAAAATCTTTATAATTGATCATTGATCCTCTAAAATTGGTGAAGGTTTGAGTTATTCTTGTTATAGAGGTGCTCTAACTACAAGAGTAACTTGTTCTTTTGGAGATTAACACTCTCCATCAGTGGTATCAGAGCAGGAAGCATCAGAATTGAAGAAAGGAGGATCCCGACTGCTGCAGCTGCAAATAATTCAACATCTGAAGGTTCAAAAGGTGAAAGCTTGAGGGCAAAGCTTGAGAAGGAGGTCATACAAAATCAAGGAAGACAAAAGAAACATTATTCGAAGTAAAGGTACATCTATTACTCATAAAGGTTGAAGAATTCAATATACATGTGAAGAAAGGATGGGAGATTCTCTTCAAATAGAGAAGTTGGATAGAGAGAACTATCCAGCATGGTTAATGAGGATGGAAGCTCATCTTATGAGCAAAGACTTGATAGTTTACATTACAGGTGAAGAAGAAAAGCCTCAATTCAGAGATCCTAGTGTTCCAACTAGGGAGGAATTATTAGATTTGAAGAATTGGATGAAGAGAGATGCTCAAGCTAGGAGCATTATCTATATGGCAATCAATGACTACTTGCTACCTCACATTAGAGGTCTTGAAAGTGCAAGTGATATATGGAATGCTTTGGAGGAGCATTTCCAAAACACCACAAAGTCAAGGAAGGCATCTTTGTGGGCAGAATTTACCACTTTCAAGAAGAAGGCTTCTCAATCCATCTCAGACTATGTAACAAGGATGAAAGACATTGCAGATGCATTAGGAGCAGTTGATGAAGACATTGAGGAAGATAAATTGGTAAGGCAAATCCTCACAGGGTTGAGAGGTGATGACAAATGGAAGCCATTCATTTTGTCTACTGACTTATCACTTGATCATTTTACTCTTGACTTAAATCAGTTGCTAGGACATATGTTAACCTTTGAGCAGGATGTCAAAGGTGAAGGTGACAAGAGTACAGGTCATGCAATGTATTCAAAGGATAAGAAGAAAAATAGCAAAGGGAAGCAACAAGCAAATGAAGATGAAGGCACAACTAGTCAAGCCAATTTCCTAAGAGGAAAAGGAGGTGGCAAAGGTAGAGGAAGAGGTAGAAGTAATAAAGATGGAGTCAAAGCTTGCTGGATTCGTGGTAAGAAAAATCACTTAGCTAATGATTGTTGGCATAATAATCAGAGTAATGGTGGATATAATCAGAACTTTAATTCAAGAGGAAGAGGTGGCAAAAATCAAAGAGGTAATTTTAGAGGTAGAGGTAGTAGAGGTTACTTTGGAAGAAATGCAGGTAGAGGATTCCAAAGTCAACAATACAACGATACCTACTACAATTATGCTTTAGATCAGAAGGAGGATTCAACATTGATAATGAATGCAACTTGTGAAAGGCAAAGTGAAGACCAAAGAGTCTTCTACATTGACTCAGGGTGTAGCAATCACCTGAGTGGCAACATAGCCTTGATGACTGATTTGGAGAATAAGGTAATTAATCATGTGGTTCAAACAGGTGACAATACAAAGCACAATGTGAAGTCAATTGGATCAGTGAAGGCCAAGGATGGTAGCACCCTCTTGAGTAAGGTCTTGTATGTTCCTACAATTCCTAAGAATCTGATAAGTGTAGGACAAATTGTTGAAAAAGTTTATGAAGTTAGATTCACTAATGAAGGAGTGTTTGTGGAAGATCCTAGCAATGGGTATAAAGAGATTGTTTCAGGTAAGAAAGAAGGAAGATTGTTCACATTGAAGATCCAAGGTAATGTTGGTCATGCCTTGTTCACTTATGGAGGGCATAAGATCTCTGAGTTAGATCTTTGGCACAAGAGGCTTGGACATTTCAATGAAAGAGGTATCAAAGATATGGTTAATAATGGTTCAGTGCTTGGATTGCCTAATGTTGCAGGTCAACATATGACATACAGATGTGAGGCATGTCAATTAGGTAAGGCTCATAAGCAATCTTATTCCAAGCATGGTTTTATGTATTCAGAAAAGCTTGAATTGGTACACACAGATGTGTGGGGGCCATCAAAGGATTTCAGTATCAATGGTTCAAGGTATTATGTGATTTATGTTGATGATGCTACCAGATGGATCACTATCTATGTGATCAAAGATAAGTCAGAGGTATTCAATACATTCAAACATTATCATGTGTATGCAGAGAGAATTACAGGTCATAAGTTGAAGAGACTAAGGTCAGATGGAGGGGGAGAGTATTTCTCTAATGAGTTCAGTGATTATTTGTGTAATGTAGGTATAAAGAGAGAGGTTACTTGCAGGTATTCTCCTCAACAAAATGGTGTAGCAGAGAGAAGAAATAGAACTCTTGTTGAGTTTGCAAGGTCAATGATGAAGGAGAAAAATTGCCCTAATTATTTGTGGGCTGAGGCTGTTAACACAGCTACTTATTTGATCAATAGGTTACCATGTAAAGCTTTGCAGGGTATGACACCATATGAGGCTTGGTGGGGTAAGAGACCTACACTAGACCATTGCAAAGTATTTGGATGTTTGGCATATGCATATGTGCCATCACAATTAAGGCACAAATTGGAACCTAAAGCTGAAAAGTATGTATTCATTGGATATGATGATAAGCAGATGGGACATAGGTTGTGGAGTCCATCCACAAAACAATTTCTTGTATCAAAAGATGTTACATTTGATGAGCAAGGCACTTGGTATGCAGGTATAATCAATATTAATGCAGGTGATGAAGAAGTTGTGAATCAAATGAAAGGTAAATCAAAGGTTCAGATATTTGATGAAGAGGAGAATAATGAAGTACAGGTTGAAGTTGAAGAAATGCCAAGATTTGATCCTGAATGTGATGAACCAGAAACCTCAAAGAGTGGAGAACTCAGAAGGTCATCAAGACACAAGTGGCAACCTACAAGGTATAGCTATGACACTTCTTTTTTTGCTACAAAAGATTATGCTTATATGATGAAGGCAGATGAAGACCCTTCTACATATGAAGAGGCAAAAGGTAAGGAGAATTGGGAGAAAGCTATGCAGGAGGATTATGATGCATTGATGGAGAACCAGACATGGGAATTGGTTCCTTAACCAAATAGCCAGAAGATCATTGGATGCAAATGGGTCTACAAGACAAAGAGATTTGCAGATGGAAGTGTGTCTAGGTATAAAGCTAGACTTGTTGTGAAGGGTTTTGCTCAGACTTATGGTATAGATTATGATGAGACCTATAGTCCTGTGGCAAAGATGACAACCATCAGGACACTCATAGCTATTGCTGCATGCAAAGGTTGGAAATAATGTCAATAAGATGTGAAGAATGCTTTTTTAAATGGTTATATTTCATATGATGTTTTCATGGAGCAACCCCAAGGATTCAAAGATGAAAGGTATCCAGAATATGTATGTAAGCTCAAGAGAGCTTTGTATGGGTTGAAGCAGGTCCCAAGGGCATGGAATTATAGACTTGTTAAGTTCTTGAAAGAACTTGGATTTCAAGTATCAAAGGCAGATAATAGTTTGCTTGTCAAAGCAAGTGATGATGGATTCATTTACATGTGCATATATGTTGATGATATAATTCTCACAAGTACAGATGAGAAAGGCATTCAAAGCCTAAAGAAGCAAATGGAGAAAGAATTCAAGATCAGCGATTTGGGAGACTTGTCATATTTCTTGGGCATGGAGATTTCATACACTCAACATGGAGTGTATGTAACTCAAGAAAGGTATTTGAGAAACTTGTTAATCAAGTTTAAAATGGATGATTGCAGGGTAGCACCTACTCCAATGGAGGTGAATCACAAATTGAGCAGATATGGAGGTGAAGAGTTCAAGGACATGAAACTATATTAGAGTTTGGTGGGTAGCCTGATTTATGCTACATTAACAAGACTTGATTTATCATATGCAGTTGGAGTTTTATCTCAATTCATGCATTGTCCTAGGAAAGAACATTGGATTGCAGGACAAAGAGTGTTGAGGTACATTAAGGGTACACTCAAAGAGGGTTTGTATTATGGTTTTACATCAGATACAAACATCAAAATATATAGTGATGCAGATTGGGCAGGTAATCCTGATGATAGGAGATCAACTTATGGATACTTGTGTTATGTGGGAGATAAGTTAATTTCTTGGTGTTCAAAGAAGCAACACACAGTTTCTTTATCATCTACAGAGGCTGAGTACAAAGGCATGGTTGAAGCTGCAAAGGAAGTGATATGGCTTAAGATTCTCATGAAGAGTTTTGACATCATTCAGAGTACTCCTACTATTCATGGAGATAACATGAGTTCATTGTATTTAGCTGCTAATCCTGTTTTTCATGCCAGGACTAAACACATTGAGATTCAGTACCATTTCCTAAGAGAGAAGGTGATGGATAAAGAGATTGAAGTCATACATACTTCAGCAAAAGATCAGATAGCTGATATGCTAACCATAAGCTTGGATGGACCAAAGCTACAGAGATTCAAAGACATGGCAGAGATAAAGAAGATAGAGAAAACCTCAATTGATGATTGAGGGGGAGCTGTTGGTGCAGACCAATCAACAATTGAAGTTTTAATGAAGGTTTGGAAGTCAAGGACTGAAGGAAAATTCAAGTTGTGAAGCATGAAGGAAGAATACATCTAGAAAATGAAGAGGTATACACATATGTACAATAATACAAAGATAGTTCACTTATACTTTTGTATAGTCATGATATTGTAAATATTTGCCTATATATACAAGTAAAAAGTCGGGGCAAATATGAGAGAGCATGAGAATAGAGAAATCAGTAGTTGTATGAGTCATTAGACATCTTAGAAGTGAGTTGAGTCTCTCTCATCACTTAGTTGTAAATTTCTTCAGAAATGGAAGAAAAATTGCGCCCGATGTTTCTGTGCATTCTCCTTCTGTGCTTGATCACTTTGAGAATCCTTTTGTAGATGTCTAAGTCCATAGTTAATGAGTCTATGGTTAAAGTTTCAGAGCCTAATTGTAAACAAGCTATGAGAATTAAGAGTGGGAACATTCATATGTGAAGAAGTGTTCACTGGTTCTTGAAATAGGTGCAAAATTTGATGTTAATGTTTTGGTCAGTTCTCCTTCCACAGTGTAAAGTTTTAAGCAAGCATACACTCAATCTTTAAGTTAGAAGGTAAGCTACCTGTGGCTAAAGGCATTTGTATAAACGGGTTCTAGATTGAGAGAACCAAGTGTTAAAAGTTATAGGTGTCTAAATCGACTTCTCAGAAGAGCAGTTTTAGACATAGGTAACTTGTTGAGTTCATTTCTCGAGATACACTGAATCTTTTGGAGTGATTCAACTTGGAGAAAGTGCACAAACTATAGGCAACACCTTGTGCAAAGTTTCATCAAAAACTTTACACAATTCATAAGTCAATGAGAGAGATATGTGCAGCAGACTTTCTGTGTAGTCATCTCCTTCACAGATTTTTCAAAATCTTTATAATTGATCATTGATCCTCTAAAATTGGTGAAGGTTTGAGTTATTCTTGTTATAGAGGTGCTCTAACTACAAGAGTAGCTTGTTCTTTTGGAGATTAACACTCTCCATCACTTGCTACACATGAGCTCTTAGGATGTAGACAGTCACAGTCAATCCCAAACCCCCCCCAAACCTACAATGAAAGATGTTGTCAGTAAATGCTCATGTAAATTCTTCCCTAGAGTAACTCAAAAATTGGTACCTAGAAAGTCTCATAGTCAAGTTAAGTTGTCATCAAATATTATGTATGAGCCAAAATGCAAAACTTTTAATCCCATAAGGGAAGTCTAGAAAGTCAAGACTTGTAACATAATGTCTGATCAGACCTTATAATATATGTGTACCCTAATAGAAGCATGCCGCACTCTGTGCATTACCAAAGTATGCATCTAGGCTACATGCTAACTTTCACCCTCACTAACTTCGCACATCATCACACACTCATAAATTCCACACACAGGGTTCAAGGGCAACATGTTGGTATCATAGAGGGAACAAGCCATCATCAAGTTCCTGATACAATACTAGTATGGTTCTTCTTCTCTTAGCAAACATATAGAGTGCATCAATTACATCGGTAACCTATCGTTGAAACATGCACAAGCTCCCAACCAGTAGATATTGGTACTTTGCCCATCTGTGAGCTTTCAATGGAAAGTCCTAAAGAACTTAGGCAATTGTGAGTCATCCATACAAGATCCCCTTGTCGGACACATGGCTAAAGTGAGCACATACTCCCTTTGGTTCAAAGGAATGGTAGGACCTCTAGGTGATGTAGCCTATATTTGGGAAGCACCTTGTGAGTTCAACAATGTATGGGTGAAGTATCATTTTTTCACACGAGAATTTAAACTACTACAAAATACATCTGAGTTTAAAACTATTTGGCAAGGAGAAGTTTTGGCTAATGATTTTAGTGGACCATTACAAAAACCAGATTTCATGCAATGTGACTATTTGATCAATACCTTACAATCCAATAATGTCAAGGATGTACCTGGCATGTTTGTTATCCCCTCTCTGTTGCATGGTAATGAGCTGAAGAAATTCAAGTTGTCCTTGAACTTGGTATGCAAAGCACTAAACATGCACGGTATGCATATACCTACAGAGAATGAGATATTGGTTCCTCATAATATGAGAAATTGCAACATCACAAAGCTCAAATACATGGCACCGATGACCTCCAACATCTTTGTACCACTCAGATTATGCATGCAAGATTTTCCTTTCTCAAGAAAGATCACTTTGCACACATTGAGCACAAAGCTCAAATACATGGCACCGATGACCTCCAACATCTTTGTACCACTCAAATTATGCATGCAAAATTTTTCCTTTCTCGAGAAAGATCAGTTATAAAGCACCAGTTGTGAATGTAACCATTAAAGATACCTTCTTGAAAGAAGTCTTGATTGATGGTGGATCATGCGTAAATACTTTACCATAGAAAATATGCAAAAAGTTGGGGGCATTAACTTGGAACTTTCTTTGTTTATGGCTAACACGGGAGGTGTTATTAGGATTTCAAGACTTTTGGATGGGGAATTTAAGGACCAATTGTGCTTACTGTTGATGCAATATATGGATATATTTTCATGGTCATGAATAGATCTAAAAGGTGCCAACCCAAAACTTTTTTGACATCACATGAATTTGAAAAAGGATGCAATTTTGGTAAAACAACATTGTTATCATATGAACCCGGATTCTGCCATGAAGGTTAATGAATAATTGGACGAACTAGTGGAAGTGAGCTTCATATACCTAGTGGAAACATTTGCTTGGAATCACCGATTCTTGTGTGGATTATTGCAAATTGAATGTATCAAGGGTTATTCACTTGTTCCTCTACCATATTGCAATACATTGCTAGATTCAGTGGCACAAGTTGCGATGTATAATCTACTAGATGGATTTAGTGATATAATCATATCAATATGGCTCTCGATGACAAAATGTGGGGTGATTACCTCCATAGTCATGAACTTTGGACTGAAAATTTCTCAGCCCACATTTCAAAAGTGGGTTATGCCGGTGTTTAAACCATACCTAACAATGTTCAGGAAAGTGTTTTTGGATGATTTTATAGTGTCAATAAGTAAAATATAGCATCTAAAGAAGATCTAGATATGTTTTGATAAGTGTAGGGAATATCAGTTATCTCTAAATCTGGCTAAGTGCACACTATTGTATTTTGAGTGGAATATTTCTAGGGCATATTGTCAGTAAGCAAGGCATAGCCATTGACCCTCGAAAGATTGCAAATGTAGTTCCCCAACATAATCTGAAATAGCTTACGTGATTTTTTGGCTAGGTTGAATAACATTCTAGATTTTTTGAAGTATCTAGTTCACATTTGCACGCCTTTAACAATGCTTACAAGGTTATAGCATAAAAATGGGGAGATGTTAAAAAGATATTAATTATAGCACCCATACTTATAACCACAAATTGTGAATTGCCCTTTCATTTATTTGAAAATGCATCACATAAAGGCATGGGATCTACATTGATGCAAGAAGTGTAGAAAGTTTGGTTTAAGCCGATATATTATGTGAGCATAGTACTAAATCAAATTGAGTGCAATTATATTGTTATGAAACATGAATGCCTCAAAATTATATATGGACTTCAAAAACTTCATCATTATCTTCTTGCAAAGAGGGTAGTCATTCATGTGGACCACCAAGCACTTATATGTGTGTACAACCCTCAGAGAGAATACCATGCTAGATTTTATTGAGGCAAGAATTTTCCTACACAGTTATGCATCAACTAGGGCAACAACATGTTCTTATATATTATTTGAGCAAATTGGAAACAAGCAAATAAGTCAAAGGAGCGGATACAAATGATGACACTTGGTACACAGAAATGTTGCACTTTTTATGATGGGTATATTCTTGTATGATATACCTAAGGAAAAAGGGAAGAGGGTTTCCCTTAAAAGTAGAGATTATGAGTTGTATCAAAAAGATGTGGATCATATATTAGGATGGTGTGTGTTGAAAGAAAATTAGCCACGGATTCTTTTTGAAGCACATGGAGGACCAACAAGAAGGCATGTTGTAGGTGAAGGAATAGCAAGAAAAATCTTGCAAGCATGGTTGTGGTGGCTAGAAATTTTCAAAAAATTATGAAGTATGTTAGAAAGATGGAAAGCCATTAAATAATGGTCGCATGTAGTTGCAACCAATTATGACAATAATATCTTTTGTGAAATGGGTATTAATTGGGTTGACACGATTTCATTAAGGGATAGTACCACTAGAAATGTTGCAAAGTTTTTGTATCAAAGCATTATGACTCATTTTGGGTGCCTAATAGAGTTGGTATCTGATAGAGGAGTGTATCTTATCAATGTTTTAATTGAGCAATTAACTAAAGTGCATATGATACTTCACAAAAAATCAACTCCATATTTCCATAGGCTAATGGACAAGAAGAAGCCACAAATAAAGTTTTGGTGTGGATACTCAAAAGATCAGTGGTTGAAAACTACAAAGATTGGGATATGCACTTGGATTTGACACACACTTGGACAACATTCAAGAAAAGTACAAACATGAAACCATTTAGATTGACATATGGGTTATAACTAGTTATGCCTATGGAATTCATGGTTCCCAATCTTAGAATATAGTCTATCGAAAGAACATGAAAAGAAAGAGAGATGTCAAGATTCATTACAGTCACAAGAGAAAAACTATAAGCTACATATATCATAGAATTTATCCAAAGAAGACATCACGCATACTTAGAAAAACATTGAAAGCATACGCAGTTTGAAGAAGCTGACTAGGTATTGCTTTACAATAGGAAGCTCTAGAAGTGAGCTGATAAATTGAAACTCAAATATATTGGTTCTTTTCAAATACCCTAGCATATCAGCTTTTTAATCAACAAATTATGTGATGAGAAAGAAAGGATATTCCTAGCACCAATCAATGATTTTTGTCTTAAATTGTTTCAGCATAATCAGACTACATCAAAGAAAAACAAGGAAAAAGTTACCTTAGTGGCATGGGCTGAAGCTATAACCAATGGACATGCTTTATACTGTTTTGCTCATCCCCACATTTTTTGGAGGAAATCAAAGCTCATGGAGTTTATTGAGAATGAGAAAACCAATTGTTATCATAATGCAGTCTAATTGCATACAATCATTATGCAATTATTGGTCCACTTTAAGGTAGCAATTTAATCCAATTTCAGTTTTAAGGATATTTCTTTCAATGTAAATCCACTATGGTATGCAATGAAAGAATGGTACAATAGTGGGATAATCAATAATGACAATGATTAATTTCACCATGAGTATGTGGATGCTAAGTTCTATTAAGAAGGAGTTCTATATTATCTTATTATCAAAGGAGTTGATTTGAAATATCACACACATGGAGGATATTTTTCAAATGCAAAAGGTCTATTCACTTCGTTCCAAACTCATAAGCAGTGTCGGTCTTTTGTGTTTGAGTAAGCTAAGGAGGAATCGAGGTTTCTACTCTTTGAAGATTACTGCATGGAGAGGAAACTCCTTCCATCTCATTATTGATCATTGATAGTTCACATAAGAGTAATATGAAGAGGGGAGGTTGAAGAGTGGCTATTGAAAAGGTTTAAACATTGTTTCCTTAGATAAAAAATATAAGGAGGAAGAGGAGCTTGCAAAAGATAGGGAGAAGTTGCAAGGAGGAAATATGTTGGAGTAAATCTTCCAAGATTTGTAGTGGGAGCTTCCCATGGGTCATGTGAAGTCTCTTGGATGGTTAGAAAATGCAAGATTGATTGACTTTACTCATTGCCCATGGCAACATTGGAAATCCTTGGGTGACCCTACATAGTTGATGAAATAGCACAAATGGATGATAGGCACATCTATGGTAATTTTTATATCACCCCTAAATTGACTGCAAAGTTTTTAAAGCTAACGAATAGTGGCCATACCTTATTCTGGTGCGCATTAGACAAGCAAATGGAAGTGGATATCAGATTAAGAACAAGATCCCGTAATTACTATTTGATTTTAAATGTGGATTATAGCTATCGCCAATTGAGAATGGAGTGGTTTCTCGAGAACATGTGCTTCTTGCTCAAATAAGAATATATGTTCAAGGAGAATTAAACTGTGTTATGGGAGGCCAAATAGTATGTTGCTATAGAATATGCCACAATTTTATATAAGAAAAGTTGAAGATAGATCGATTAAAGTGGGACATTACCTGAGTTCTATGCTCTTGTATGCAAAGAATCAAATTCTTATGCCCCAACTGAATAGAGCAGTGCTAGGAGTCAAGATAACATCACCCACATGTAATACATCAACTTCGATGAGGTCAAAGTTGAAGACACGTTTAGTCAATTATAGAACTTTCTAAATGTTTCAATACCTTTGAGTTTGGTAGCAAGAGAAGGTATGGAAATCAGCGCTAAATAATCAATTTGATTAAAGCATAATTAACAAAGGTTTTGGAAGAGTTGAGCACTGTTAGAAGACACTTTTTGGACAAAGGACAAATTGTAAAATTAGGTTTTTTGTATTATAGAAAGATTGAATGAATGTAACAATAAAGAAGAGTCTTCTTGAGGAGAAGAATTAAATTATGTAATTTTTTGACAATTATTAGAGCTCTCAAATGTATAGAAAAATAGCTTAAAAAGCTAGAGGACATAATTTTCAAGTGTAAAAAGGGACACTTGGAAAAGTATATAAGTCAATTTGGCACTTATTTTGAGGAGGATTCATTTTGTACTTGATGGCTTAAATGAGAACTTGAGAGCTCTTATCTTCCTTTCTAAATCTAATCACTTAGCTTTCATGGTGATTTGTTGATGAATCTACGAGTGTTTCCTTTGGATTTGTCTTATTAATCAGATGTTCTTTGAGTATTTCATGATAATAGAAGTTATTTCCTTCATGTTCTATCTCCATTCTCATTATATTGCTAAAGATGTTGATCGTGTGCATTCCATCAGCATCACGATTGTCTTGTCTTGATGATACAGGTACTAGTGAAATTAACTTTTCACTTTATACTATTAATCTATGTGAAAATTGGCATGAATCAAGCACAAGAATCATCTCAAAAGCTTCTTCCTAGATCAAGATATATGAGACCCTAGAATTTCACATAAACTTTCATGAATTCTCTGTTTAAGTTGATTTTGTTGACAAACCTTGGACTCCATTGATCAAGAAGGGGTTGTGGCCTTAGTATACTTCCCGGATTTACAAAATAAAGGTGTTTTATTGCTAATCTTTTATGCTATGATGATTGGAGAGGTCAGCTCCAAAGGACAATAAACATCTTTTGACATTGTTGTCATGGAAGTAAGCAAGCTTTCATTCATTGGAGCTTTGGACCTTTGCTGGATCTTCCAAGTTGATGGTAACAAACATTTTTTCAAAATTCATTTTGAATCATCATGTGTGCAAGGATGTAAAGGTGAGTGTGTTGTCTTTTGTATAAGATTACTTCATTCACTTTATATGGACTGAGAAGTAAAGAGTTGCATGTTGTTCTTTAAATTCAAGTTGCAAAATTTCTAGCCATTATCATCAGCTTTTAGGCACATTCAAAGAAACCCGAAATAATTTGTTTACTTTTTGTTTGGGGAATAAAAAGTCAACTAAAAAATATTAAAATAGATAAAATACCAAAACAAAGGGGAAGAGAGTGATTGGGGACAATTAAAGAAACATATTGAACTAGAACAAATGAAAAATATGTAAATTTGGATGAAATTTAGAAAAACACGATTCTCTATAGGAAATCACGATTCTCAAAAAAGAGCAAGAATTGATTGATTTTTTGGTGAAAATAAAAAAATGGGTGTGTATCAAGGAGTATTAGTGAATTAAGGAAGACGCCCTAAGTTTCGAAGAAAAGGTGAAAATCACGATTCTGAACAGAGAGTAATAAGGGAAGACATAGAAAAAATTTTGTCATTTGTTGAGAGGGTCAGAGAGAGAGAGAGAAGAAAAGAGCGGAGGATCACGATTCTCAATCAAAAAAGCAATCTTTGCAATTTGGATTGAGCTTAATCAAGGTAAACTTCTTCTCATCATTTTTTGACAAAATTTGTTATTGATTGCTAAAAAAATTGAGCAAGATTTAAGTTCAGTCAGAGTCGCGATTCTCAGGAATTTAAGTAAGATGAAAAAATGATAACTCTTTGTTAAACATGTATGATTGCATGGACTTCTTTTGAAATCGCACTATTGGTTAAGTTAATAAGAAAAATAGTGATGAAAACTTTTTTGGTAAGAAAACACTAAAAATCGCGTTTCTAATCAAAATTTCACGATTTTTTGAGTCAAGATCGTAAAAAAAACACAATCCTCAAAGACATCACAAAAAACACGATTCTGACCAAAATTTCACAATTTTGAGTCAAGATCGTGAAAAAACACGATCCTCAGAGACATCACAAAAAACACAATTCTAACCAAAATTTCACAATTGTGAGTCACGATCGTGAAAAAAACACGTTCCCCTGCAAAATACGATTCTGACTAAAATTTCACGATTTTGAGTTAGGATCGTGAAAAAAACACTATCCTCAGAGACATCACAGAAAACACGATTCTGACCAAAATTTCATGATTTCGAGTCAGGATCGTGAAAAAACACAATCCTTAAAGACATTACAAAAAACACGATTCTGACCAAAATTTCACGATTTTGAGTCAAGATCATGAAAAAACACGATCTCCTAAAAAAGGCGATTCTATCCAAAATTTTATGATTTTGAGTCAGGATCGTGAAAAAACATGATCCCTTGAAAAACACGATTCTGACCAAAATTTCATGATTTTGAGTCAGGATCATGAAAAAACAAGACCCCCCTAAAAACAAGATTTTGAGCCAAAATTTTAAGACCTCAAAATTTTAAAGAATACATAAAGTCGTGTCCATCCATACCCTTTTTATAGAATTGATCATTTATTAATACAAATTCTTTACTCAATTCTTGTATATTTCTAAATTTAGAATTTTTCATATTTATTATTTGGTCCTCCCCTGGTTTTAGGTTTTCTATTATATGTTTACTCCACTGAGGGTTCCTTGGAACCAAAACAAAGTAATTAGCTCATTTTGATGCTTGTAATGACATTTTTGGCATTGAACTATATACCTTTCTACATCATTTTCCTTTGTTGACCAATGTACTCCCATTCTTGGTAAATTATTTAGAGTGACAATCTTAGAAGCATGAAAACATGGGTTCCATAGATGTGCCCTTTCTAAATAATTTCTGTGTTTCCCCTCAAGAGCACAATATTCTAATATTCCAACCTGATTTATATGATATAAAGGTCCAGCCATTAAAAAAAAAAAAAAAAAATCTACTTTGCAAAATCAAATGTGTTTTGCTATTTTTTATTTATTTGGGCCAATGGACAAAATCGAAATCAAAGATCTTGCCCACTCAGGGATGCTTTCTATATTGAAAAGATAGGCATCAGGTAATTCATCATCAATATGATATGAATTATTACCTCTGTAGATTCTTGACAAGTGATCCTAAGGTGGGTTTTTCCTTGTCTTACTACTACCTCAAAGTCAAATTCCATTAGTAGTAAGAAACATCTTACTATCCTTCCTATGTGACAAGGTTTATTCACCAAGTAAAGTAGTAATGTCTATATTTTTTTATTGCAAACACCATACCTAGACCTTCTCTCTCAGTTGTTGTATAATTCCTTTTAGATTGGTTCAACTATCTATTGGCATAGGCAATAGGGAAATCCAATTTACTTCCTTCAGTAGGTTGTGCCAATACACATCCTAGGGCAAAATTAGAAGCATCAACATGTACATGAAATATTACATCCCATTGTGGTGTTTTCAAAATTGGTGCAGTAATTAAAAGCTTTTTTAAAGCTTCAAAGGCTTCCTCACATTCTTTTGTCCACTAAAATTTGGTAATTAATGCATATAAAGGTTTGGCAATTTCTGCAAATTTGTACATAAATTTCCTATAACATCCATAGTAACCCATGAATGTTTGTAATTCTTGTTACACTTATGTGTTCCTCGAGTAGCTTTGATGTGAACCTTTTCCCTATACATGGGCACTTTTTACTCTAGTGTTGGCTAGAGGTTTTTTCCCCATGTTACCACATACTTGATACTCTCATAAGTGGTGGTACTTTGTACTTAGGGATATTATTCAGCTCTTACTTCAGTTCAGTTCATCGATCAATAGAGAGAGCTATTCTAGCCATCGTCTTCTCCGCGTGTCTTGCTGTGTTTGTGCTCCTTGTGTGTGCTTCTTGTGTGTCTCTCGCACTTCTACACACACCCAACAGTGGTATCAGAGCAGGTTCAGCTTCTTCTCAAGTTTCGGTTTTTCGCGTCGCGGCACGTGCGCACTTTAACAGTGCGAATCGACTTCGAAGCATAGAAGTGTGAATTTCAGCAACCCGGAAACATTTCCAACAGGTACGCTGGAGTTTTACCCCCATTTCGAAACCATTCGTGTAGTCAGAATCGCCATCAGAGTGATGGTTTGTGAGCTGAAATTTCAGCACTCATTTCAGCTTTCGTCGAAGTGAAGATTTTGTCACATTCTTGTTCCTTACTGAAATGGCGGGCAGCAATGACTTGTTTGGCATGCTTCAAGCTGAAGATAAGCTTGATGGGACCAACTATCCGATGTGGTCTTACATGATGAAGCATGTTCTTGTTGCAAAACAACTTTGGAACATAGTGGCAGATGTAGATCGAAGACCGGCAGGTGCTTCTACTTCACAGTCTACTGTCACAGATGGAGCTTCTTCTTCGAGTACAGTGGTTTCTGATGGAGAGTGTTAATCTCCAAAAGAACAACCTACTCTTGAATTTAGAACACCTCTATATCAAGAGTAAGTCAAAACTTTCACTAAGTTAGAGGTCCAATCTCCAAATTATCAAAAATTGAGAAAACCTGTGAAGAAAGTAAAACACAGAAAGTCTGCTGCACAATTTCTTCTCATTGACCTATCAAACATGTAAAGTTTTCTATGAAATTTTGTATGGAGTGTCGCCTAGAGATTGCGCACCTCCTCCAAGTTAAAGTTCTTCAAAAGGTTTAGTATAACTTGAGAAATCAACTTCACAAGTTACCTATGTCTGAATCTGCACTTCTGAGAAGTCGATTTAGACACCCCTAACTTCTTAACTTCAATTCTCTCAGTACAAAACCCGTTTAAGCAAATGCTTCTAGCCATGAGTAGATTACCTTCCAACTTAAAGATTAAGTGCTTGCTTGCACAAAACTTTAAACTATGGAGTGAGAACTGACCAAAAGATTAAGATCGAAATTTGCGCCTGTTTCAGAGAACTGTGAACACTCAACACATATGAATGTTCCTACTAACAATTCTCCTAGCCTGTTTGCAATTAGACTCTGAAACTCAGGTCACAGACTCATTAACTACCAACTTAGATATCCTCAAAAGGATTTCACAATTGATCAAACACAGACGGAGCAGACATGAAAAGATCGGGCGCAATATTTCTTCATTTACTCAGAAAGTTACAGTTGAGTGATGAGAGGAAACTCAACTAACTTTTCACATGTCTCATGACATCTATCTTCCTCATTCTTGCCTTCTATCTATTCTCACATATACTCTCATATCACGCCTCGACATTTTCAAGGTATTTATATATAAATTTGTACAAGTCTATGACTAATCAAAGATCTAAGTGAACTATGTACATATGTATACATTCCTCACATACTCTGAATGTGTCTTCCTTCCAAGCTTCAAGAATTGATCTCATCCTTCATTCTTTGGTCTTCAAATATTCAATTGGTGATTGATCTGCACCAACAGCTCCCCCTCAATCATCAATTGAGGTTTCTCCTTTCTTCTTTATACCTGCCATGTCTTTAAACTTCTGTAGCTTTGGTCCATCCAAACTCTTTGTAAGCATATCAGCTATCTGATCTTTTGTTGAAGTATGTATGACTTCAATCTCCTTATCCATCACTTTCTCTCTTAGAAAGTGATACTGAATCTCAATGTGTTTGGTCCTGGCATGAAAAACAGGATTAGCAGCTAAATACAATGAACTCATGTTATCTCCATATATAATTGGTACCCCATGCACAATGTCAAAACTCTTCATCAAGGTCTTGAGCCAAATTACTTCCTTTGCAGCTTCAACCATGCCTTTATACTCTGCTTCTGTAGAAGACAAAGCAACTGTATGTTGCTTCTTGGAACACCATGAGATAAGTTTATCTCCCACATAACACATATATCCAAAAGTTGACCTTCTATCATCTGGATTACCTGCCCAATCTGCATCACTATAAATTTTGATATTTGTATCTGAGGTAAACCCATAATACAAACCTTCATTGAGTGTACCCTTAATGTACCTCAACACTCTTTGACCTGCAATCCAATGTTCTTTCCTTGGGCAATGCATGAATTGAGACAGAACTCCTACTGCATATGATAAATCAGGTCTAGTTAAAGTAGCATAGATAAGACTACCAACCAAACTCTGATATTGTCTCATGTCCTTGAATTCTTCACCTCCAAACTTACTCAATTTGTGACTCACCTCCATTGGTGTAGGTGCTACCCTGCAATCATCCATTTTAAACTTAATTAACAAGTTCTTCAAATACCTTTCTTGGGTCACAAATACTCCATGTTGAGTATATGTAATCTCCATGCCCAAGAAGTATGACAAGTCTCCCAAGTCACTTATCTTGAACTCCTTTTCCATTTGCTTCTTGAGTCTTTGTATTCCTTCTTCATCTGTACCTGTAAGAATTATATCATCAACATATATGCACATGTATATGAAACCATTATCACTTGCTTTGACAAGCAAGCTACTATCTGCTTTAGACACCTGAAATCCAAGTTCCTTTAGGAACTTCACAAGTCTATAGTTCCATGCCCTTGGGGCCTGCTTCAAGCCATACAAAGCTCTCTTGAGCTTGCACACATGATCTGGATACCTTTTATCTCTGAACCCTTGAGGTTGCTCCAATAATACATCACCTGAAATATAACCATTCAAAAAAGCATTTTTCACATCAAGTTGACATAACTTCCAACCTTTACATGCAGCAATAGCTATAAGTGTCCTGATGGTTGTCATCTTTGCCACAGGACTATAAGTCTCATCATAGTCAACACCATAAGTCTGAGCAAACCCTTTGACAACAAGTCTAGCTTTGTATCTAGACACACTTCCATCTGCAAACCTCTTGGTTTTGTAAACCCATTTGCATCCAATGATCTTCTGACTATTTGGTTTTGGAACCAAATCCCATGTTTGATTCTCCAATAGTGCATCATATTCTTCCTGCATAGCTTTCTCCCATTTTTCCTTACCTTTTGCCTCTTCATATGTAGAAGGGTCTTCATCTGTTTTCATCATATAAGCATAGTCTTTTGTGGCCAAAAATGAAGTATCATAGCTATACCTTGTAGGTTGCCATTTATTCCTTGTAGACCTCCTAAGCTCTCCACTTCTTGAGGTTTCTGGTTCTTCATATTCAGGATCAAATCTTGGTGTTTCTTCCACTTCAACCTGTACTTCATTATTCTCTTGTTCATCAAATATTTGAACCTTTGATTTACCTTTCCTTTGGTTCACTTCTTCTTCATCACCTGTATTGATATTGATTGTACCTGCATACCAAGTACTTTGCTCATCAAATGTAACATCTTTAGAAACCATGAATTGTTTTGTAGATGGACTCCACAATCTATAGCCCATCTGCTTATCATCATAACCAATGAAAACATATTTTTCAGCTTTAGGCTCCAACTTGTGCCTTAATTGTGATGGCACATATGCACACATCCAAAAACTCTGCAATGATCCAAGGTAGGTCTCTTACCCCACCAAGCCTCATATGGTGTCATACCCTGCAAGGCTTTACATGGTAACCTATTGACCAAATAAGTGGCTGTATTTACAGCCTCAGCCCACAAATAATTAGGGCAATTTTTCTCCTTCATCATGGATCTTGCAAACTCAACAAGTGTTCTATTTCTCCTTTCTGCAACACCATTTTGTTGAGGAGAGTACCTACAAGTAACTTCCCTTTTTATACCTACATTCCATAAGTAATCACTGAACTCATTAGAGAAATACTCTCCCCCTCCATCTGACCTTAATCTCTTCAACTTATGACCTGTAATTCTTTCTGCATATGCATGATAGTGTTTAAATGTATTAAACACTTCTGACTTATCTTTGATCACATAGATAGTGATCCATCTAGTAGCATCATCAACATAAATCACATAATACCTTGACCCATTTATACTGAAATCCTTTGATGGTCCCCACACATCTGTGTGTACCAATTCAAGCTTCTCTGAGTACATAAAACCATGCTTGGAGTAAGAATTCTTATGAGCCTTACCTAATTGACATGCCTCACATTTATATGTCATATGTTGACCTGCAACATTAGGCAATCCAAGCACTGAACCATTGTTAACCATATCTTTAATACCTCTTTCATTAAAATGTCCAAGCCTCTTGTGCCAAAGATCTAACTCAGAGATCTTATGTCCTCCATATGTGAACATAGCATGACCAAAATTGCCTTGAATCTTCAATGTAAATAATCTTCCTTCCTTTTTCCCTGAAACAATCTGTTTATACCCTTGGCTAGGGTCTTCCACATATACTCCATCATTAGTAAACCTTACTTCATATCCCTTTTCAACAATTTGTCCTACACTTATCAAATTCTTAGGGATTGTAGGAACATACAAGACCTTACTCAATAAGGTGCTACCATCCTTGGCCTTCACTGATCCAATTGACTTCACATTGTGCTTTGTGTTGTCACCTGTCTGAACAACATGATTAAAAACATTATTCTCCAAGTCAGTCATCAAGGATATATTACCACTCAGGTGATTGCTACACCCTGAGTCAATGTAGAAAACTCTTTGATCTTCACTCTGCCTTTCACAAGTTGCATTCATTATCAATGTTGAATCCTCCTTTTGATCTGAAGCATAATTGTAGTAGGTGTTGTTATATTGTTGACTTTGGAATCCTCTACCTGCATTTCTTCCAAAGTAACTCCTTCCACCTCTACCTCTGAAATTACCTCTTTGATTTCTGCCACCTCTTCCTCTTGAATTATAGTTCTGATTATATCCACCATTACTCTGATTATTATGCCAACAATCATTAGCTAAGTGATTTGTCTTACCACAAATCCAGCAAGCTTTGCCTCCATCCTTGTTGTTTCTGCCTCTTCCTCTACCTTTGCCACCTCCTCTTCCTCTTAGGAAGTTGGCTTGAGTAGTTGTTCCTTCATCTTCACCTGCTTGTTGCTTTCCTTTGCTATTCTTCTTCTTATCTTTTGAGTACATTGCATGACCTGCACTCTTGTCACCATCTCCTTTAACATCCTTCTCAAATGTTAGCATATGACCTAGCAACTGATTTAAATCAGGAGTGAAATGGTCAAGTGATAATTCTGTAGATAAAATGAATGGCTTCCATTTGTCATCACCTCTCAAACCTGTAAGGATTTGCCTTACCAATTTATCCTCCTCAATGTCTTCATCAACAGCTCCTAATGCATCTGCAATGTCTTTCATCCTTGTTACATAGTCTGAAATAGATTGAGAGGCCTTCTTCTTGAAGGTTGTAAACTCTGCCCATAAGGATGCCTTCCTTGACTTTGTAGTATTCTGGAAATGCTCCTCCAAAGCATTCCAAATATCAGTTGCACTTTCAAGACCTCGAATATGAGGTAACAAGTAATCATTGACTGCCATATAGATAATGCTCCTAGCTTGAGCATCTTTCTTCATCCAATTTTTCAAATCTGCTAACTCTTCCCTAGTTGGAACACTAGGATCTCTGAACTGTGGCTTCTCTTCTTCTCCTGTGATGTAAGCAATCAAATCTTTGCTCATAAGATGAGCTTCCATCCTCATTGACCATGCAAGATAGTTTTCCCTATCCAATTTCTCTATCTATAGAGAATCTCCCATCTTGTGTCTACCTGTGTATTGAAATCTTCAAGCTTTATGAACAATATATGTACCTTTACTTCGAATTAGACTCCTTTTGTCCTTCTTGATGTCGTATGGTCTCCTCCTCTTGCTTTGCCTTCAAACTTTCACCTTTTAGTTCTTCAAATGTTGAATTTCTTGAATCTGCAGCAGTCGGGACCCTCCTTTCCTTGATTTGATGTCTCCTTCTCTGATACCACTGATGGAGAGTGTTAATCTCCAAAAGAACAACCTACTCTTGAATTTAGAACACCTCTATATCAAGAGTAAGTCAAAACTTTCACTAAGTTAGAGGTCCAATCTCCAAATTATCAAAAATTGAGAAAACCTGTGAAGAAAGTAAAACACAGAAAGTCTGCTGCACAATTTCTTCTCATTGACCTATCAAACATGTAAAGTTTTCTATGAAATTTTGTATGGAGTGTCGCCTAGAGATTGCGCACCTCCTCCAAGTTAAAGTTCTTCAAAAGGTTTAGTATAACTTGAGAAATCAACTTCACAAGTTACCTATGTCTGAATCTGCACTTCTGAGAAGTCGATTTAGACACCCCTAACTTCTTAACTTCAATTCTCTCAGTACAAAACCCGTTTAAGCAAATGCTTCTAGCCACGAGTAGATTACCTTCCAACTTAAAGGTTAAGTGCTTGCTTGCACAAAACTTTAAACTATGGAGTGAGAACTGACCAAAAGATTAAGATCGAAATTTGCGCCTGTTTCAGAGAACTGTGAACACTCAACACATATGAATGTTCCTACTAACAATTCTCCTAGCCTGTTTGCAATTAGACTCTGAAACTCAGGTCACAGACTCATTAACTACCAACTTAGATATCCTCAAAAGGATTTCACAATTGATCAAACACAGACGGAGCAGACACGAAAAGATCGGGCGCAATATTTCTTCATTTACTCAGAAAGTTACAGTTGAGTGATGAGAGGAAACTCAACTAACTTTTCACATGTCTCATGACATCTATCTTCCTCATTCTTGCCTTCTATCTATTCTCACATATACTCTCATATCACGCCTCGACATTTTCAAGGTATTTATATATAAATTTGTACAAGTCTATGACTAATCAAAGATCTAAGTGAACTATGTACATATGTATACATTCCTCACATACTCTGAATGTGTCTTCCTTCCAAGCTTCAAGAATTGATCTCATCCTTCATTCTTTGGTCTTCAAATATTCAATTGGTGATTGATCTGCACCAACAGTTTCTCCTTCTCCACCTACACAGGAGAAGCTTAGATGGGATGGAAAAGATGCTCAAGCTCATGCTTTGATTGCGCTTTCAGTGAAGAGTCATATAGTTCCACACATTCGGTCATGTTCTACATCGAGACAGGCATGGACACTCTTGCTTCTTTGTATGCCGTGCGTAATGAAGCACGTGTTGCATACTTGAGGAAGCAACTTGAGGATGTATGTATGGCTGAAAATGAGTCAGTGGATGTGTATGTGACACGCATCAAGGACTTGAAAGAGCAATTGGCAAACATAGATGAGATCATTCCGGATGCATCACTCATTTCTACATTGTTGAAAGGATTACCGGAATCTTTTCAAAGCTTTCCTACTACACTCCATTTGGTTGCAAAAGGAAATCCTAATATATATACATTTGGTGAGGTTGTGTCTCTTCTTTTGCAAGAAGAGCAATCTAGAGTGAATAGGAGTGGTTTGATTCAGGGAACGCAAGCACTTGCTATCTCACAAAAGGGGAAAAGCAAGTATGGTTCACCTTTTGGTTCATCAAAACCAAAGCCTCAAGCTTCCTCTTCCACTCATTCCTCTAATGATGGTGATTTGCAAAAGAAGAAGAGATGCAAATATTGCCGGAAGGCTGGTCATACTATTGATGAGTGTAGAAAGCTTGCTAAACGCAATGAAAAGAAGAAGGAATCGGGCATGTCTTGCTGAAAATTCAGCAAATGCAAAGAATGATGAAGCTAACATGGTGTGATTCTCTTGAAAAATGCATTGTATGTGCCCGGTATCAAGAAGAACTTAATTTCAGTTCCGTTGATTGCCAAAGCTGGACTTCATGTACACTTTGTTGATGATAAGTTTATGGTTCATGATTTCAGCAATGGCGATGTTATTGTGATGTCCGGTACATTATGTGATGGTTTGTATCACATGGATACATACAAGAGGGCTGCCTCGAATGCCTTAGTTGCTCATACTTCTTCCATGGCTGAAATGGAACTTTGGCATGCTCGTTTTGGTCATTTAAACTTCAATAGTTTGCTCTACTTGCAAAAGAAGGACATGGTTATTGGCTTGCCTACACTTGAGTCCATTGAAAAGCATGCATGTGAAGGTTGCATTCTTGGAAAAATGCATCGTGCTTCTTTTCCAAAAGATAGTCATACACACACTACAAGAAAATTGCAACTTGTTCATAGTGATGTATGTGGTCCGGTCAAGACTCCATCTTTTGGGAAGCATGCATATTTTGTTACCTTCATTGATGATGCTACTTGCCATACATGGGTGCATCCTATGAAAGCAAAGAATGAGGTATTTTCTTGCTTCAAAGCATTTTTAGCTATGGCTAAAAATTTTTCTTCACAAAATCTTTTGACTCTACGCACGGATCGTGGTGGTGAATACATGTCACATGAGTTTAATGCTTTTCTTCGTGAAAGAGGTATTTCACACCAATGTACGGTGCCATATACACCTCAACAAAATGGTGTTGCCGAGCGTAAAAATAGAACTTTACTTGAAATGGCACGATGTATGGTTGAAGGAAAGCATCTTCCTCATAAGTTTTGGATGGAAGCGGTCATGTGTGCAAACTATGTGTTGAATCGCTGCCCTACAAAAGCATTGAGAGTCATCACTCCTTATGAGGCTTGGAATGGTCATAAGCCTATGGTTAGTCATATGCGTGTGTTTGGTTGTTTGGCATATGCTCTTGTGCCATCACAACAACGTCACAAACTTGATGACAAGGCAAAGAAATGTATATTTGGTGGTTATAGTGTTGAAAGTAAGGGATATCGGTTGTACCATCCATTGACGAACACAATTATTGTGAGTTGAGATGTGGTATTTGCTGAAAATTCAGTTTTCCCTCTACTTGAATGCAAAGCCAACTGAGGTTCAAAGGGCTGAAAAATTCCAGCCAAATGGGGCTGAAAATGTAGAGAATTTGCCATCAAACATGGCTGAAAATTTTCAGCCAAAAATTATCAAAACTGTTGGAAATTTCCAGCCACATATGGCTGAACATTTGCGTCAAAATATGGCTGAAACTGAGCATGAAATTCAGCCCATGCATGATGTACATATTGAAGATGTATTATATAATGAACGCATGTCTATCAAGAGTGCACAATCTATGCCAAAGTGGCTGAAACAAACTTTGCAGGACAGCAAATTGAGTGCACCTTTACTTGGTAGAACAAGATCAAGCTCTCACCATGCATCAAATAATTTTGTGGATGTAATGAAGAGCCACTTTCTTTTGAAGATGCATGTGACGATCCACAATGGATGAGTGCTATGCAATCAGAAATGGATTCCATACATAGGAATGGTACTTGGGAGTTATGTGAATTGCCAAAAGGAAAGAATGCCATTGGTACAAAGTGGGTTTACAAGATTAAGAGAACATCTGATGGTAGCATTGATCGCAACAAAGCTAGATTGGTTGCCAAAGGATATGCACAACAATATGGCATTGACTATGAGGAAACTTTTGCACCTACTTCACGCATGACTACCATTCGTACCGTGGTTGCATTGGCTGCCCATCGAGGTTGGAAAGTGCATCAATTGGACATAAAAACAGCCTTCTTGAATGGAGATTTGCAAGAAGAGGTCTATGTGAAGCAACCTCCTGGATTTGCTATGAAAGGGAAAGAGCATATGGTTTGTCGCTTGCATAAAGCCTTGTATGGTCTCAAGCAAGCTCCACGTGCATGGTATGACAAAATACATAAGCACTTGATTGCTCTTGGCTTCACATGTAGTCCGATTGAAAGCACACTCTATGTACGCAAAAATGGGGCTGATCTTATAGTGCTTGTTCTTTATGTCGATGACATACTCTTGACTGGGTCATGTGATGCAAAACTTGACATTCTTATGGCTGATTTGCAGCATACTTTTGATGTCACTTATCTTGGTCTTTTGAGCTACTATCTTGGCATCCAGTTTGTATCCGTTGAGGGGGGAATTGTTATGCATCAAGCAAAGTATGTTGAAAAGGTACTTCAGCGTTTTGACTTTGAGGATTGCAAGCCAGTTTCCACACCAGTTGAGATAGGATTTGAATTCTCAGTTGAGGATTCCAGTGATGCATTTGACACTTCTCTTTATCAGCAGGCTGTGGGATGTCTTATATATGCATGCAACACAAGGTCGGATATACAGTATGCAGTTTCCCAGTTGAGTCGATTCATGCATAGCCCTGGCACTAAGCATTGGCAAGCGGTGAAACGTGTGTTCAGATATCTCCGAGGCACTTTGAGCTTAGGTCTCTTTTATGGCAGAGATGTTCAGCCATGCTTGCATGCTTTTACAGATAGTGATTGGGCTGGTTGTTATGATACTCGCGTGTCCACTAGTGGCAATTGCTTTTTCCTTGGAGACTCATGCATATCTTGGTTGAGTAAGAAGCAACCTACAGTGGCAACATCGAGTTGTGAAGCTGAGTACAGGGCAGTTTTCACAGCTACAGTGGAGTGTATATGGCTGAGACGCCTATTGATGGATCTTTGCATGGAGATTGATGCTTCCACGCATATTCTCACAGATAGTCAGAGTTCTTTGGCTGTTGCACGAAACCCAGTGTTTCATGCACGGAACAAACATATTGAGGTGCATTATCACTATGTGAGAGAGTGCCTTCATGCAAGAGATATTGATTTGGTATATGTGCCTACACAAGATAATGTGGCAGACATATTCACCAAAGCTCTTCCACGGGAAAAGTTTGAAGCTTTTCGCAAAGCTTTAGGCTTGTTACCTTGTGGGGGCTGATCTGTCACTCCCTGTATGTGTTCACATCATTTGCTCCAGGGGGGTTTGTTACACTTATGTGTTCCTCGAGTAGCTTTGATGTGAACCTTTTCCCTATACATGGGCACTTTTTACTCTAGTGTTGGCTAGAGGTTTTTTCCCCATGTTACCACATACTTGATACTCTCATATGTGGTTGTACTTTGTACTTAGGGATATTATTCAGCTCTTACTTCAGTTCAGTTCATCGATCAATAGAGAGAGCTATTCCAGCCATCATCTTCTCCGCGTGTCTTGCTGTGTTTGTGCTCCTTGTGTGTGCTTCTTGTGTGTCTCTCGCACTTCTACACACACCCAACAATTCTTTCATAGTTGTTGGTTTTGATATGTTCACTATAGCTCTTATCTTATCCTCAACAGTTCATATTTTATTTTTGGAGATTGTGTCCTAAAATTCTTCCTTGTCCAACAAAAAAGACACATTTTTTTGGATTAAGACACACTCTGTAAGTTTTACATTTTTTGCAAATATTCTCAAGATCTTTTAGATGATTCTTTCTCTGATTTGAGAAGGTGCATAGGTCATCCACATAAATTTCCATTATACTTATTAGAAAATCTTTAAACACATGACATATCAATCTTTGGAATGTGGTAGGTGCATTTGTTAAGCCAAAAGGCATAACTGTTTGTATTCCTGAAAATAAATGTTTGGAAATGTTAGATGGCTGATTCAGGAACAGCAGGAGGTCACTTTTCAGGAGAAAGAACTGCTAAATTAATTTTGTATTCAAGATTTTGGTGGCCAACTTTATTCCCAGATGCTAGATTGTTTGTAGAAAGTTGTGATATTTTCCAAATAACAAGGCAACTTGGCAAAAGAGATGAAATGCCTTTGAAAGCTTTGATATCTACTAGAGCTTTTAGTAAATGAGGAATGGATTTCATAGGACCTATAAATCCTCCTGCTAAAAACTCACATGTAGAATATATAATAGTGGCAATAGACTATTGAACAAAATGGGTTGAAGCCAAGGCTACTAGAAAAAATGATGCTCATACAACTACCAAATTTTTCTATGAGTATATCATTACGGGGTATGGCTTACCAATTGAATTGGTAAGTGATAGGGGAACTCATTTTCTAAATCAAGTTATTGAATTTACTTCACAATTTATGTTCGTACATAGGAAATCAGCACCTTCTCATCCTCAAGCCAATGGCCTTGCTGAAAGTACCAATAAAGTGTTATGCACTATATTTTCAAAATTATTAAATATAAAAAGGACAGATTGGGATAGGAAATTGCATCATGTCCTAT
Source organism: Ceratopteris richardii (assembly GCA_020310875.1). Taxonomy (NCBI): domain Eukaryota; kingdom Viridiplantae; phylum Streptophyta; class Polypodiopsida; order Polypodiales; family Pteridaceae; genus Ceratopteris; species Ceratopteris richardii. The sequence continues at coordinate 151,783,077 of CM035426.1, read as the reverse complement.
GGGCTTATAGGGTAGCTTATAAAACTGCCATTGGAACAGCTCCATTTAACTTGATGTATGGTCAAAATGAAGTTTTGCCCATGGAATTTTTTATACCAACTTTAACGATAGGAAATCAAATGCAATGGATAGAACATGAGCTGTCTGAGAGGATTGTGGAATTAGAAAAGTTGGGAACTTCAAGAATGCAAGCAGTCATGAGTATTTATGTAGATAAAAAAAGACAAAAAGCCTATGATGACGTACACATCAAGGAAAAAGATTTGCAAGAAGGAGACCTAGTGTTCGCATATACAACCAAAGAATATACCAAGAAACTAGAGAAAAAGGGGCATGGACCATATATTATTCATTAAATTAGTCCAAGTGGAGTTGTATAGTTAGCAAACCTAGATGGTGAAATCATGTCAAACTATATAAGTGGTTGCAGAATCCAAAGATATAAAATGCCTTTAACAACAGAGGAATAGAGAAGAATACAACAATCACAAAAGAAGGAAAGAAGAAGAGAAAATTAGGAAAGCGGCTCAGGAAGAAGCTAAAACAAGAATGAGGAAACATAAAACATTAAGAGAATTATTGGTATGTAAAAAAATCATAGGAAAACAAGAAATATGTTTGTCGATCATACAAATGAAATACAAAAAAAAGCGAATCAGGGTCTTATTGGATTTTGGATCTCAGGTAAAGTTGATTAGATCTGACATACTTAATCAACTCCAAAACAGAAGGAAACCAAGTTCTACTTTAATCAAAACAATAGATGGACAAATACTTCCAACAATGTCAACCCAAAAAATTATTCTAAAAATAGGACAAGAAGAATCCATAGTAGAATGTGAAGAATGGCCTTAAAATTTGATGCCTGAAAAATTAATATTATGACAGTCATGGATGAAGGAAAATAAATTATCAATTGACTTTGATCAAATGTTGATCCAATTAAAAATAAATAACATGAAGTTAAAAATATTTTTTGCAAGCAATAATGTGCAGGAATCAGATAATGAAGCATATAATGTATGATGGAGAAATTCAGATTTTCATCCGAGGAACTCTCTCAAGAAGTCATCCAGACCATGGTGGAGGTATTAAAGCAGACTATAGACAAAGGAGTAAAAGTCAACAAACTTCCATTCAGAAGAGTAAATCAAACTCAGATCTATAAATATCATTATCAAAAGAAAAAACAAATTTGGAAACCAAAAAATCAAAAAGATAGTCATTACTTAACAATGAAGCAGATTTGGAGACCTAAAAGTTGCATTGTCAAAGATAATGAAAGAGATGCAATCTGCTGGCAGAAAACTCAAAGAAAAAATCAAAATGACAAAAAATAGGAAGTCCAACATGGAATTGGAAGAAAAAAGCAGTAATGCACATACAAGTTGTAAGTCAACAACAACATGACAATATGAAGGGGACCATGAATATGAGTAGAGACATTTTAAGGAAATCATCTACATCAAATGACAACTTAAGTGAATTACTTAAGACCCCAATTTTGCACCATAAAGAAAATGCATTGCCAAAGTATGCATGTGTAGGGATACACTACAAAGCCATGCATTCATTAGGCACAAAAAGAGTTAATTCCATGCACAATAACAAGCTCTTTTCATCGCAAGAAGGAAGAGCTAGAAGGGCGAGACAAATCCAAGAATCAAAAAAAGAGTATTTAGACCTTTCTTAGGTCTATTGTTATTATTAAAAATTATATATATATATATATATATATATATATATATATATATATATATATATATATATATATATATATATATATATATATATATATGTGTGTGTGTGTGTGTGTGTGTGTGTGTATGTGTGTGTGTGTGTAAATAATAGTATATATGTTAATCTTATATTTTTTTCCTATTTTAATTTTTATTGTCCACAAAGCACAAAAGCAAGATGTAGAAGTGGGCGTGTGTAATATTTTTTTAAATTCCTTTTTATTTCTTAATTTTTGTTATATATATATATATATATATATATATATATATATATATATATATATATATATATATATATATATATATGTATGTATATATATATATATATATATATATATATATATATATATATATATATTTCAATTGCACCAAGGTAAATCTTGCTATTTGCATGAGCACAGGTTTTTATGAAATATGTGTTAAAACCATTATGTGATGATGAGCGGTGTAAACCTTTTTTTTTCCTTCTGATATTTGTTGCAAAACAAGTAATTTCTTTGAGTCCTTTATTTGATATATGTAGAGTCTTGGTGTGATTTCTTTTTACAAGATGACTAAAGGACTTCCTATAGCTAAATTGGAAGTTGATGTAGTTTCCTTATCAAGAGGACATTGGTTTCTGGATACTGATACAAAAATAGTGGAGATGGAATCCGAACAAGAGGAAGTTCCTAATCATGAAAAAATAGAAAAAGAACTCAAGGATTTCCTCAAAATAGTCAGCAAGCACATCTTCACAGGGACAAAAGGAAATTATAAGTATACTATGCTATTTCAAGAATTTTACAATTTTCAAAGATTAGTTGCAGCTTACAAAGGATGGAAAGGAGTAGGGTTATACAAACTACTGGAGGAACCCATGTTTTTCATTGACTTTGATAGGTTTGAACAAGCCATGTCATCTCTACAAGAAGTTAGAATAAGTACAGAAACATATCTTATGTGCAAAGTCAAAAACAGGGAAAATGAAGTGGTGGAAATATTGATAAAATCAGATCATATCGAGGCTGCTTTGAACTTCTACATAGTGGGTACAAAGATTTATGTGAGCTTTGTGAAGAAGAATTCAGCTACATGTGCTAGATTCACTAAATTCTCAGATTTCAAAGACAAAGCCAATGAGGAGCTTGCAATCAGAATATTCTTGCAATTGCTTTGCTTTCCAAGGTTGCGTAGATATACCAAGCCACACAAACTGGTTACTCTGGTAATGCTAAACAATAAGGATAAAAGCAAACCTTTTGGTGTGGTTGATATGACACCATATATTCATGGTCAACTAAAGGAAGTTGTAAACACTGGGAGACAAAAAAGTTCATGAATGGAGCTCAAATATTCACTAAGATAATTTATCATGTTCTTGGTATGGATGATAAACTAAGGCTAGCCCCTGAAGCACAAGTGTTAAGAGTATTGATGGGAAGCAGGGAAGTAGGGACGAAAACAAAGGAATTAATTGGGAAGTAACACAACCAATAAAGAAGAAGAAATTAGATCCTAGATAGATTGAACTAGAAGTAATAGATGCTATTGAGGAGGAAATAAAGGAAGAACAATCAAAGGCTTGGGTACACATGGAGCCACATCCGCCTCAAACCAGTACAGAAAAAGTATATTCATACTTGATGCAGGGAGGTGATAAAAGTGCAGTTTATGAAGCCCAGTATCAAAAAATGCTAGAGGATTTCTCTGATAAAGCTACATATTGGACCCAACCTGAAATGGATCATTATGAAGAGCTTCATGAACAGATGATAAATGCAGAAATAGAAGCTGTATTTGTAAAGAAAGAAGCTGCAATTCTTGCATACTTTAAAGAATTACAAGGATCTCCTAAAACCAGAACTACAATAGTGGCAACCATCAGAAAACCAAAGAAGGAAACCAACAGAAAGAGAAAAAATAAAGGTGCAAATCAAAAAAGAATTCTACAAAGAAATGAGGAGATTCAAATTCAAGCTTGGGGTCCACATTAATATACAAAATGGATACTAAGGATAAGCAAAACATCTCAGCAAAGGTGGTGGAGTGTTCTATTCCTCTAGAAAAACAATTAGAAGCAAAATCTGAATCAGGCACAAGGAGTGATATTGAAGGATTTCTTTTAAGAAGTCTAAATCTTTCATTTCCAAATATTCCCATAAAGACAAGACAAAGTCAAAAATCAAACAGAGAAGAATTGGAGGAGGAGATAAACCCTAATAAAGAAGATCCTTTAAAGAATACAAAAATTATTACTGAAGAAACAGAGGAGGAAACGGGTTTTATTCAAGAATATCAAAATAGGAAGGAAATTTTCAAAATGGACACTAGTTCCTTGGAAACAAAAAGGGAGCAAACACTTCTTTAATGCAAGAATGGACAGTTGAAAAAGGATGTGTGATAGTGAGTCACACTATACAAGAAATTTTAGAAATAGGAGAATTAGGGTATGACATTGATGGAACAAAATCATAAGAGGAAAGAACACAACAAGAGAAGGCCATGTATGACACTAAGGCAGAGATTTGAGAAGTTCTTGATGATATTCATAAGGGAGAAGTATACTCAGATATAGATGTGGAAATGGGAGAAGTACATGATTCAGAAGAGGAAAAATTAAAAGCGGACTTGGAAGCAGAAAAACCACAAGAAGAGGTAAAACAAATAGAAGAAGAAAATGAAGATGACCAAAAAGAAGCTGAATCATAAGAATATAAAGAAGAGGATCAGAATAACCAACAGCTTGAAGTAAAGCAACCTGAACCTTATACAGGTATGGAAAGAATTCCCAAGGATATCAAAGGAGTTTGTGAGATAATAATGAGGAATATTGAAAATTTCAAGCCATCAAGCAAAAATATCATTATGTCAGGTATTGTTGCAGAATCACAATTCACCAAAGGAAATAAGGTCATAGAGGAATACAAAAAAGAAAAGAATCAATTGGAAGAGCTAAAAGAGTAGCAAATGAGAAGTGAAAAATATCTAGAAAGAGCAATGGCACAAGGAACGGAAGCAATGCAAATCAAAAATAGAATATGATTTTTGGAAGACAAATGCACCAAATAAAATGAGACCATCAACAAGATGGGAGAAGATATTAGAAGACTAGAATCCAAAAACAAAATATTTCAAAGTTCATATTAGGTACTTATCGATGCCAATGAGGAAATCAATAGAATTCTAATGGAAGAAGGGAAATTAAAAGCAGAGATACAGGATTCAGGTATAAAGCAGGAAGAAGTTGAGCAATTGAAGGTATGAGTGGAACAAATCAAAGAGGAATTAAAAGATGCAAGGGAGTTAGAGAAACAAGCAAATGCACATGAAGCTACTGCTATGAGAGGATACATCCTTAGTGAGAAGGTAGAAAAGGAAAGGGCAACATGGAAAGAATAGAAGAACAAATTAATGAGAGAAATTCAGGAATGGAAGAATAAGGCAAATTCACAAGTCAAAGAAGTTTCTACACAAGGTGTGATACAAGAAAACATACAAGATACAGTTTTGTCTTCTCCTATGCATGAAGTTTATAAAGAACATTTGAAATCTGTAGAGCAGATGGATGAAGAATCAGATGAATTTGTACAACAACTGCTCATAGATAGGGAAGCCAAGATGAGGTACATTAGAAAGATGAATCATCAGTATGAAAATCACATCATGAGATTTGCTTTAGAAAATGGAGTCAGTCCTTATCAACACCACTGTGCAGCAGACGTTTTAAGGATACCATTCTGCATGGTATTAGCAAGTATAAAGAATTCTTAGACTGCCATGGTAGGAATATCACCAAATAAGTACTTGGAATATGATGAAGATTTGTTTATCACAAAGGAACTATTTGAAAAAGCCAATCCATCATGGAGAAACAAATGGTTAGATAAAAATAAAGGTTGCAGAAAAATATGGAAGGAAGTTCCAGTTCCGTTAAAAATAAACCCTCCTTATTGTCCAATAGCAAGGAGAAGGGAGTGGACAGCATTCTAGACAAGAAGGAATGAAGGTCAAATCCCATCAAGATGGCCGAACTTTCCAAAGATTATAGGACCCAAGAAAGGAGCTTGGCCAACAAGAAATTATATGCTTACCACTGCTAAATCATTGATAGAACACTTGAAGGATTTTAATGATCTTGCATGTATATTACTCATCAGAATTTTGAAACTCATCATTACCTATATAGAAACCTTCACTAACACAGATGTAAGAATACTTAACTACATAGGATTTAATTTGCTATCAAGTGCTCTTCTTTTTTACCTAAGTGAAACCCCAAATCGGATATGCTTAATGACATATTATAGTAGAGTCATTTTTATGGGCAGTCATTATGTACAGATCTTTGAAGATGCTTTTGACTATGGATTTTTCGTACAGGAGTCAGGGATTTTTTGAAAACTTTCTCTGTTATGACCTCTAGATTATCAGCATATGAAGCAGCTTATATTGAATATATAAAATGCACAAGAATCATCTCAAAAGCTTCTTCCTACCTCAAGGTATATGAAACCCTAGCATTTCACATAAACTTTCATGAATTCTTTGTTGAAGCTGATTTTTTTGACAAATCTTGGACTCCATTGATCAAGAAGGGGTTGTGATCTTAGTATACTTCCCCAATTGGCAAAATAAAGGTTTTTTATAGCTAATCTTTTATGCTATGATGATTGTAGAAGTCAACTCCAAAGGACAATAAACAAGCACATCTATGCTATGAACAAAGTCTAACAAGATAGCTAGCATTGATATACCTCAAAGTGAAGGTAGTATTGAGGAGCCTTTTTAGATTATTTGAAGTGCATAAAATGAGTAACAAGCAATTATCTATACATTAATGAATCAGCAATGGAATTATGATTCACATATGGTTAAGTTGAAAGATAATCTTTCATCCGTAAAGGAAAAAAAAATTGTGGACCTTCGAAAGGAGTTGGATCAATATAAAGACAGGTTTAGAGAGTTACATTAACATCTACAGGAACTGCAAATAAAACTTGAGAATAGGAATAAATTTTTGGTTGCGTTAAATGGGTGCAAGAAGGAATGGGATGTGAATATTTCTCAACAGTTACAATCCATTCAGAAAAAAATATATTCTTTAGAAGCAAACAATGCTTTCTTGAGGAGTAGAAAAATAGATTTTCAAGAATTTAATAGCAAATTGTAAGATGTTACATAGGAATTGGACCTCGGACTTTGTTATGTTAGTTCATTAGATGTTAATGTTTTAACACACAATCTACTAGCTAACCTAAAAGACTATGGTTAGAAATTTAAGGCAGAGTTTTGATTGCACTCAAGAAATGGCATAATGTACTAGAAGGTAGCTTACTTCAAGATGAAGTATTTGATATGCAGCCTTTGTCATAGGACAAGGATAATAGAATAGTGGTACTGGAAAACTATACAGACTTTGCAGGATATGATGAGGAAGAAACAAGAGAAAAGTAAATAGCAAGATGAACTTCTTGCAATTATGACAATGCAATGGGCATTCAAAACTGCTTCTATAGAAACAACTGTTAAAAACCATTCCACCCATTTTCACATATTCTTATATCATTACATGTTGTACAAAAGTCTAATGAACTAGGATCACTAACTTTAAAACAAGCACTAAAGAGGGTGGATTTGAATGAAGAAGAAGATAAGAATATTCAAGGAGATATTGATGATGTAGAGATGAACTAATAACCGGATTGTAGCCCCTTAAGTTTTTCTTGGAAGTCAAAAAAACTCCTACGACGTTGTGTTTGTTGGAGTAGAAATAGTACTAGTTAATTTAGTATTTCTATTTTATCATTGTATGCGATAATTGATTATGTAAATGACTTAATTTTGTTGAGTTTGAACTTATTAAGGTACTTTTTGGCAATTTCAATGTGTAATTGCATGATTAAGATGTGGAAAAGTGTCATTCAATGTCAAGATGTGCCTGGTAAAGTTATGTGGGGTGATAGGGGTTGTTGTTTGTATCGAAATGCATATAAAAAGCATATGCCCGATTACCTATGTTAATGAAGGATAGGGTTCATGCTTAGTACACTGTTGATTTTTTGTTCCTGTTAGTGCTAATGCATTTATGTAATTAAATGTTGGAAGGATGAATTTTTGTGGCACACTCACAGTTCGATGGTCTTGGTAATCTAATTCCAAAACCACAATGTCATCTATATCTGTATTTATGGATGTGCAAGTAATTGTATTCACTTTATAAAATAAGCCCAGATGTCAAGCTACTCTAATTATTGTGAAATATATTTTGTGAAACCTTCAATGTCGACGAGTAGTTACATTCTCAAAAAATAAATACATAAGTTGATTTCTTGTGTAATTACTTAGTCCATTATACTCTAGTAGGTGTACATATTTCAAGAAGCACATCTCTAGGATGTTTTGACTACTTGCAAATGTGACTATATTCCATATTCACTGACAGATTGGTTGAGCGTATGTGATTCATCTTTATTGGCACAAAGTCTCTTAGTTTAGACGTTTTGTTCCTTGGAACTACTTGCACTCTAGAGAGGTTGAAAGGTTATGTCCTCAAGCCTTACAATAATCTTTAGCTACAACCCTAGCATTATAGTGGCCAACGTTTCCATCAAGCTTGGATTTTTGCTTATAGACCCATTTAGTGTAAATGGCCATTCTTGCTAGAAGGCCAGTCCATAAATACCAAGTACCATCCTTCATAATAGCATCAAATTCAAATTACATAATACCCAACCAATTTTTTTTATTATTATTCATCAAAAGAAACGAGCTTATTCTCATCATAAAGGCTAGAAACAACCATTGCAAAAGAAGCATCATGGTACTATTGCAAAAGAAGAATCAAGGTACCATTGCAAAAGAAGCATCATGGTACCATTGTAAAAGAAGCTCCATGTGATTGAGTTATTATATTGAGGAAAAGATGACTCTAATTTACTCTCTCTCAAAGTCTACACTAATAATTTGGAAACGATTTTTTCTTCAATATAAACTCTTTCATTGGTGATTGCATCATGAATGTTTGCATCAAAAATGGAGTGCTCTATATTCGCATCTAAAATTTTCATAAGCTATAGGACATACACTGAAAAAATACACCCAAAAAAAGTGCATTTCATGATAATCATTCAATTTCTTATGTCATTCTCAGGCACTAATGTATATGCCAGACAATCAAAAAACACATAAATGAGAAATGGATGGTGCATGGCCATGCCAAACTTACAAGGAATGATGAATTGTAATGCCTTAGTGGGAAAGTTGTTAAGTACATATGAATAACACACCACGGCCTGAAGCCATAAATTATATGAGATAATGTCTAACTTTTTAGCATACATCTTGCCATTTCCATGAGAAACCTATTTTGTCTCTAAGCAAAAACCATTTTGATGTAGTGTATATGGCATTGTGCATTGGTTTCTTATCTCTTGCTCAACCAAAATTGCATTCAGTTTAGAAGACATTTACTCTCCCTTAGTCAGAATTAAGAGTGCCCCATTTTACATGTTGACATATTTCAGCCATAAGTAAGAAATATCCAAAGCACACAAATAATTTGTGGATACACCCATACTTTCCTAAGAAATTTATACATAAATTCAAGAATTATAGGTGTTTTCAAAAAGATAGTGACATATGATCACAAACATCACTATCAACAAGTTGTAGTTTATGTTTGACCCTTTCTATACCATATTTTAGAAAGGAATAACCAATACATCTTACCCAAAATGCTACCCTTACATACATATTTAAATGGTGCCTCAACTTTAGGCAAAGAGGACATCATGCCAAATTTTTCAAAGCATGGTGATTGACAAAATTTAGATGAACAAAGCGTGCAACTCCAAATTTTGCATATGAGATGGTCTACAATTTTTGAACTACACATGCATACTCATCCACAGATTCTCCATTATTTGTGAGCTTATATAAACCACGATAATATCATACAAGATGTAATTATTTTTTTTACTATGAAAAAGACCACTAACTATAAACCTATCATCAAGATACTTCATTGCCAAGACAATCTTGGCTAGTGCAAACACTTAATAACAAATTATTCTTGATCCTTGGCACATATGAATCATATAATAACATGATTGTGCTATCATTAGTTGTAGAAAGGAAAAATTTTTCAACTCTCACAACAAGGCATGTGATATTATTGCCATTAAGGGAAGAATCAACTGAGATGAAACATGATCATTTATCTTATCATAATTTAATCTTTCTTATTTACTTTCTTCTCATCTTCTTCTAACTTCTTTGATTGTGCATCATTTCAAGTCTTTTCTTGCTAGAGGAACAACCACCTTTGGGCTTGCCCTTTTGATGAGCAACAGGTATTGATCTACAACACTCATAATGCGCCTATTTTGCCTAAATTCATCTTCTTGCAAAAAAAATAAAAACTAGCTTCTAAAATACTAATGCACTTGAATTTTTTTTCATCTTCAAATAAATTTATAAGCAAAACTTTGATACGAATCAAGAAGCCCGATAAGAAAAATCGTCACAATTGAATTATCAAACAAAATTTCATTTATAAAGATCAATTTCTCCTTCTGATCTTTGGCCTTTGTAAGAAAATTATCCATAGTCATCTCCATTAAGATGCTCACTCTCCAATTGGTTTGAACATAAGCAACATGATCCTCATTTCCTATATGATAGGATGTGGCAAGTGTATCCCAAACATCATTTGTTCTCCATGAGTGAATATAGGTGTGGTAATCTTGATACATGCAATCAAGGCATGTGCATGTGCATCTCTACCATCCTATCGAAGTTGCTTTATAACGGTTGAGGTTGGCAATGTATCATGGCTATGGGATTAATGCATGCAAGCCAATCACAAATCAAATTGGATGTAAATGTCAAGTAAGTTCTCCCGAAGGTGAGGATGCTAAGATTGTAACATGATATATCAATTGTTGTACCCCTCAAATGTGAAACAATCACTAGGTCTAACCTAGCGCATGTAGTAAAAGTATTTTCTTAATATATGCAGGCATCAAAGGTTCCACATCTACTTGTTCCAAGGAAAGCCATGAGATGTTTGAATGAAATAAGGAATCAATCCCTCTAACCATTTGAAAAGGGTTTTCAATTCAAGACTTATTCATATGTTGATTGGGTTAGCTCCAAGGATGACAGGAGCACGTGGTTATCTGATAATGTTTGTTAGTAAAGTTCTTTCATAGCATTTTAGGAAACAACCCAATCGCACTTCTTTCCACCAAATGTTGAGCAAACAGCTTTGGCTCAAGTATATTGTGACCTAATGTGACTCGAGATCTTGCTCAATGATTTGAATTTTCAAGTGAAACATGTACCTACACTTTGCGATAACTTGACATAATGTATCTAGCACAAAATCCTATTTTCCATGTAAGGTCAAGATATATTCAGGTTCAATACCATTTCATCAAGTAGAAAGTCATTGAAGGTTAAGTAAATGTGGACCATGTGAGCAAGCAAATGTTCTTGCAAACAAATCAAGATTCAATTAAGTTGGTTTGAATACCAAAATGCACCTTAATTGGGTAGTTAGACCTAAATCTGCGGGCTTGTTTAATTATGCTATATAAAATAAAAGTGAAGTTGTGTGTTGGTTCTATGAAAACTCCCCACATGTATCAAGTGCCATTCTTGAGTGTGGGAATTGAGGAAGCAAACCCCTAGCTTTACTTCCTTTCTCTTGTTGGCAAAGATCACATTAGCTCAATGCATTGTGAGTTTGAACAAAATCTTACCAGGTCTAAGTTGAGAAGATAATTATCATTTATTCTTGAATCCACTTCAAGTAATCCTACTTTCATTGTGTTGCTCGATCAAGTCTACACTGTATGTGTAAAGTCTTGCATCCTACCTCTACATAATCTAGGAGCCTTGTGTGAAACATTGTTCTTTGTTCATTGTGTGTAGTCACTAAGGCTAATCAAATAGCTTGTCTTGGACAATTTGATTCTCCATAGTCTTGTGAGAAAATGAGCAACTCCACGCATGTTAAAACAAAAGCTAACTCTAGCTAGAGCTCATCAAAAATCAAAACAAAACTTTGATTCAGCTCAAAGAACTTATCGCACTACACCTCTATCAATGAGTGTTCACTTATGAAGGCCTAAGGCCTTCCAAGGCTGCTTTGGGGTGTTGATTCGATCCCCATCAACTACATTGTTGATGTTTTCTACTATAACAACTGATTGCTATTAGCTAGCACTCTTAAAAAAGGTTTTCTATAGTTTCTGTCATTTCAACTTTATATTTTACTTCATAACATGTTCACTTCATCCATGATCCTTTTTTCAACCCCAAAAAAAAAAAGTATTCAAGAATTTTAAAAAAGAATTCTACATCTTCATTTATGACCGTTTGGATTTTCCTTATTCCTTTTTATATAGATGGAAAGGGTGAATGCATAAGAGGTTTTATATATGCATAATGCTTATCTTCTAGTGTTCCAAAATGGTACAAAATATCAGTAATCAGTACATTATCACTAAATACACAAATATCAAATAATATACGTGTGCCTATAAAATGCAAATAGAGTATGGGTCTTTATAGGCACAAAATTGACTAAAACGACCTAAACAATCGACACAATGTATTGGTATAGTGATCATATAGTATTTAAACTAGATTGTTGAAACTTATTTAACAAATTACTCAATCAAAGATCCATTACCAACAAAAACTGCCAAAAAAGAAATGCTAATATAACCAATATTGTTCTACTTTTTTTTAAATGGAGGTTCGCCTAGTACTCCCCCACGCTGTAACTTTGAACAATATTGTTCTACTTGTTCAATGTAATACAATGATCATTAATGCTTATGATATGAGAATCGGTCCTAATGCGTGTCATGCACCAGCTTGGACTTCTAAATAAATTTCAACAACAATTCTTCAATCAATATATAATCGTTGGGAACCACAAGTCTCTATAGTTCTTTTAAGCCTCCCTCTGCCCAAGTTAAGTGTCTCAATTGCCCAACTGTCAAGATTTTGAACAATTCTATTGTTCTGAACTTCAAAGTAACTAATGGAGTTTAAAACAAATCAGCGTCTTTGCTGTCCGCATGTATGGACTGATGTTTTCATGAAATCTCTCTTTTTAGGAAATAGTGGCTGGACACAGGAACTGTAAGCTAATTTTCACTTATTACTCCACATGCAAAGAATTGTAATAATTATTTCCCTAGTAAACCAGAAAACAAGGGGAAATGGGTCAAGATCAGTCTATATATAAATCACAATGTACTTTCCAGATGCGAGACTACAAATGCATCAAATGTAAACTCTACCTAAAGTAAAACACCAAGCGGCCCATTTTGTTTCCCCTAAAGAACAAATCAGACCTTCATGCAAGGAGATGTGTATGTATCACGTGCATCAATTTAATCACCTCCAAAAAAAGCCAAAGACAGCAGAAGTTTTGACTCAGTAATTATCAGTAGACTCACCTAATACACATCTTTGAAGGGTTGAAAAGATGATTATATAATTAGAGAAGTTGGACTCACAAATTAATCATATGAAGCACTTTGCTACTTACAAATTTTTCAGGCAATGAATACAATGAGCCAAGACTAGCCTGACATCAAAGAGCTTCTATAGAAGCTGTCAGTTAGGCGAGACAACTCGTTTTCATACAGCTAGCCCAATAATCAGATATAAGAATGGCATTTTGAGGAAATCAAAAATATAACACTTCAAACATTACAATAATTATTTAAATGATATTTAGTCTGTCAATGCATCACCTTCTGACATTAAAACTATGGCCCACAATATACATTGGATAAACTCTTGGTTATCCACATTTACACTAGCACTATGGCTCACTGGTGTGTAAATAGTATGATCACACTTTCAAGAAGAGAATTCTATGCACCGACAGAGGCGAAGTAAAATCCAACTATTTGAGCTCTTACACTCCTTTTGCTTTCTTCTTATCAACAAACATCAATTTCATGCGCAATTTTAGGTGCATGGTTATCTATGCACATGCGTGTGCAAGAGTGTATGAGGGGAAGTGCAAAAAAGACAGTGACGATAGGTACAGGTTTGTGCAATGTGGCATGTGGAGGGGGGCGGTGATTTTAACCTTTTAAGTATTGGACTTCTCTTTCTATTGAAAATAAAATAGAAGAAAGTTGAATCCCAAATGAAGACATTAAGGGCATAATTTGTGTCTCTATCATGAAAAAACTTAATCATGGGAAGTAAACTATATATGATAAAAAAATTTTGGAAACCTCTTAAGTTCTAATTACCGTACCTAAAAGACCTCCAAAGCTTAGATCCCTTTACAGAAACTTCTAAATGTTGGCTGGTACATCTATTCAAGAAGGGAGTTCTGGGTGTCTCAAACACCATTGGTATAGAGAAAATATTGGCAACAAATCTGATGTCAACGATTGGCTAGAGCTTGAGGAATTTGTCTATTTTGAACAAGATACACTGCTATTTTGCAAGTTCCCCAAGATAGGTCAATCATGAACTCCTCATCCTAAAAGGAATCGAAAAAGTTGACTCATTTCCTTTAGAAAGCATGGAATTGAGTAGAAAGGCAATTTCATTTTGGATGAAGAATGGAAATGGATGGCAAGTATAAGACAAATTCCGTACGCATGCGAATAAATTACAGCAGGATGATATACATCCATATCTCACGGTGCATGAAGAGGATTAGCATTTAAATTAAGGGCAATCTAAGCATGGATTGTCAAGACATCAATCCCTCCACCAAATTGATACTATGCAAGGACTTGCTGCAGAAAGGCGATAACACCATAAATGTTCCACCTTGCTATCAAAAAGAGACTAACATAAAAACCAAACCAAACACCAAATGGCTACGAGAGCCAGAAAATCAAATATCTGGGACTATGGCAATCTCATAGAAAGAAAGAAATTTGAAATCCTTTGGAAAATCAACCAAAAAAGGGTCTAGACTAATGCAAGAAAGACCGAGCTTAAGCTTGCCCCCTAGTGTAAAAGATGCAAAAAAAAAAAGACAAACTCGGCCACTCTTTTTCCTATCACCCCAGATGTGCCACAATTAGTAAGAACTCATGAGCATCTTGCATTAGAAAAAGAATATATAGTGCCTACAAGCCCAATTGCAAGAAATTGAGGGACCCTTGACATCCCTTAGAATTTCATCAAAGGAACTCTTTGCAAGATCTGGAAGAGATGGAACACAGTCTAACTTCAACATGTCCCTAAATGACCATTATCTCACTCCTCCATTTAAGGATCAAATAGGCTAGTCGTTCACCATTAAACATTCCCATATTTCCATTTCCCAAGGAAAAAGATGAAATCCCTACTCCATGGGATTGAAAAGTTCAGGAACGTCCTTTGCACTTCTCCCCCCCGTCATACTTGCAGCCACAAAAGAGCATGGCTCACTCAATTTGCAGATATGCAAATCCTTATGGTGGTATCAATCTTCAGATTACTTATCTTGTGCATATCAGATTAAAAAAAACTAAGATCACAATTGCTTAAATCATAGTTCCTCAATCAATGACATTTTTATAAGCTTACTAATGAAACATTATGAATGATAGTAATCAGTTCATCGACAGTTCTTTGCTTGATTCCAATACACGAGGAAACCAGATGCTTTACAAACAATTCTAACTCCAGGAGAGTAACAGTGAGCTGCACATGGTCTCCCATTGGGTGTGCACAGCAGTACTGGATCAAACCTTGGGTTTCCACATCAATGCTGGCCTGAGCCCTGTTCATTATACATCTTGACCACATGAAGGAAACACATCCTACATTGGCTTTCCTAGCTCAACTAGTCTTACACTCGGTTGCATCCACTCTCCCATTTTCTGTTCATAACAGCAGCCTGCACCTCTCGATATTAGAATTCAAAAACCAGAAATTGTGTTACACAATGCAAATCAATTTCATACAAACTACTCAGTTTTAGTCTAAGAATTCATCACGATAGATCCAGTGAGAGAGACAACCTTGGACAGACCAATGCTTCGTTAACTCAAATGCGGCTAAATAAGGCTTTCGTTAGCTTGAACGGGATATTTACCAAAACATGAGAATTTGAGTCCAAAATGCAGCAAACTTACTCAACATCAATAAAATTGGTGCAACCAACCTCCAAAAACACAGAAAAATACATTTCTGCAATAGTATTCAATCAGTCTTCAACCTTTGCTGCAACAGGGTCACCTATGATTGCCTCGATATCTTTTCTACTCTTGATTTGACACCTGCGGACTGAATCCAAATCAACTTTGTCCAAATCCTGAGCAAGTGCAAGGTAGCCATAAAACATGTTTTTTTGTTCTGGAGATGAATCAGCCTCTCCATTCACATCCTCCTTAAATGACTCCATGTGTGCCCAAGCATCTCGCCCAAGATTACTTAACATAAAATACTGATGAAGACGCTCTGCATCATGGAGACATGGAAGAAGGGGTGAATATTTGACTATCACGGTGCCACCTCGACCACTAGCGATCTTGACTCTCTCTGATAAAAAGCCTTTTTCTGCATCATTTGGATCATATAAATCAATTAGCATGAATTCCCAAAGAATGCCTTCCAATCCTATCACAGTAGGCTTTGTTTGCACAGAAATAAGCATCGCAGAAGATATTTCGCATTAAAAACATTAATACCAGCAATTAAACAACCTTGTCCATGATTATTGCATTATTTTATATCAATTTCAAGTCGAGTGATGAAACTTCAATAAAGCCAAAGCCTATGCTAGTTCGAAACAGAATATATCTGGCTCCAGCAAATCCTTTGCTAAATATGTTTAAGTTTTTCCATGAAGCCATTCGGGGATATAAATGATAAACATATATAATTGTAGAATCCTGGAGCACCACGTTCAACTATTTTGTGGCCAGAGTGTAACCTCTTTACGAATTCTAGCATTCCTTTTTGTTTTCTCTGAGAGCATATAGAGTGCT